>JAPYYS010000245.1:0-233327 GCA_030522525.1 Campopleginae sp. 14b
TTTTTTTTTTTTTTTTTTTTTTTTTTTCTTTTTTTTTTTTCTTTTTTTTTTTTTTTTTTTTTTTTTTTTTTTTTTTTTTTTTTTTTTTTTTTTCAAAATTTCAAACCCTTTCACGTCCTTAACACCGTGAATTTACGGAAGATATAAAAAAAATTCTTTTCATTAGATCCCGTTAATGAAAACTTCTTGACATCCTCCAGCAGAATTCGCTCTCCATATTTGAGAAATATTGCGACCATTCTCTGTTTCGAGTATTTACCCTCCCGCTTGCTCTTCACTCAAGTAACCAGGAATTCTTTCAACACATATTTCGACGGATTGCAATTAAAATCGAACATCAAGCGGGGCCGCTGCCATGAATATTAAAAAAAAAAACAAAAAAAAACTATACATTTTTTGCGAGAATTTGAAATTTGAAAACGCTGCGATTCATCGAAATTTCTTTTTTTTTTTTAGAGAGATTCGGTTTATTGTCCAGACAAATATTGAACAATAATGTTGGGCTTTGCCGAAGGGAAAACGGAACTTGGTTGCATTCTAGGAATGCAAACTTGAACATGAATTTTCTCGACCATTCCCAACGTTTATTTCGCAGAGTTTTGGAATCAGTTAGCAAAAATAAATGGAGAAGAATCATGCAAGGGCTTGTAAAGAATCAACACGAATATTCGCGGAAAAGTTAATGTGGGCAAAGAAATTGCAGTTCCGTACGTGCAGACAACAAATTTCGGCGAATTTTTATCGAAGTTTACACGCCGCAGAGGAAATGTTGTCTGAAAGACAATATTGTCGCCCACTTGGATGCCGCAACTGGAATTTTCCAGTAGTAAATCAGTGTGGTCAATGTATTCTGTAGGTTTGGTGTTCCTTTCGATATTTAATTGTACAAAATGTCATGAAATCTTGAGCCAATTTGGACGTTAGATACTTGCTGTACAAACTCCTCAAAGTAAATTAAAGTTGACCTTAATAGTGCGACCAGACTATTGTGAAATATGTTGAAAAATCATGATCGTTATGCAGATAAATTTCAAAGGTCCATTCCTCGGCTGGAGTAATTGGAAAAAAAAAAAAAAAAAAACAAGATATCCATGCACACACGTGTGCACCTTTCATTAGTTGAGCTTTTGAACAAAGTCAGAGCGAGTTACGTCGAATGCATTGTATAGTTGAAAAAACAGTTTAGTTTAAAAAAAAAAAAAGTTGTTCTGACTTTGTTCTGCAGTTTTTATGTAATGGATGAAATAAATGTAAAAAAATACTCTTCACAAATACATTTTGCGAAGGTATTTGAATTGGCAAAGGTAACAAGTCCGTTAATTGCCATTTTGGGTTGATTCTAATTCTGGAATAGTAGTGAAAGGATTTCAATATTTTGGGGTACGGAAATGGTGGGAATTCAGGTCGAGGATCGTGATGAAGCATGAGCTACGAATATTTTTTTGTTATCGAAGCATTTTTCACTGGGGAATATATTTTTCGCATGAAAAACGATAGACAGGCTTGCTGTAATATTCATGCGTGTGAAAAGGACGCCAACATCGCATCCTGACGAATGAATGAAAAAATAGGGAATCATGAAAACTGAAGGATTCTTCGGGATTGGTTTGGATCAGGTGAACTCCAGCTCGTTCATTAATATTCGGGCTACGTGACATTGTACATAGCCCCGGTCTGTTGAGCTACTCCACAGAAAGCAGTTTTGGGTTTTTCTCATTTACTATTTTTTTAAATTATATTTTATCGGAGTTTCCGCTGACTCGAGCGATCCAGATCGCAGCTACGTAACGAGCTCACGTTTCGATTTTCTTTCGTTTTAATTTTCTCCTTTTTTCCGGTGCTATCAACTTGGAGAACCCCGAGCAAGTATACGCGCGGAATGCGTTGGTGCGCTTCTTCGCCGAACACAGCGCGGAGTAGCCCTCGCGTTCTTTCAATTTACATAGATAAATATTAAAGAGAAAGCACGACCGAGAAACTCGAGGTAAAAATATAGTGCACGTTTTGGTTAAAACATGATAGCGTGAGTTCGATGGTGTATATATATATGTATATAAATGATACATACATTGTATATATAGTTCTTGACTAATTTCACATGCAGATGTTAAGCCGAGGGCGGGCCAGGCTTGTATTTTGGTTTTATAATGGGCGACAAACTCTGTTTAACCGCGTCATGGTGAATTTAGAGGGTCGAAAGAAAAAATTGATTATCATATTAAACTCCATCAATGATCAATTAAGCGGGAAAGCAAATTCTCCCTTAACGACGATGCAATATTGTTCCCAAAGGCATGTTTCGTGGTTGAGTCGTTATTTCATAGCAATGTAATTGGGTTACGGCCGTTAAAGTTATACGGTTAAACGTTAGGATCATAAAATATAGCAGTGAAACGTTTGCATTGCGGCAGCGATGTTTATTTTCATTGAACCAGAGCGGAATCGCGATTAGACTGGCGCGTGCCATATAATTAGGGGAAAAGATATATACCAAAGTGTAACAGCAGTAGAGAATGAGAAAAAGAAATGAGTAGCTAATAATGGAAAACGTCGTGCTCGTGTAGTTTGCGCATGCAAATGTCATTCTTTCTGGATATTCTATTGCGTATGTCCTGCAGCAAGTACGTCGGACGCAGAATAATAAAAAAAAAAAATACGTCTCGTATGTAGCTACAAAAGCAAAGGTCGCGCGCGCTCAAAATGCCTCGTTTTCATCACCGCGAGCACTACCGGCACGAATGCCCTACGGACGAGGGTAATTCGAGAGGAAGAAGAAGAAAAAAACGGTTGTCATCGTGACGGTTCGTGATTTGAGCGAATTTTCGCCTTGGAATGCTCGAGAAAATAGTTGAGAGCGATATTTCTCCGCGTTGGTTCCTCGGGCTTGATGGGAAGCGCATATGATTCCTACGAGGATTCTTCTTTGCACGAATGAATTCATTAGATTTTCCATTCGGATTGAATCCTGCCAAGAGAGAATGCGGGTGAGGTTGAAAGAATAAATTTTCTCTGCGAACGACTCGGAACGAAACTCTGCTCGGTTGGTCCGGATGTTTCGTGGCTTCAAAGCACGGCAGCCAGCAAAGGAATTATGTCGTAAGGATAAAATGGCAAATGTAGTAGAAAAACGGAAGGAACAATTGTCTTTCATTGACCTATCCCGTCACCTGGGTGGAAACCTCCAAGAGGAAAGGGAATACAAGCCAATCTTTTCTCCGTGGAGCGAAATTGCACTTTTCATTCCTCTTCAATCAGACACCAGGGAAATATACGATTACTATACTCGCGGGAGTGAATTATTCAACGGGCTTAGTACGCTCGAGGATGGCGGTCGGTAGAGAAAGGCGGATACTCGCTTTCAACCTCATACTATACACCATTTCTTTTCTCCTGTCTTTTCCCTTTTTTCTTGCCTGATGGTCCACGCTCGTTTCTCGCGCTTCGAGACGAGACAACGAAAGCGTAGATTATTTTTCATTCTCCGAAATGTCCAATGACTCGAGCGCAAATTTAAAGAGGATCCGTCGTCGGACCGTTTGCTCCCGTACGTCCAGACGGTTACGTTCACCGACGTCACCGAGGCACCACCGCGCGTATATATATATATATATACGGAATAAAGGAGATAAGGCACATTTTCCTTTCGTATTTTTATCCTTTTTTCTCCCCCGTCATCGTTATATCGCGTATACGTACGAGAACAACCACCTCGCTCAAATTCCTTTCAGGTTACTCAACACTACACACATCGCTCCGAAAAGTCGCCAGCTCTTCATATTCCCGCGCCATCAGTTTTCCCATTTCTCCTAATTAGGCATATTTTCAAAACAACTTTTATCCGCCTCGTCCTGCTAAAGTTACACCGAGCTTTGGGCTTTTATATTCCAAAATTAATCTCCTTTACTCCTCTCAAGTTTAACCCTTTTCAAAATGAGACCGCGGGCAGGATAAATCTTTCATTGACCTCAGGATAATCCATGGAACGCATTAACGACCTCTTTAATTGCTTAGTTCGTCGCTCGTTCACCGGAACAAGCGAGATATTGTGACAAGAAGTGAACGCCTTGGTGTGCGGCGTTCCGGCCAAAATTTGATCCACTATAAACTGCGAAACTGCTAATGAATTCTAGCCGAAACATGCTTTCGTGTCCTTTACTACCCTCTCATCCCACTTATTTGTTTGAATCTTCTATATATCGGCAGGTCACACGGAATATTTGAGGGGATGCATGGCGGATATTATGTACAACGGAGCAAAGGTCGTACAATATGCAAAATCGAGGAAGAGGGCGTCCGAAGCTGTTGCAGTTACGTGGGGATGTTCCGCTGAATTCGATGCCTCGAGAGAGGTCGAAATCAGTTTTGTCGAAGACGGTGCCTTCACTTCAATTCCGCGTCCGATACCCAGACACGGTTCCAGGTAAGCACACGCCAAACTTTCAACATATTTTTTATAAAAAACGTCTCTAAAGTTAATGAACATTATCAATATTCTAATTCCCCATTCGATATCGTCCCACGAAAAATAATAATAATAATTCTTCTTCCTCCGTCTTCCCTCTTTTCTGAATTGCTTCTCAAAACTACTTCGAAAAACGAGAAGCAACGATTAACATTTTCTAACGAAACTTATACTGAGAATTTTATCTCCCAAACGCGTTGCTTTCGTTTCGTTTTTTCCTTTGAAGTTTCATGTTGAAACAGATTTCTCTCCGTTCAAACTCTCCTCGCCTTTATAAATCTATAAACCCGGAAATATAATGCACATGTGACCTTTTCATCGAGTTTCCAGCGTAAGAGCTTGAAATTCAAAACTCCATTATCCTCGACTCTTTTGGTTATTCATTCAGAATGGTCGAATATAGTAAACCTCTGGATTTGGACCAAATAGACGCTCGTTCTAACGACGTTAACCATTTAATCCAAATATCTGAGACTTCTTAGCATGATTCCTGTATGAATTTCGAGGCTTACGATACCATAGGGAAAGCTTCTGGAACCAACCACCGCCAATCCATTTCGTTCAGAAATCGAGAGATACCATTGCAAAATGCAAATTATTCATTGCCCACCAAGTCCGGATTCGCGATTTCTCCAACTGCTTAGAAAACCATTTATTTATATGTACGAAGATATTTTTTAACTGCCAACGAATGTAAAGTTGGATACGACGAAATAAATGTTTTTGAAAAGTGAATTTATCATTTATTTGAGTCTCTCGATTTTGTCTGAAATAAACATTTTTTAAATGGTTAATAAATTAATCATTTGATAAAACGTAACGTTTGCTGGTAGCAAATGAATTTGATGACCATAAACATGCACTGAGTTAAGAGATCTTCGAGGAAATGCTGTGCCTATGAAGTTTGATCGTGATAACGAAGATATTTTTCGACCATTAACCATTTTTTTAACAGTTAATGAATGTCTGAGTAAAAGTATGGACTAGATATATTTTTTTATAATAATATAAATTGTTTTGTCAGTGTAAACTCAGCTCAGTTGAAAAATTCAATCTCTCGTTAATTTTCTGGAAAAATGTTGAAACTTTACTAAGACGAGTGTTTCCATGTTGAGCTTAGAATTTCAACAGAGCTCCAAGTTTATGTCGCTGTATCTGGAAAACTGTAAGTTGTCAAAATTCCTCATGTTTTCGGGCAAACTTGGTCACGTATTCCTCCGGAATCGAAAAGAAATGGAAAAAAATCTGTCGACGAGTTTCATCAGAGTTATTCCGTTAAGTGTGCGATCGTTTATCGCCAATATCTCGTCTGCGGGATTCTTTCGGAATTTCGTACGTAATTTCCTAATAAAATGGCCTGGATAGGGTCGAAAATAGGAAGAAAAAAAATACTTCGAAAGAACGCGTTGACCTCAATGGAGAATTATATTGTTTAGTGGAGAAAAACAACGGATTCTTTGGAATGACGGTGTTTCCATTGACGAGAAAATAAAATCGAGGCTAAATTTCAGTTGACATTTAAAATTTGACGTCACGTGCTTTTTCCATATAGAAATGTTGCAACAAAAGAAAGCTTTGTATGAGAATCATATTCTATTGGATAAATCATAATAACGAGCAAGGTCTGAAAAGACGTTTCCCAAGAATGACGGAAATCGTGAAAGCCTCGAGATTTACAACAACAAAATAGAGTGCTTGGTACGTCCTATAGAGAGTTCATAGTAGAAAACAGAAGTGGTACGTGAGAGCATACAATACACACGATCAGGGCTTTTCATCTACGGATGGGAGATTCGACATTTGTTTCAATTGAGGGTTGACATAAATTTGGAGCTGGGATAATCTGGTGAGTTTCAATAATTCGTCGAAAATATCGAATCGATGAGAATAAATAGTTTTTTATTTGTTTTTGGGAAAAAAAAAGTGTCCGCGAAGATCGATCAATGTTGAAAAGCTTTGGTAACGTTTCGGACAAGTTTTTTTCAGGATTTCTTTCAGAGCTGAGTGAAAAATAGTAGAGTTTGAGGGAAGGAGGGAGGAGGGAAATTCAAGGTCAGGAGAAATACGAAATAAGCTGGTGGGCCACTATGCGGTGGGCTTGGAACGGACGGAGAGGCGGTCGGTCGATATGACCTAGAATGACGTTTCAAATATGCGCCCGGGTTGAAATTGCTAAGGCCAAATGCAACCGCGTGTGACTCGTTTGGTACAACACTTTTCTATCGCTTATTTCATGGAAAAGGGTCTCTCGAGAAACACACTGGATTTTCATCGTCCTGTTTCTCCCTCACTTATTTTCCTCTTTTCGCTCGCTCCTTTTCTCTGCCTCGTTCGGTCTCATTGCATCTCAACTTCCCTTTGAAATTCAGTCTTCCGAGTGTATCTCGTGTTGGCTCTCTCCCTTGCTCTCTTTCTCTCTGCATCTCTCTTCATCTCTGGGTTTTCTCGCGTCTTGTGTTGGCGCATTGCAGATGGGAATTCGAATTGAAAACGGGATCGGACAGTGGGATGCTGCTGTACAACACGGGACATGCCTCTTACGCCGATTACTTGGGTATCGAGCTTCACAATGGCAATGTACGAGTACTGATGAACAAAGGAAACGGACCTAGCGAGCTGACACACACGAGAAACGTGACGGATGGAAAGTGGCATCGTGTCAGCGTGGATTTCAATCCAAGCATGATTACGATCAAGATCGACGAGATCGAAAAACGAATGAATTTACCATCCGGTGGTAATCGTTATCTCGATCTCGCTGAGACTATTTACATCGGAGGTACGGAACTTAACAAGAGAGCGCGTGCCATCGCAAAGGGATTGAATTCGGGCCACAAAAGTTACAAGGGTTGTCTCAGAGATATGACACTCGATGGCAAGCCCCTTGGTCTACCGGACGTCAAAGTCAGCCAGGGTATAGTTGCTGCTTGTGTTTGGCGATACCCATGCTTTATCGACAAAGTGCCCTGTCCTCGAGATTCAATCTGCCGACAAATCGGCGTCGCCTCCTTCGACTGCAAATGTGACCAGCGAGATGCTTGCGTCAGAAATGATTACGTCGACGATCATGCGGTGAGTTTTTTTATCCTTTTTATTTCCATAATTATTCTCTAAGCCCTTGGAATTACCATCGTGGATTTACCTTTTTTTCGAGGAGACCGAGAAACTGCATCAATATTTTTCTATTTAATGTTTATTTACTCGACAATCATTGTCCTCCCCAAAGTTTCCGATAATTCGTATCGATGTTTTTCCAATCGGAACAAAAAAAAGCCTCGATAGATTGAACAAACGCAGGAAAAACACTGATATGCTTTCAGGCAGCATTGCTCAAATAATCTGTTTTACGGACGAGCGAACTATCGCGATCATATACTAGCTGTAAATTATAGAGACTGAACAACATTTATTTTCGCCCAATGAAAAACTACACGATCCAATAGCCAGAATCTCTATTCGTGTATTCCGATATGTATTTTTTTTATGTATTTCCATGTTTTTTTTTATTTGCGGGAGGTAGAAAAATGTCGTTGTAGTGGGGAATGTCAGTGGAACGTGAAAAAAATGATGAAATTATTCGAGAGTGCACGGTATACGTGCCATGAATTTTTTAAGATCAACAAGGACTTTGACAGGTCGACAAAGAGGAAATCCACCCGAAGGTGCCTTCCTGTTGCATGATTCTTCTCGTTATTTTTTATTCAGTTATTTTCGTATGCATCTCGTGCCTTTTAAAAGAGCGATCGAGCGAAAACACGGACAATCGCAATCATCTCTAATTAAAGGGCATATGCGGAGCGAGCCTGACGTTGATGAAACGCTGTGCTCTGTTTATCATTGTTCTCGGACGAACGGGAGGGAAAAATTATGACGAACCATCGTCGTATGCCGATCTATTTTCCATCACGGCATTTTCGTTACGTTTTTGTCCACCTTTTAATTACTGCGTTCTTCATTTTCTCCTGGCAATATCGAGAACGCACGATCGAGAATAATAATCGATAAAATAGTCGAACAAACTTGTTCTTTTATTCTTTTACTTCAATGGAATTCAAATATCTGCAGATCGAGTCTCTTTTAAAGGCGTTTTTACCTTTTGATACTCTGGCATATTGCTACCTCGTATTGTAATTGTTATTACATCGGAAAAAACTTGTCCATGCGGCAGGATTTTAACTGCGTTAAATAATGTCAGAGATTGAAAATATTTTGAAAAATTGATAAACGAGAATTCCGGTCGCGAACGAGACTCGAAATTGAAGAAATCATGAATTATTTATTCACACAATGGACAAGTCCACTTCGCGATTAACTAATGATGTACTTTTCTACGTCGACATGAGAAAGCACTATATACCTTGGGAGCTGTTGATAGAATGTATAATCGACATGGAGGAACAAGAGACGAGAATGCAAGCTAACAATATTATGAATGCATTTTTTCTTTTTCGGGTTTTAAGCCGCTCTATTAAATTAAACTGTCGTTAGGTGAGACACGAAAAACAATGAATGATACACGGTGAAAGGACGATTATATCCTTTCAACGTACAATAGAGAACTTCGAACAAAGGCTTATATTGTTGGAAACAGGAAGAGTCGAGAAACAAATGCCTAAAAACGTGGAGAGAATTTAAAAAATAGGAAAAATCGTGCAAGTTGGAAAAAAGGAAGGAAAAAATGGCCATAACGAAACAGAAGCAACGTGAGCTGGACTATTGGCACAGAGATAATAGAGGGGTATCCCTTTCATTCGTAAAATTCCGTGTAACCAATGGTTGCATCGCGCTACATATACATATTCTTTTCCACGGAGGTAGCGAAAAATAGGAAAGGTTCGTGAAAATCCTCGAGCAGAGAGATGAACCGGATAAAAAGCGTGAAAGGATTCCGCTCGAGAAAATGAGACAGAGTGTCGTTCGTTGGTCGCGGCGTGTTCTCCGCAAAATTCATACAAGACTTTTACTCCAAAACTTTTTAACACTTGAACGTGATTCCCGGAGCGTTACGATCTCTCCAGTATCGCGAACGAACAAAGAAACGCGAATGCTGATTTTTTCGAAACGGCACAGAATTGCAAACGTTTCAAATTTTCGATCTGAAAAAATATATTTTTTTTTCATCTCGTTCCGTTACATCGATCGTTGTAACCGGGCTGTTGGGCTGGAACATTTTTGGCAACAAAAATCCAAAATTTTTCGGATTAAATTTATTGGATTTTTGTTATTCCCTCCTGAACAATATATAGCAATTTCTTCCACCCGCTTGACAATTTATTTTGGCCTCCGAATTTCCTTCCACTTGTATACACGAAGAAACAAAAAATTGAAACAAATATGAAAAACGATGGGAGATTGGCGGAGCGGGTAAAATTCCAATGGGCAAAATGAAATAAAATGCAAGAGCATATTTCGTTTTATTCGAATGAGTTTGCGTGTTAATTGGGTTTGTAATCATCGAAGTGTATATGGAAATAAGCACCGAATGCACAATCGTTCGGTAGAATGTTTTCTTGCGGAAAAAATGTGATATTCCAACTCGAGATGTAATATTTTCTCAAAAATAAGATCGGAGCTAGTGAAAATGGTCTCTCAACCTTTCACGATATTTCTTCCTATTGAATTGAGCTCGGGCAAAAATGAGCCAGCCGTATTTCCAAACGAATGATGCGAGAGGCAGTGATGGAGAAACAAAATATGAAAAGAGAGAGAGCAAGGAAATCGGAGGAAATACTTGCTGCAGAAAATCAATGAGAATACGATCTGACGTTACGAGCCGTGCGCCGACACTTTAACCTCTGCATGTTTGCTCCTTCCCTCGAAATATACATCACAAGATATCGTAAATATAGAGCACCTGGGTGCACAATATGTACGAGAGACTCTGAGCTCCTTTGACAAATCTAACTGTGCTATGAAAAGACGTTAGTGCATAGACGAGGTTTCTAGCTCTCGGAGCATGAAAGTATTTAACGAGGCTATTGGAAAAATTGGAGAACACGATGTTATACATTGATGACAGATTCATCGAAGCATATCCAAAAACTTGGAATCTCATTCTCCGGTTATTCATGCAGTCTCTTTATCAGAGATTCCATTTTTAATAAATTTTTACTTCCAATTTATCATCCAAGAGGAAGTTGAAAGTTCATACAGAGTACACGGTTGCTCATATTTTATGAGGGAAAACATTGTAGGTATACAAAGCTGCGAGAAGACTGACCGAGTAATGCATCTCGGTGCAACATTATGTGCACAATGCCTTTGTACCTTGGGACATGCGGTGTCCTCGTGAAGGTACATGAAGGATATAGCATTGCGATTGCCAGGATATATATGAGAAAAAATCAGCTTGCTCCTTCAATATGTGCGTTTCGAAAAAATAAAGAAAGAGCAAATGGTAAAGAGAGGCAAGACGGAAAAATGAGTGATTCTCTTTGTATTATTATTGAGAATGAAAGGGAAACTTGGATGGAAAAAAATACAAAATGGCAGCGATAAAAGAAAATTGATTGGCCGATAAAATTTTTATACAAAAACATGAGAATAATGGAAAAGTCATATTTTATTTTATTTATTCATTTTTATTTATTGGGCAATAAATAATGGAGGGAGCAGGTTGAGGTTCCCTGCAAAAAAAGATAAATTTTCAAAGCATTAAAAAAGGTACTGGCTCGTAAGCCTCGATATTGAGAAAAAAAATGTTCCGTCATAAGAATTTTTCGAGTCTAACAAATAGAGTGGAAAAGGCGATACCAGAGAGGATAGTCCTGATAGATACACATCGGAGACGCCATTGCCCGGTGTGTCGAGATGAAGGAAAAAGGCCGATGTGTGTAGGTGAAAAAAAAAAGGCGAATGGGGGACGTTACGTCGGGGATATTCGGTTTCGAAGGACGCTCCAGGCCGTTTACATATGCTCATAGTGACTTGGGTAACTCATGCGCTTTCAAGCTCCCCAACCCTTTATGTCCTGACACGAATGTTGTCCTATATCCGTTATATACGTAAACGTGCTTATAACCTTTTTATACATCTATCATATCCATTCAGAAGTCGTAGTTTGCAATTCGCGCACTCCGCTTTGGGGGAAAGGAGAGGGGGAGCGGCATAGAAAAGGAATAGATTCCTTTTATGGGTGGGCATGGATGTGGCATTCGATGTCGACAAGGCCATTCCTCGGCGAAGGAATTCGGCGAAACGGGGGCGAACTGTACACACGTACAGGCGAGCAGCGGTGATGTCGATGATGTATATGGTTTTTCTAGGGAGGTGGGAGAGGGGATTGTATGATCGACTGACAGAGAAAAGGGCGCAGTGGACGAGGACAAGAAGATAAATTTAAGGCTCTGGTAAAATCGGGTATGTGCCAGTACCGCGGGCAAGAAGAGGAGCTCCGCCGAGCACAGAGCAGCAGAGAGAAAATTCGTGTATAGGGAGGACACTGAGAGGAATGGCGGAAAAAGAAAAAGAGATGAGGGGCGCGAGGACGGAGAGGGAGTGGAAATAACTTGGCGTTCTTTTATACTTGGCATCCCTCGCTTTAAATATCGCTCTCGAGGACTGAAATTGCTCGTTCGTTCTGCCAACCGGTGATAAAACATCGAGTAAGAATACATATACATGTATATGTGTATGCAGCGCATTATAGGAGAGGAGGCTTCTCCCTCCCTCTCTCCACTCTCATTCTTTTCTTTTATTTTCTCCTTTTTTCTCTCACACTCCGTCTTGATGGCTTTTTTTTCACCATTATCCGGCTATACATTCACTCGAGCGACCTACCGGTAATCCTTCGTGTGGTAACGCGATCGGTAAAAGCTCCGGCTTTAAACTCATCCTCTGCTACCTTCTTCCCTTCTGCCCTACTATTTCCCGTCTATGGTAACCCAGTGATCCCCTACACGTCTGTGGAAACTACATTGGTAATTAGATACACTCGGATTAGCTTCTCTTTTCATCCGAAAACGATCCTCCCGAGCTCAACAAAAAAACAACAAGACCGGAAATCCTCGGCGGCTTGCCGATGTCGAATTCTTTAGCCTCCCCGAGAATCATATGGTTCGATCTCCCCCTCCCAGCTTCTCCGTAACCGAACCAGCCACTTTCGACGGTTCACCCATTTCGAACTTTCAACCTGATTGGATAACTTTACCTTGATAGCAACATTTTTTTCGCCAAATCTTGTTACGAACGAAAACCAAGCTCCGGAAAGAGCAACCATTGGCTTCTGAGTTATTTTATAATCGCAACGCCGTAGCGACGAATCGCAACGAGTTTGTCCAAAAAAAAACAAAAATCATGCATCCCTTTTTATTCACAGAATTCCAAATCATTCACTCTTTCTGTGTGTGTCTCTCGTTATAAATATCCGTTCGTACCTCCACTTCTTTCTCTGCTCGAAATTCGTTGAGTCATTTTTTCACACTTAATTATAATCGTTATAATTAATTAAACTCGCAGCGGGCCGACCGTTTGCGTCGCAAAGTTTAAAATATTTCGTTCCCACAGATTCGGACGCTTTGATAATTTTCACGAAAAAAATATATGTTTCATTTATTCTGCGAGAGGACGACCCAGTGGGACATGATGTTTACCAAATATCGAAATGGCCGGATGCCTAGTAGCAGTTGCAGTTACGAGGCAAAATAAATATATGTCCATTTAGGAAAAGAGTGAAAAAAAAGCGTCGGACAGAGGGAGAAAACGAGAGGCCACAAGGCAATTCGTGCGGTGCGATCTAGCTCGATGCTGCTCGATGCTCAACGAGAAATATCCCGGGAATAATACGTTAACTGATTTGCACACACGTCGATACTTTAACAAAGTACAGTATCCTATGCCCGATTTCGTTTTAATCGGATACAACAAATTCGTTCAGATATAACGTTCGCTGCAAATATCGGAGTCAAAGTTCAATGGGACGGAATGGGTGAAAGGTATACCGCCACGAGGACTCGGTATTCTGGCCGAATTTGGAGCTGCTATCGAACGATACAAGTCAACTTTTCCACGCTCCCTTTGAAATTTTATTCCCGAAGCTTGATAATAAAATTAGCCGAGCTCGAAAAACGGCAGTTGCGACTGGACGAGAAAAAAATAATCTGTGTCTATTGCAAAGAGGATTTTTCCTTGTTTTTCGTAGCGAATGGACTCGACGTTGCGAGGCCAAGTTTCCAAAAATACATGCCACGATGAAAAATCGTTGACGTTTGCGTAAATACAAAGACAATAAAGGAACGGAGCTCTACGTGGAGGAAAAACGTGAGGAGCGATTTTTATCGGGTTGATTGGAAAAGCTGCCCCGAGGCAGAGGTGTTCACATTTCTTTCGTTTTCGCGTACACACGTCTTCCTCCTCTTGCCTTTCTTTCTCCCCTTCCAAAAGCACCGCGTTTTTCGTTACCTATATCGAGAACGAATCGGTTTTACGTTGTTCATGGATGAGGCGGTAAAACGGTTCGAACGTCTCCCAGGAAATCAAGTGACTCTTCAAGAAGCCCAACGGGCATTCCTCCAGCGCTATCAAACGAAATCTTTCATTCTTTCAACAGCTGCAGTTGAAAAAAATTACATCGATACTCAACATTCGAAGATACAATCGATCAACTTGATTTTTTTTCTTTTTTCTATCAAATTTCTCATATTCTTAACTCCACGGACAAGGAAAAGTTAGAATTTAGTGCAAGGGTCATGCCAATTCGTGCATCGTCGATGAAGAACGTGCGGGAAAATATTTTAATATTAAAAAGGATAGTGCACTCCGATGCATTCTTCGTTTGCAAGTCAAGGCCTCAGTTTGATGGATCTTATCAAATTTCGTGGCTGTCTAGCTCTGTAAATGCGATTTTCAGACGGATCCACTTCGGCCCATCCTCGAAGAGTCTTCGTTTACCCCCTCCCCTTTCCATACCGCTATCTTCCACTTGTTAACGTCTCCCCCGAGTACGAGAGAGAAAAGTCAACTTGGCGATACAGAATCAAAGTCAGCTCCGAGGCATTTCTTTTCTTCATCCGATGGAAACTCAAGTTTCCTCCCTTTTTTACCCCCGTTCTTATACAACCATCGTTTCCAAGCTACGATTTACACAAGAAAAAAAAACAAGTCAAGAGACCAATCGATCGATCAATTCTTCCTGCAGAAACGAATGTCGAAAAAGAAATTCGATGGATGTTATTTCTGAGATAATACGAGAACGGAGACAAGAAAGTCATTCGAGTGCTTTTTCGAGCCCTTTTCAATTTTTCACTATTATTCTAGCAACAACCTTCACTTCCCTCCCATCGATACTAATTTGCACCAACGAAAATTTCAGGTGTACAAGGTTTTCGAAATTCTTTTTTTCAATTTGGCCATTTTTCGACGATAAAATTTCATTTTCCAAGTTTCCACATCATTGCAATCGATCGCTGAGGATCTTTCACCCCTAAAAAGTATGCTTTCAAGATTAATTTAATGCATTCATCGAAGGGAGACGGAATTTTGAAAAGTCGAAGTGCAAATTTGCACCCACAGATATTTCATGTATAACGGGTTTTCAAAATTCCTTTTTTTCAATTTAGCCATTTTTCGACGATGAAATTTCATTTTTCAATTGTCCAAATCATTGCAATCGATTACTCAGGATATTTTACGCCTAAAAAGTATACTTTCAAGATTAATTTAATGCATTAATCGAAGAAATACAAAGTGTGGTGAGAGTGCATGAGCTCAAAGGGGGAACGTGGTGTCTACGAGTTAATCAAGGACGTTATGGAATTAGTGGATTTGGAGTCTGGAAGACTCCGAAATGCGATCGACTTGAAAGCGGACGTGCACGCGTTGTTTTCATTCAACTCGCTCGGATACCGGATTTTTACGCTTAGAATTATTCCATTATTGGTTTGGTATCGCGAGCATTGCCCTTTTTTCTTTGACCAACTTTCCAGACTGTTTATTACAATTGCTTTGCACTAGACAGCTGGAGTTTGTTTGTTTTATTAATGAACATCTATGATGATGATAAACAACCATAAATTTATCCATAACTAGAAGCATCATCATGTATGCCTGCCAGGAATGCATGCTTGGGAGATGAAACTTTTGCGTGCCCACAATTTCATTCATATAGATATATATAAATGATGTTGGATGCACACTCACGTCCCGAGTGATTACACATGTGGTACGAGCCTGTGGTTTATCGATTAAGCTTGCAAACTCCACGATATATATGGGGTGCCTCAGGTTGAGTGATTAATAATGAAGCTTCGAGTTCTCAATCGAATTTCGAGTTGAAAAGTCGCGGACAGCGTTGTACGAACGGTTTCCGTTTCGTGCACTTGGTCGTACCTAACTAAATATCGAAACAGTGCACAATGACCCAACGCATTGGGTCGGAACGTAAGAATCTACAATACGTTTTCGCCGTTTTCAATATTTTGGTACACCGAGACCAGCATTGTGGAGAGTTTCATTCAAACCTCTGTACAAGCTCAGCTATTGAAAATAGAGAAATGTAGCCTGGAAGTTATTTGTAGGGAATCGAATACTCTATAAATTTGGTCTAAAGCATTTTCTCTCTAGACCTCACCGTTTCTATGATATTTCCAATAATATGTCGTACTTTGTTAATTTCGATGCAAATCCGCTTCGGACACATCGTGTATATATTAATAATCATATTCGTATTTGTATATGAGATAAACCGTTGTGTGAGCAGAATTATTGTGTCAATTGCAGGTAAATGGAAGCTCAAATTTACCCGTCAACTTGGACATCTTGTCGTTGAAGCAATTATCAGTTATCGAAGGGGAAAAAGTGCTCCTGAGTAGTGATAACATCGATATCGTAATGGATGTTGTGCGATACGGGATGGAGGATAGTTGTATCAAAGTGATCGTCATTACGCCGCCAGCGAACGGTACGATTAGCCAGGAGACACGTGTGCTTGAAATGAACAGCTCGTTCACATTGCGGGATGTCCATATGGATAAGGTAAGAACGTTTCGTTACGTATAGACAGACGAACCTAATAATTTCCTTATAAATACGAATATCGCACATTTTGCTCAACGAATTCACTCAACAAATGAGAATTGCGAGCATTTTGCTGGCTGCAGGTTCAAAATCCTAAATCCAAAAAAACAGGCGCTTAATATTCCGAAACCTGTAATTTTTATTTATTATTTTTAATTATGAATCTGCCGGACCCTCTGTATCCATCGTGGAAAGTCTCTGACAGTCTCCGGGTGATGTGAACCGATAAATGTAAAAAACTCAAAGATTTCGAGCGAAATAATCGTATGAGGAATTTCTGAGGCCCCCCTCGTATCAGGTTTCATGATATTCCGGAGCTGCTGGTTGCGACTGATTACGATTTCACCCTTATTAGTTAGTTCGACTATCGCCACGTTTGATGGGTTCATTGGTTGGTCTACGTGTTTATGCATAATAAACAAGAGACGAGAGCACACCTTGCAAACAGATATTTCCCGGATACCCATAACTTGCAACTGATTGGCTGTTGGGTGAATTCCCCAAGGGAAATTTGAGGGGAATCGAGTCGGAATGATATTATTATTTAATCTCGATGTTATATCAATCGAGTGGAGTTGAAGGAGATACTTTTGCAGTGCGAAAACGCGACAGGATTGGGTAATCAATGAAATGATGGGTTTGCATTAATAACGAGAGGGACTTGAGTTCCTTTTCATGAGGAATAACGTTCGAAGGCTCTCTCGATATTCGTGACTCGCTCTCTCGATCGTAATATGAATAATCAATTGTATATTTTTAGTTTGTTGATGTTTCATGTGGTTTGAGATTTATCGAGAACTGACCACGATGTGTTTCGCTTTGATGGGTTGCCAATTTTTCCACCGAGCCGCTTATTCCACGACGTAACGATTGCAATTTTTTATATTTTTCATATCTTAATGAATTTTTCAAGCAAAGGCTTCAGTCACAGACACACGTGTATATTTCGACGAGAGCTATCCTACTGGAAGTTAGTTATCAAGCTGCCATTATTATGATTATTATGATTATTTTGGAGGTTCGACGATTGGCCGAGTGCCAAAAGGGAGGATATATTATAGCTTTTCCATGTAAGGAGCCAGATGGCGCTTTGGATAACTCCTCCATGAGCTATTAGAGTGACAATAGTGGATGATATCCCTTTAGAGGAGTATTTTCTAGCACACACAAACATCATCGATTCGTCTCCGATATTCAACAGCTTTGGTGAAGTGAGAGCAAGCGAGAGAGATGGAGAGAAAAAATAACATGTTGGAAAAAATGTCATCTCTGCAAATACGGTTTCTCGATAAGATCGGAATCAACTCTTTTTCTCGAGGTAAAAGCCTCGTCAGAGTCGACTACTGTGTGGAGTACTTTCGTCAACATTTCGACGGGGTAGAAAACTTGCAACGCACACCCCATGAGCTCCCGTGTGAGCGACTTGTTTGTGTATCCTGTGCACATTCAACAATAAAAAAGAAAGAACAAACAAAAAAGTAAAAATAAGAAAAAAAAAACAGGGAAAAAAGGAAACGTAGAAAACGGAAGAAAAAAAAAATACATCTTTTGCCGCCTGTTTGCTCGCTCTCTCGTTTCCTCCCCCCGGACTTTCTTCTTTTTCGACTACATTTTTGTTACACTTTTTTCTTCGTTCTCCTTTTTGTCCACCCCCTCCCTCCTACTTTCTCTCTCTCATCCGATTCGTCGCCTCGTCTCTGACTCGGGGGAAAGAGCGAAAAGGTGGGCGAAAAAGCTGCCTCGTTTACTCGCACGTGTTGGAAAGTGTACCGAAACTATTTCCGCGACGATGCTGAAGGTATAACCCAGAGAGGGATGACGCGGAGAATCGGGACTGAGTGGTTCGAGAAAGAGGATGAAAAACAAGGAGAACAGGTATACAACTGAGTGAGGAGGAATACACGAGGAAGTGGTGAGCTTTTTCAAAAGCGGCTGGCTTACCGACGGATTCACCGATCCTCGCTCTTTCAACACTTGTTTCGTTTTTTCTTGTCGTTTTTTCTTCTCTCTTTTCTTCCTCCTACCGGCCCCTTTTTTTCTCTTCAAAACTCTTCCCTCCTCTGCCTCCGGACTAACTCACGTTCTTTCTACGTGCGTTTACCTATATATACATGTTTTTTATCTCGTACCCTCGTGTGTCGATGTCTGTCGCTTCACTAGGTTTTCCGGACTAGCTACTACGAGCTCGGCAAAGCTTCGATGTTGACTACCGCCCGAGAGTCAATCTACCGGATCGATTCTTCCCTACAAAAGCACTATATACTCGTCACGAGGGATACAGAAACCGACAACACCTGCTTTACATCAGCGTCAAACGGTATATCTCGAGAGTCATGAGTTATACGCTAAACATTTAATTTTTCATCATATTTTTATTCATTTGCCGAAATGACGGCTCCGTCGCTAAATATTTTCAACCTTAAAATCGTACGTTTTGTTTGAAATCTTGTGCCAAGCCGTTTCGTATATTGTTAGGAGACACTTTTTGAGACGTGACCGATGTGGAGCAGGAAACTGGAAGAAAACTCGCGGGAAAAAATGATAAAAAAATTTTCATCGAACGATGCAATGTAGTTTTGTTTATTTTGGTTCGTAGCATTTGTACGTGCGGGGAAAATGCGTTGAGTGGTACTACGCGGCATGCGAAACGGGCGCGTCTTCGGGATAGATTAAATTTTGTTCTTTTCGCCACAGACAACAGAGAATTGTTGGCGTTAAATAAAAGTCTCGTTTCCCCGTGGAATTGTGGAGAGGAAAAGAAAGAGGCAACGGGGACGGAGAAAAATAGTTGGAGAGGCAAGAGGTTAACCTCTCACCTACTCTCGACGCACGTACGTTGTAAGTACATCATCCGAGAGGAGCTTATTCCCGAGTAAGTGTTGCCCCGAGGAAATCTCGTCGAATCTATACATAGTACGGAACGACGTGGACCTAAGTTTAGAAGAGGACGCTTTTGGGAAGGGGCGCTTGCGAAGTGTACCCGGGGAGAAAGCTCTCGTGGCTCGAGGTGGGAACCTTGTCCCAGCCATCACTTTTACGGGGTAATCGGGGTCACCCAAGAAGAAAAAGCTTTTTTGTTGTACAACAAAACCTGCCGAGTTAAATTAGAACGTTTGTTAGAGCTTTCTCCTCAGTATATCCCAGCGAAATTACTCAGCTTTACTACCAAATTTATCACCTCGCCAAAAACTTGTTTCTCGGCTTAGTATTTTATCAACCATTTTTTCTTCTTTTTCTTTCTTTCATTCCGTTTACGATTTTCATGACGTGAAAATATTGCAATGTGTTTTTTTACAAATGATCTCAACAGCGAACGAGTTGTTGGCCAACTCGTCGCGAACCCGTTCACCGAAAATGTAATCAAATCTATCGATCGTTGCTTTTTTTTTGTTGTTGTCGGCAATTCACTGACGATTATCAAGTCCTGAGAAGTAAATAGATGTGGGCAATGCCTCGAAATGAAATTTTCAAGCTACCACGAAAGATTACGAACTATAATTCAATCGCCTCGAGGCCAGTCGGGAGGAAAACATTAGCACTAGCCAAAATATACGAATTAATCGTTAACTGGCTCGCATTACTCCGGGAACAGTGAATAAGGCCAAAAGTTGAAATTTTACACGAGCCAGTGCTCTCATCGTCATTTCTCGCTTCTTTGCTTCCCCGGGCTCAGCACGGAGAAAAGATTCTCGTCTTATATCCCTATGGAAGTCGCGTGGCTCACCGACAAGGACCGAAACCATGAACACCAGAGCCAAGAGAGAAAGATAAAAAGTTTGCGGGATCGAGGGCGGTATTCTATTTATAGTATGCATCTCCGGTGCTCATTAATTCTAATTCTTTTTTTTTCTTATTTCTCTTTTCATCTCTCTTAATACTCGTCGAGCAAAGCCTCCGCTCGATATATATATATATATATATATATACGTATGGAACAAATGTATAGACATATCAAACACTGCGATCCTCACAGTCAACTCGAATCTTGTTCTTTGCTCGCTCTCTCGCTTATCAATTTGCCGAACTTTAGGGCATAGTCTCTGACCCGGTACTTCAGAATTTAATTTTCTCCCAATTTACTCTTTATTCTTCTCTCAACATCCTGCTGGCGCCTCTCCGGATTATTGACCCGAATGACGCTCCATGTTAATCGTTGTATTATTAATGAATAAAGCATTGCGGCTCAAGTTTACTTTTCAGCCAAGAATTGACCTCGTCGTTGACGACTGGCTACGCTGTTTCTCCGCCTCCAACCAGCTTGTCCATGAGATTATAAAACCCCGATCATTCCTTCATTTTTTAATTACAATTTCTATCCAAGTAATCGCTTAACCGGAAATTTGCTTCGGCTCGAATTTTTAAACCGAATTTTTCTTCGAAATTATTACGCTTGATGTTTATTAAACTTCGAGCAACACAATCTCGGCGTTGTGTCGTTATGTTTTTGTATTCGGTCCCTGTTCTCAAGCTTTCTACGGCGTACAAGCCTGCGCATACGTTTTTCAAAATCGAATGGACAAAGAGGGCAGGTTGATTGAAGAAATTGGAGGAAACTGAACATCGAGGCTTCGCAACTCAATTACTCAGATATTCGTCAAACAACAACATATTATTTCGAGGCTGGTGCTGTTTTCGACATGAATGTTAATGGACGGAGAATATATAGTCGAACGGAGCATGAAATTTCAGGTTTTCGTAAAAACTCTCACATCCCTATCAGTTTCGATTAACGATCAATTTCAGGGAATATCATTTTCAACCGTCAGACGAATTGACAAGCGGACAAAATCCTGGAAAATCCAACGGATTAATGCAGAAAAATATAATAAAAAGGTGAAAAAAATGTGTTACAGATTCAGTACATTCACGATGGTAGCGAAAGCAGGACAGACCGGATGATCCTAGAATTGAGACTGACTGGCGGTGCAGACTCCAAGCTGCCTAGTTATCTCGAAGGTGGCTTGAGATTTCCACTCGGCGTTAACATCACGCCGGTTAACGACCCACCCGTACTCGAAATACCCACAACGAAAGTCCTCAGGCTTGCTCAAGTAAGCTCAACATTGAGAAACCCCAAGAAAAACATATCCCTCGACCCACCTTACAGCGATCTCTTTCCCCGCTTTGTTTGCTCATAATTAAAGGACTAGTCGAGACCTCCAACCACTATACCACTATATTCTTCATAAACTTACGATGTAAGCGTACATTTTAATATTCATGAGATATTTCATGCTAATTCAGACACTTTTCCATACCATTATTATTGTTATTATAACAATATTCATCATTATTGTTGAAATTTAATTTAAATTACGGTTATCGCTTCATTTTCGCAATTTTTGTCTCTTTCACTCGAAATATTTCACGGTTTTTACGGTTTGCTGTTAATTTTCAAAACTTGATCCGTAAATTGGCAAAAATCAACGATTTATCAGCTTGCGAATTTCGCTGTTGAAAATTCCAAATTTTTATCAAATTGATCGCTAATGAAGCGATTGATGAGTTCGTTTCAAATTTTTTCATCCGATTAAAAGTTTTAAATTTCATTGAACGCTTTTTAACTCTTTTTTTTTACGGAGGTAACGAATTCTCGTTAAATTGTAATTCGGGCGGATAAATACGATATGAAAGATTCTGGAAATATTTAGCTCAGGCTTTGGTGAATAATTAAACGAAATAAAGTGCGAGGATGTTCACGAGCGGTTGTGCTTCGGTAACGTTGAAACACGATTTCCTGGGAATAATTTAATGATTGGAAACGACCTCTCGGAACGAGTCTCTGAACGCCTTTAACGCTGCTCACTCTCCGTGTACGAATATACGATGAAGCTTGCAAATTGATAGATTCGTTCCAAGGCGTACATAATTCAATTAGTGCTCATGATGCGTGAACCTTTCAGAGTCTGTTTATAAAAGTAACGACCCAATTGGGGATGTGCAAGAGAAACTCGACAAATTGGTGGATCAATTCGATTATTTAGGGGGGGGGGGGGGGGGACATCGTGAGATTGAAAAATCGATAAATTTTTTGTTTCAACCGAAATGAAAAAAATTTCCGACTTTTATTAGGACTCAAATTGCGGAATTATATTGTTTTATTCTAATGAAAACTGGAGTTTACTTGAGGTCAAAAATAGAGAAGAAGAAAACATATATTCGTCCTTGACAGGGAACGAGGAGGACATTGAGCAAGGAACTTGTCTGGACGTTGGACGCTGACACGCCTTCAGAGATGCTGACCTATACCGTTCTCAGAGCTGACACCGACGCGGGTTACGTCGAGAGACTGAACGAGCCTGGCAAAGCCATAGTGACCTTCACTCAGGCCGAATTACTACGCGGCAACATCGCTTACGTCCATCGTGGAAACGGTAAAATAATCGTCACAATAACTCCATCAAAATCCGATAAAGTTTCGCAATTCTGAAAAAATACGAGCTCGACGATTATCGGGCGGTAAGAAAAAAAGAAAAAAAACGCTGCGGCGAACAATTCGCTTTATTTTCGCGACCTTCGATCGATATTATCGCGTCTGTATGAACGAACTCATATAAAATTCTATATTTATAGAGTATCGGGGTAAAAAGCGTTTATTCGGAAATCAATAAAATGTGATATTATTTCAGCAAAATCAACTGCTCTATTGGGTCTGCAAGTGAGTGATGGACAGGCGAACAGTCTGTCAGGTTTTCTTCGTATTATGGCGTATCCTCTACAAATAAAGTTGATAAACAACACGGGTCTGGTGGTGGTGCATCGTTCGTTCAGCCACTTGAGATCGACGAATCTTTTGTTCGCAACAAACTCGGACGACACGAGCATCGAGATACTTTATCAAATGACGACACTTCCGGTGTACGGTATGGTGCAAAAGTTGAATAATTCGACGGGCTCGTGGACGAGCGTCGATCGTTTCACAAGTCGCGATATCGATAACGAGAACATACGTTACTTGCACAATACCGATAGTCCGAGCAGAGACGAATTCAAGTTCCAGGCAAGCGTCCGCGAAGTTAAGACTCAGCAAAACTTTGATTTTATCATAAACTTTATCGACTTGGAACTAAAAGAGACGAAGAGAATGAGAGTGAACTTTAGCAACGGTGTCGAGGCTCACGTGACCTCGGAAAACTTGAAATATCAAACGAAACCTCTGGTCACTTATCCGAGTAAAATAAAATACACGATAATCGGAACAACTAAATATGGTAACGTAATATCCGTTGGATCGATACTTCGGGAGGGTGAGACGTTCACTCAGGACGACATTGACGCTGGTAGATTGAAGTATCGTCTCTTTAAAAGCCCGTACTCATCGATTCACGACAGCTTGACTTTTCAAATAAGTGCACCGCAGTGTCAATCGATCTCATCCAATCTCAGTGTGATATATCGATCGGGAAAAAGTACCAAAAGTTGGGAGCACCGGGAGAGCCTCGAAGTGAATGAAGGCTCAAAAGTTGCTCTTGATATCATTTTCCCCGAAGCAAAAACTTACGGGGTTGAGAAAATTCTCTATAACGTAACGATTATGCCGGTGCATGGCTGGTTGAGTGTGGATTCTCTGGATGGAGTGGTAATCCGCGAGAACGCCACTCATTTCACGTCCGATGAGCTCGAGGAAAAACGCGTCAGCTATTACCACGACGACACCGAGACAGATCGCGATCTTTTAAAATACGTTGCTGTCGCGAGCGACGAGACGGATTTCATGTACGCCGGCCAAATCGAATTACGAGTTAAGCTCCTGAACGACAATCCACCGATGAGGAAAGCCGCTAGAGATTTTCACGTCGTCATAAATAGCGAACGGCCATTGAGCAGCGACGAATTGTCTTACGTTGATATCGACACTGGTACCAATCCGAGCGATCTTCTTTATCGTAAAAGAAACACCAGCAACGTTTCTATTTACCGAATCGAGGATAATCCTCCTCAGAGTCTCGATGAATTTAGCCAACAAGATATAAACGATCGTAAAATCATGCTGAGGCACAACGGCCAGGAGAAAGGAACGTTGCAATTCACAGTGACCGATGGCCGCTGGAGAATCAATGATCAACTGCGAATCATAGCGAGTCCGCCTTACGTGAATTTCCTCAAGAGCAACGCTTCGATCGTCCGTTTCAATGGCTCGGTCGTGTTGACACTCCGCGAAATCGACGTCGAAACGAACCTCAACGTCAACGACAAAGAAATCAAATTCAGCCTTATAGCGCGGCCCAAACACGGAGCGATACTTCGAAACGGTCGGGAAGTTTCAAGCCTCTCCCGAGACGATTTCATCCGCGAGATAATCATTTATCGGCACTATGGCAATTCCTCCTCAAAGGATGACTTCAAGATTCGTGCTCAGGTCCGCAACGTCACCGCCGAGACTCGAGTCACCGTTAGAGTTTACGGGAAATCCTATTGGGAGGCTTTGATCGTTAGAAACAATCGAACTATTCTCGTCGAAGAAACAACGAGCGTCGTCTTGAGCAGAAAATACCTTGAGATTCAACATCCCAACATAACATCCTCCGAGATCGTGTACTTTGTGCGCGAGAAGCCCAAGTTCGGTTATTTGGAGGTCCAAAGTAACGACGAGACTCATATCGACGAGACTACTAAAGAGGAGGACGATTCGAGTCTCGTTAAACATTTCGATCAGGCGATGATTAACGAGGCTCGAGTATATTACGTTCAATCGACCATCAATCGCACTCACGATCAATTCGTCGTTGACGTTACAAACGGAGTCACTTGGACACGCTGTCTAATAGTTAAATTCGTCATTATACCTGACAAGCTGTACATCGAATCAGCCGGAAATCTAACGGTCCTGGAAGGCAAGAGTTTTGTTCTAAAGCCTCAACATTTCAACGTTTTGACGACTTATTACTCTGGAAAAATAACCGATTACCGAGTGAGCGGCAAACCGAAACACGGCACCATTATCGACTCGACGAGAAACAATAACATGAAAAAATTCTCCCAAAAACATCTCAACGCCAGTGTCATTATTTATAAACACAACGGTGATGAATTCCCTTATGATAATATGAGCATCATCGCAATCGCTGGTGACAAAACTAGCGCACCCATCGATTTTAAGATAAACGTCATACCCATTAACGACGAATTACCCGTTCTCGTTAATCATACCGACATCGACCTTTGGCAAGGGGGAAGCGTCGCTATTAATCCACAACAATTAGCCAGCATTGACAACGACACCGGCCCCAATGATCTTGTTTACAACTTGACCAGTGTCAGGAACGGATATTTGTGGCATAACGATACACCTCACGTCTATATTTACAACTTCACTCAGGCACAAATCAATCAAGCAAAGATTATCTTCACCCATACGAGTGAGTACATTTTCATTTCCCATCATTGGCCCTTCCAGTGCAGCACACCTTCTACGATAAGTGCATCCCATAAGGGGGTCAATCTGACCCACGGCGCTTTTCAAATCCGCTTATTCCGCTAAATTTTTGTTTTTGTTTTTTTTTTTTTTTTGTTCTTTTCGCAGGCCCGAAAATAATATTTTAAGTTAATTTTCAATGCTCAATTTCAAAAATTGCAGCTATCCCTCTCGCCTGATCGCTCACCTCAAGCCCGTCATTTCATTGATTAATTGTTATATCTTGTGGAAAATGAATTTTTTCCACTTTCTTTATTTTCGTGGTGTTGACATTGAGGGAAAAAAGAAAATAGCGTCGAGTTTGTTCTTTCAGATAGCACCGCAGCATCATTTTCGTTCGTTCTATCCGATGGAGTACACTCAACAAGTAATCACGAGATTTTTATAACGACTCGACCGGTCGAACTTACCATAAAAATCAACAATCGACTGAACGTATTTCCATTAACGAGAAAATCGATCTCGACGATGTTACTGGTAACCACGTGTTCGGATCCCGAACGCGATGTACGATACATCGTGCGAAAAAGGCCAAACTTGGGAAAGATCATAATGGAAAGCAGTGAGGGAACTTGGCAAGAAGTCGACCGATTCACCCAGAGCGACCTTTATGCGAGCAGAGTCACGTACGAGCACACTAAACAATTTATGGATCTCTCGACCAACGATTCCTTCGTATTCGACGTGGAAACCCACTTTGCCGAAACCATATCCAATCAGGTAAATTCCAATGATACAAAAAATTCATGTCAACGTTCCGAGAGTTGAAAAACTAAAGTTTTTCTTTCGAGTATCTAGATTATAGTTGTGCATCGTTCCAGAAAACGGCTGGGGTTTTCGAAAGCGAGGAAAAATGGCGAGAGAGCCCTTTGAGAATAAATTCGTTGCGGAAAACATGATGTTGCGAAAGGGAATCGTTGGCAATAAAGTTTTGGGTTTCGGTGTCACGCAGTTTGACTATAAACGTCGCGAGTGGGACGCCTTTTAAGATTTTTTCTCTCGGCCCCTTTTCGTCGGATTTATTTCCGTCCTGTGCGCGCACTACGTTCCAACTGACGTAGAGCCAAAAAAAGAATTAAGAACTATAAGCCCCTTGCCGCTTGTATACTGAAGAAGGGACTAAAAGAAACATATATATATATATATATATATAGTCGATGGTCTCCCACCCAAGTCGAGTGGAAAATGAAAAAAATGGCTGAACGACGAAGCGCCCAAAGTACAAATGGTTTTTGTGACATTGACTGTTTCAGGTATTTCGAATAGACGTTTCCGTATCGAGCGGTGGTTTGGACAGATACGTAACGGCCAAAACAGTCCGTGTGGAGGAGGGCGGATCAGCTAGCGTCGTTATGAACATAACAGGAATCGTGAAATATCTACGAACGAAAGCTGGTATCGAGGCGCCGATAGTACTTTCAAAATTGATTAATCAACCGATTCACGGGCACGTGATGTTACTGCCAGATTTGAACATAACGACCTTCGATCAACAACAGATCGAGAACGAGAAAATAGCCTATTTCCACGATCATTCCGACACGCTCGAAGATCGAATATCGTTTTCATTGTATTTGTCACCGGGTCACGTGATGCTGTGCAACACGAGTATTCCAGTGTTGATAAACCCGGTGAACGACGAGCCGTTCAAGCTCGTGACGAACGAGCCGTTTATAACGGTAGTGCAGAATCAAACGCGAACGATAAAACGAACGAATCTCTTGACAACCGATCCTGACACGGGACCGGAAGGCATAGTGTACGAACTCATTTCTGGACTAACTTGTGGCCGATTGCTGCTGGTCCCGTACGAGCAAAATACCTCGGACGTTCAACCGGTCACTCAATGGACGCAGCAAGACGTCGATGCGAATCGTCTCGTCTACGAGCACAACGGCACGACCCAAGCCGCTTCCTTTTATTTCCGCGTATCCGATAAAAGCTTCAATCCCGTTTACAAACTCTTTAATGTGCAAGTTTTACCGATTCGGTTGAACGTGACCGTTGCGCATCCGGTCAGCCTGCCCCAGGGCTCCAATATGGCTGACATATCGGAAAACAACGTGAAATTAGACACCAACGCTCGGCAGGAACAGGTTATGTACGAAATAACTAAATCCCCGAGCCACGGTGTTCTCTATGTGCGTGACGTCGCAGCTGTAAACTTTAGACACGCCGATCTCTTGTCGAAGAGTGTAATTTTCGTGCAAACCGATATGAACGTTTCGAACGATAGTTTTTCCATGACTGCGAGAGTGAGCAACTACAAGACGAGCGAAGTGAGAGTCGACATAAAGGTCGAGCCGTTAATGATAATGCAATCGATGAGCGCAATCGCCGGTGAAAAAACGCGAATGACTCGTAAGCACATGGACGCAACACCGCTGGCTGAATTAACTCGAAGCACTCCGCAATATCGAATAACCAGAAAGCCTAAATACTGCAAAATCAAGCGCATCATACGAAGTTACGGAGAGAAACGAGTCTCTCGAGAACGCGAAGTTTCCAGATTCGCGCATACCGAAATAATCTCCGAAGTTATTTACGTCGTTTGTCGAAGGTTACCGCCTACCGAAACCGACGGTTTAACCGACAACTTTGAATTCAGCCTCACAGCAACGAGCTACCAACCCGCAACCGGAGTTTTCGTCATCCGAGTTAGAAACAGTTCGGGCGAGGCAAACAGCACTCTGAGCGGACCGATGGATCCCGTTGGTCATGAGGGCGAAATGGCTGTAGCCCCTAATTCGAGCAACGATTATATTCTCATAATCGGCATGCTCCTCGGCGTCTTTCTACTCGGCGTCGTTGTCATCATCACCATAAGATGTCGCCACAATCGTTACAAACACAACGATGAGGATAAACAGGCGGAGCCTAGTCCGGCGACTGTAGGCGTTATACCGTTGCCAAGACCTCCCGATCATCTCATGCCTGCGACCACTAGCTCGAGGCACAATCTCAAGCGGTTCGGCGACCACACGAGCAGCGGCATTACCTCCAGTACACCATTGCCCGTTCAGCCCACAACAACAACCTCCACTTTGCCCCAGTGCAAAGTTATACCTCTCAGTGCTCTTGACAGTGTCACAGGCTCCGAGGCAGATGTCTCCTCGAGATACCCGTACGGAGTTGCGGACGGTGATGACTGGAGTAGCTTCGAAACCGGCGAACTTCCTTGCCAAACAGCAACCACCCGAAGACCCAATCCCCTTCTACGACGCAATCAATACTGGGTCTAGCAAGAGGCCCAGGCCCAACTGGGGCCTAGATACCCTTTGTGAGATACGTTTGAGCTGAAGGTATTAAAAATATGAACTCCACTGTGACACGCCTAACAAGACTTTACACCTACGATGACCGAGATTATCCTCGTTATATTTATCTATACAGGGCCTTTCGGCATTGGGCGATTCGGTTTTTCACTCCCAATATCCGTTTTTTTTTTTTGCCCCCATTCCGAGATCAATTCGATCGAAAAACTTTTCTCGTAATTTACTTGCAATCGAAAATTTTCGGAAATTGGTTTCTCCCGTGCATTGAACAGCCGAACGAGAAAGAAAAAATCCATCATGTGACAAACCCCCATGGCTTTGGACCATCCTACATTAATTTTACTCTCGATTGAGCTCAAAATCGACCAACCGCTTACGCCCTAATCTCGATCACCCTGTGTATACACTTATATATATATATATATATATTATATATATAGAGGTCTGTAGGATTATGATCGGGAATGACGTACGTTGAGACGGTGCAAGACTGTACTATTTTCTTTGAGAATTAATGACTATCGAATCGCCGAATTCGTTGGTCATATTTTATGCTCCTGTCCTTAATGGGCGAAGTACCGATTCAACCCCATTTTTTCGATTTTTCGGCTCGCGTAATATTATTCTGTACATATTAATAAAATAGGTTTAATGAAAACGGCCTCTAACCTTAAACCAACAAGAATATAAAATAAAATAATTGTGAAAGATAGATTTAAAGAAGGAACGATCGTGATTGTCATGAATTCAGGGAAGGGCGATCGGGTGAGAATAATTTTTGTTGAATCCACGAGGAAAATTAGGGAACGAGAAAAGACGCAACGATTCGTTTTTTACTCGCGATCAAAAGTTTGATTTTTCGAAAGTGAGCGCACGGCAAGCGTGACGGTCGTTGATTAATTGTTACACGTCGATATCATGCCTGCGAGTCTCATTTTCTTATTCTTTCAGATTTATTCCGGCGACAATGTTGTCCCAAAAGAAAAAAATGTTCCTTTCAGGTCAGCGACAACGATTGTTTAGATTTTTCCTAATTTACTGACAAAAACCACCGGCCAATAATGACAAATCGAACCAAAACGAGACTATCCCTTGTATAGATATACGGAAAGAAATTTTTCATAGAGCACGAGAGAGGAGCTGAGTGAAAAAGTATTTTTTCCCTCGACTAATCACGGTAACTTAGTCATTTTGAGAATCAACATAAACATAAACATAAGTATAAAAAGGAACGGAAGTGTAACACGTCGATGTCACATTATACGATGGCCTACAAGCTCGAAAGCCTATCGAACGGCCGACAAGCGTAAGGGTAAAAAAAAAAGAAAATAAGTTATAACACGGAGTCTTAAATAAAGAAAAAACCAAATAAATCCATCAGAAAAAAGTATATAATTATGAAAGAAAGTTTCGTATACTTGCACCGGTTTACTCGGCCTAAAAATATTTAATCGGAACAAACAAAAAGAACCGTATATAAATGAAAAATAAACTGTACTGTCTGTGTACCACAAGAAACACGAAGTATAATTTTTTTACTTTTACACACTTATCATTTGGCGTAGTCGTAGAATAATATATCGCGCAATTTTATATCGCGATATTCGTACACACATTCGTATGTATAAATATATATATATGATCATAATAATAACTACACGTAAATATATATATATATATATATATATATATATATATATATATATGTTTATATATAAATATGAACGTGGAAGATTTAAAAATGTGACCTAACTTTATTTTGGACCTCAAGAAAGGGGAGAGTGAGGAGACGAAGAAAAGGGAAATTTTACCGATCCTGGCATGATTACTTAAACACGAAAGCACATACATTGTATCCATATGTATATGATTTATATATATGTATATAATAAATATTCGACTATGGGGGGATTTTGAAGAAAATCCGTTGAAAAACGTCCAGAATACGCGACCGGTCGATGTTATACGTGTCTTATATGATAAAAGATTAAAAACCGATCGATGTTTATGTGTCTTAATGTTTTTATTGTAACATTACGAAGAGATTTCAAATATTGACGCGGAACCAGACGAGACGGATTACGCGAAAGCCTACGATTAAGGACGTTGCAGTTTCACCGAATCCGAGATATTCGAGGCACGGAAAAATATTAATATTGAGAAATAAAATGTTCAAGGGCATATCGTTGTTCATCAATGGAACCTTTCTGGCCTAAAATTTACACTTGCATTATTCATGGTCTTTGTGGAAATATTAAATGAGCTGCTCGAAAGGTAAAAAAACTTTTGTCACATATTTCGGGAAATATCTTGAGCCATATTATTTGATTCTAATAGTTTGGATACGAGAGACACATGAAAACACTGAGAGTTGAAAAAAATTAGGAAGGGTGAAAAATTTCGCGAATTGTTCCATTAGAAAGATTGCACAATGCGAGAATATCCTCCGCCAATTCGTGGAGAGAGCTCGACTTTCACTGAAATTGGGTGTGGAAAAGGCCAGCGCGTCGCGTTCGCTTTTGTACGAACTTTTTTCTCGGAATTGTTTACATCGGAGTTATTCGACCGTGAATTCAATAATGTCTTCATCGATATTTCACAATCACTAAGCTTTTGTATTTCAACCCAATTTTCACATATTTTCAACATATAACAAAAAAGAACTAAGGAAAAAATGAATTTTCAACTAAAAACCCAAGAAAACAATTGGAGGAATAAAAAAGTCCGCGTATATCAATCAATCGAGCAAAGCAAAACAATATTCACAAATAATATCGAGTGGATAACACACTTACGTTTGCGTCTGTCTGAAGAAATAATTTGGAACGCAGCCGAACAAAGAACAACAGAGGAAACGAGTTAGGGAAGGGGCATTGAGAGAATTACGAAAAGAGAAAGATTGAAAGTGATAAAGGTTGAAAAAAACAACGCGAAAGTCTCTCCTTTCTGGTCAATAGTAATTCACTAGGAGATACGATTAATGAAAGAGTTATTCGCGCGTGTTTCAGTATTACAATAGTATATATCTAAGTAAAAGGAGAAAACATGAAAAAAGAAAATGAAATAAAAAGAAAGAATAAAATTACGAATATATGAGCGTTGACCGAATAAGGATTAAAGAATGCCTCGCGCCCGTTGATATTATTGAGAATTGTCTATTGCGAACGAGAGAGGTTTGTTTACTTTTCATATTTACGCGATTCACTCCATTACGAGAAAACAAAGAAAAAAACAACAACACGAAAACGGATCTTCAAAGACGTTGAATCAAGATACTACTTCGCGACACTGGATTACATAACAGATTATTGTAAAATGCGTAACGTTTCATCGTTCTCGTATATAGTGATATTAATTATACGGAAAATATATTTCTGTATAGATAAAAAAAAGGAGAAAGAGACAAAAATTGTTTAATGTGTTGCAGATCGATTGCTCGAGAGGAATTATTATTGTTATTCGTATTCATGTCACGCTGGAATACCTATTTTGGTGAAATCCGAAAAATTATTTTTGCACCCTCTCAAAGCTATGTGTTAAGCTTATATATAGACATTTTTTGTTTACGTCGCGTATTTTTTATGTTGAATCGATCCATCATATTATGTAGCCAGTCAAAAAACATACCGAAAACTTATTTCGACGCCACATTATAGTTATACTAGATAGCATAATATTCATGATTCCTGAGAGGAAAGAAGAATCGTTGTTTTACGGAGTGAATGGACTAGGACGTGTTTTTTTTAAATATTCTACGGTTTATTCCGACATGAGTGCCATAAAATCTAGATATCCTGTAATAATAAGTTACAATATAGCTGTGTATTTTCCCTATCCGGAAGATAAACACCTATATATAGATATATAAATTCATATGCGTGGATTTATATATGTATATATCAAACACTTGTAAACGAAATAAATTGAATGTGCAACGGTTATACAAGCGAAGTTTTCAAAAAGATAAATGGCGTCTTTTTTTCGCACCTGCATCTCCCCATCGACCCATCGACGTGCGGCGGTCTCTCCGACTCCGAGCACCATAACACGCGATCACTCTATTCTAACTAAACAGCAATTGATATTCACTTCTCACTACACTTCCGGTTTTTAACAAATTCTGAATACTCGAATACACTCAATCCGCCGATAGGAAGTAATAAACTAAATCGACGAACCAAAAATCCAAACACTAAACTTTTCGCGGATGGCGACGCCCACGCCATCGTCTTCCTGCATGAACCTGTAGACGAAGAAGCATGAGCCAACTTTTTCTACCTTACCCACCGTCGAGCGCACGGCTCTCGTACTTCTCGCGTAGCAAAGTCTCACCGTCCAGTGAATGTTTTGTAAATATTATAAACCTCGAGGATGGCGAACACAAAAGAATTCTTTCTGACAGTCACACAACGTTTGTTCAGTAATTGGACTGCACTGAAGGTAATTGTTTCTATCTATTTCCGGTTATTACACTTGCTTTTTATGGGTAATCGGTGTTACTTATTGCCGAGGTGTCAAATGCACCGGTACACGCGTTTTGCTCCGACATAACCTCAACATCAAAAATCTCAAACAAGAAAGTCTATTAAATCCCTCAATAATTGAAACATGCGAATTTGCAGCTTGCAGTGGAACATGGCATGGGGCCGAAAATACGTGCTGTCGAGTTTTGCCCATACGTCACAGAAATAATGTACATGAATGGTAAGTTTTTAAATATTACGATTTCTTGCACAATTTCTTAACGAATCTAAAGAACATTGTTGACATATTTTCTTCGACCCTAAAAATAAATTGATATTATTTTTATTCCGTGTTCCACGATCCAGTTCCGTTTTATTTTATTTTTCAGAAAAATTAGATGGCGACGATATAGCGGCGGAATTGGAAGATTACATGGACACGAATTTCAGCACAGAATTAGAGGACAACAGTGCGATCCAAGTGGCAAATGAATTAGTGCGTTTCTATAAATATTGCGTCGACGGGAACGAAGCGATAGCGATGGAAGAATTATCGAAACTGCAGCCTCTCCAGCCGTGGATCGATGCGAACAAATCCATGAGGGGACGGCACGATCCGTTGTCGCGAATGGAAAGCTCCGACGAATCAGATTCCGACGGCGATGAATCCAACAACAAAAAAATGGACACGACGAGCGACGACTGGGTGGAGGTAAAGACGAGGCGACAAAGAAAGTAGGATTTCCAAAATTGTGCTGTATTGTAATTTTGAAAAAAGGAGAAAAATATATGTATAATAACCAGTTTTTCATTTAAAAGCTAATTTTTCTCCTGAGCAATCGGAGAATGGAAAATTCGTCCCTCGATCAATTGTTTTTCAGCAGTCTTTGTCAATTCGTAGTCGATTTGATGACGAGGTCTGGAAATCAAAACATTTTGGTTTCCCTTTTAAGATTCTCCACGCCCTCCCCCGAGCCCTAGAATCTTTTTTTCTGGCTCAAGCAAAATGAAAAAATAATAAAAAGCAGTTTCCGACGATAAAAATTGAGATCGTCGTCTCACCTGGACATATAGGTGGCAAGTGGACCGTCGTGAAACCGTTCTGATCGCGATTACCATTCGTCTTCTCGTCGTTCTCTTTTGTCTCCAGATTTATTTTCTTCTTCTCATCTGGCCCGTACAGGCTCAAAATCACAGGCAAAAATACCAGGCCGTGAAACAAACCAAACACGACGACCGACGTGAATAACTAAGCTCGGAAAATAATGGCGATCATTATTCAATTGCTTTTCATCCTAATTATCATTTTTTCAGATTATAAATCTTCTGACCTTGAAAAAAGTACTGAATAAATAAGCATCACTGGCCCCCATCAATACGAATGCCAAAAAAGTACTCAGACCACCATTGAATACCGCTGGCCCTATGACACCGAGTGTCCATATCGCACGTTCTGAAAAGAGAAAAATTTTCCTCAGCTAACTTAATGAAATGAAAAAAAAAAAAAATAACGAAAAATTTGTTTCCAATAGGAAAAAAATCGAAATGTGATGAAAAATACTTGAAAAAGTATTTGCCAAGTTTTTACAATTACTAATGGGAACTGATCAATTATCTTGAGATATGCGTTAAATTTGAATTACCATCCTTAGTGCCCGAAGCACGTGAAAACTCGAGGCCTATGTGAGCGGCATAATCGACCGCTAATCCGGCACACAATAGGATCATTATACTCGACGAAATTTCTATCGTTAAGCCGAGATAGTACATTGAGCCGAGAAGATCGATAAGGGTGAATAGAACGCAGCATATGACCCATATTGACGCTTGAAGGTTTCTCAATGTTATTATCGTCACCAATCCGACCGCTAGTATCTCGAGGCTTAAGTTGTGAATTAATTCCTCTCCAATTATCTGCAAGTTGATGAGTTCCTATAATGCACTCATTACTCTCACCGATCACCAATTTTTTCTCTTCGTTTCCACTTTATTCGAGCCACGATAATTCATCATTCCCAACTCTTTGAGCCATGCATTTTACATCGTGTTACTTGAATTTTAAAAAATGAACAAAATTCAGTGAGACGACGTTAATCCTGCCATGGCTCAAAGGGTCACATGATAAAATGAGAAAATACAAACTAAAAGAGAAATTAAAAGAATAATAATAAATGTTCAACCCGATTTGCGGTCCAAGAAACGTAATCCTGAGAAAAAACAGCCACATGTTGAATCCCTCGAGAAAAATTGGCTTCTCCGAGGGTTTGTCTAACAGAATGCATCGCACGAATCTGATCGCTGGTAGTATTGATCAGAACATGTTGAATCTGTATCTTACAAGTCTGACGAATAGAGGGTAAGATAAAAGTAATTCATATTAATTGAATTATGGTCGAAAACTTAATCACGTAGTTCACGAACTACTAATGGAGTTTCTGAAATTTCACCGTAATATTATAATCCCCGGCAGGTACTTTGTCGAACTTGAGGTCCTGAATATACGATTGTCCTTCTTTGTTGAATAACAGATATTCCGACAGGTATCCATAATATTCGTCCCTGTTTTCGACAACTGAAACCCAAATTCATACATTTTCTACACGCAATGATCGAAGCTTTAAATAATAATTTGATAAATATTCATGAAAATTGAATTAATTTTACGTTTTCAGGAATTCCATGAGTAACGGATGAAAAAAATTATTCGTGTTAGTAACAGACTGAGGGAATGTTATAAAAATAATAAAAATCATTACCGTTTCCGGAAGTTTGAAGCCACTTGTCATACGCGATGAACCAGGGATCGAGAGTGCGATTATTGACATAAGGATTTTGTTGTAACTTGTGGACGAGGTTTGTGAGCGTTTCAGAGTCTTCGTAATAATCGACACCGGACAGATAAATAGCAGCCCTTTTGCCATACTTTGGAAAATATTGAACGAGTTTATCATTGAATTTGATGGGATATGATTCTTGATTCAGATACCAAAGAGGATCGAAGTTTTGTTCGAGATGGAAAATGCCCCAGAGGTTGACAAGGAGGAAGAAGAGAGTGACGATTAGAACGAGGAATTTCGTGCGTTTCTTCATGACGAAAGGTCCAATGAATTTTTCAAAGACGAGACGTTGAATGTTGCGTTGACTACAGTCGTTGGGGGTAAAGTCAGATTTGCGACGACAGAGACAACCGTCTTTGATGAGCACGAGACGACGCTCGTCCAAGACGAGACAACTGACGAAAAACAAAATCTCAAAAATGTACAGGAATAATATTCCCATCGTTGCGAAGACGCAGAACGACTTGAGAAAAGGCATGACCGTCGTGACGCCAATTGCGAACGCAACGATGTTCGTTATCGAGGTTACCGTAATGGACGTTCCCGATTGACGGAGAGCTTCGCCTATACGTTTCGGTATTTCTTCCTTGTCGATGTCTTTCGAGGACGAAAGATTTTCCAAACTTTGTATCACCACGAACATATCATCGACTCCAATACCAAGCAATAAAAATGGCAGGATCGGATGAATCGGGCCATAAAAATATCCAAGGTAATAAGAAACACCATGAGCTGATAAAATCGCTTGGCCAACCACCGAGACACCCATCAACGACAAATATATTCTTTGCTGAACAACGTTGCAACGACCGATCATTGCCATCACGTAAATTGCTATCAACGACAAACCACAAAACAAAACAGTCACATTGTTCTGCAGTACTTCGTGAACCGAGTCCTTGAAACTTCTCGATGTAACCGCGTAAACTCTCATACCCTCTGGCAAAGTCCTATTCGCTTTTAACACTCGCTCGATAAACTCCAATTCCCAATCTGGTAAATTCTCGCTCGAGCGCTTCATTATCCAATGCAATATTGTCGCTTGCGCACCCTTCACTCTCCCTTTCGAGTCGTACGTTATTCTTGACAACAAAGGTGCTACGTCCATCAGCAAATCGCCATTCGAAGCTCTACGAAGTTTTCCATTAATCGGTATTGTTTGTCGTTCGACGATTCAAAGAGGGAAAAAAGAATTTTCATTAAAATGCGAACAATCGTTCGATTTCTAGGAGCAAAATCAGGGCACATTGAATTTAATTGCTTCGTCAAAAAATGATAAAGTTTGAGAGAAAAAAATGGACTCACGTGTAGCTGAGGGCCCGGGAAACATCGTCCAGCACTTGCTGCTTCGTTATTTCTCTAAAATCTTGCGCTCTTTCGAAATTCCACAATTTTAACAACGATTGATAAATGCAATGATCATCGAATCTCGTCTGATTCATCTTCTCGATTATATCATTTACGTAATCCATGTCCTCTTCGGTCATTGACAATGTGTGGTCTTGAAACCAAGTTAGATAACTAGAATTTAATAATTGCACAAAGAAGAGCAAAATTCGATTAATTACGATTCGTGGTTTGTGAAATCGATGCGAAGTTATTTGTCCAACTCACCCTGCACAAACATCTTGCCACGTGTTTTTATTTACGACTATTTTCTTCACCGAATCCTCAATTTCCGAAATCTGTCATTGTACAAATGTAAAAGCTGAAGCGTTAAATTTTCATTGGAGCTCGATTCAATGGTCAATCGGTTAATCCTCTTCGGATATTTCTTCATAGATTTACATAAAATTTATGATCGAACGGAATTGATTGAAAATTAAGATACGAATGAATATTTCGATTGGATGAAATTTGGTGAAACTCTTTTCTTTGATAATTTCATGAATTCCTTGGCTTATGCTTTACCTTTTGCAGAACTTCAGGCTCGAGGACATTAGGAGCTGTGACAATGATACTTTCGTATCTGAGATCATCCCCGAAATTTTTCTTAACCCACGCAGCGTCCAGTCTCACGATCGAATCCATTGGCATGAATAGTTCCACTTCGTCGATTTCTTCACGCCACAGTAACATTCCTGGTCCAAATATGCAGCTCACACAGAGTGAGGCTAACAGCCACAACCAGGGTTTTTTGCCTATGCTTAAACCTACTCTGGTAATTGAAAATGTATTTACTCGCTTTACAAAACGCGTTCACATCTTTTAATTTTCCTCCAATCTAATATTATTTGCTTTTATGGTGAAAACCACTTTTCAATTTTTTTTCCCCGTTCGTTCTGTATTCGATAAACACGAGAAAATCAAGCAACCGAAGGATGGAGAGGAATTTAACGATTTCTGTGATTTTTTTTCTTTAAAATTCCATCGAAAAATAGTTTTTTATATAAAATTTCCAAACAAACATTTTCCGTGGGAACTTTTTCACTAAAAATACACGGCCTTCACCGTTTTTTTAAATTAATCGCGACGTTCCTCTCCATCAAGGCGAATATAACGATGGATCGAAATGACACTCTCACATCACTCGGTGGTTTTTTTAAACTTATTTTTGATTTATTGGAAATTTAGTTTGGAGAAAAAAAGTTGCGGAAAATTTGAAGGACGACATTGACGGGATACTCACTGATAAAAAAACTCTTCCATATCGAAGTGAAATTTGCTAATTGGGCACTTTAGAAGGATCCATGAGAAGATTCCTCGATTTCGAAGACTCTGCTCCATCGTACCTATCCGACCCTTCGTATTCGAGTGACGACTGAGATCGCGAGTGAGGTCTCTTTACCAATCTTTATCGTCATACTCTCACAGACGATTGAGATATGGATCATTATTATGTAACGTACTTGCTTCGGTTCACAGGGTTCACAGAGGTAATATGCACACAAACACACATGTGAATATTCTCAGTAACGCCCTTAAGTCTCTTGTGTTATCCGATTTCGAGTAGTTAAGAAAAAAGTGAGTAGGTGTAGATTAATAATGATAAATCCGGCAAAGGATTGCAATTCGTGTTCTGTCGAGCCCTCGTTTTCTTCGTCTTTTATCCACGAGTTTTTTTAAGGTCATCTCGTAATAATAATTACGTCGAAAAATCAGAAAATTGGTGAATAAGAGATTTCGTAAGAAGCGAGATAATTCGTGGGTCCATCAAGATCCTTAACGAAGATTAAGTAGCTCCGTGCTCGCGCCGAGTCCAATGTTTCGAGATCTTTTTTAGCGGAGAATTTATGAAAAGGAAAAAAAAATGATTCATTCGCGATCGATTCCGCGTCGTAAAATTGTGAGACCGTGAGACTTTTTCTTCGTTTTTTTTTTTCAATACATAAATAAATGTATTTTGACACTCGAAAAAAGTTGTTTTTCCCTGCAATTAAAATCTCGTCGAAGAAAAAACTGCGACGAAGTTTGCCAAATCCGACACGTGGGTCTTGATTAATATTGTGGGTTTTTTATTCTCACGGTCAACGCTCGATCGAGTCTCCATTTGCATAGAAAATCTCAGCTCCTTTTTCGCTACCTCCGAATAAAACTAATTAAAAATCGCGTTTTATTATTTTTATGAGTATCGAGCTCGAATTTTCAAGGAGGGCATCGGTGTAAGTTAGTTTTTTTTTGTTTTTTTTTTTTTTTTTTTTTTTTTTTTTTTTTTTCGGAAAACGTGCACTCAGCCAAGGGCTAAAAAAAAATTTGTTTTTCGTGGCGAATAAAATTTGTAAAAAATGAGCGAGTTCGGACAAAGCGTGGGTCATGATAAATAATCTTGCTGGGTTTTTTTTTCCATCCAGAGACGGTTGATGTCCGGAAAGTTGGCGTGTGCCGGTGGAGCATACCTCGCGGATCGACAAATAAGTAGGGACTTGACGCCGGTGAACGGACTCTTGTTGCCTTTCCCATCTCCGCGTTTTAAAGCCACTCTCACCGTGTGGATCAGTGTTTCTGTCACCTCGATCTCCGATGGACGCGCTCGCGCCAATGTCAAGATCGAAGATCGACCGTCCTATCAGCTTGAATTTTCTTAACCTCGCGATTCAACACTTTTTTTTATCCGACCAGTCTTGCAACGGAGAGTAAACTTGCAACGGCTTTCGTTCGTCGTGGATCAACCTGAGAATATAAATCTATAAATTCACGTTTATATATAAATATATTCGCCAAACCTCATCGATCAAAACGCATCGCCATTTGACGGTGTATATACACCGACATACGCGATACATGCGACAAGTTTGAACATTGAAAAAAGGTTAGTGAAAGTCATTCAATCAAATGATTCAATCAACTGACTGTCTTAATTGTAATGACCTAGTTTCCTATCCTTTTGTTCCGCTATAACACGTGCTCCTGCCGACTCATGTGCGTTGATCAAATCCAAGAATTCACTGATCCCAACAATATTTTATTTTTTCGAATAATTACCATTTAACGCAAAGTTCCAAAATCCAATGATTCATTATTCAATTATATTATAATTATTCAAAATTCTAATATTCTGCGGATTATAATTAGACGAGCAAAAATAATTATTACGAGAGGAAGATCGTTCGCTGTTGATTCTGCATTTTCATTTAACGAATTTTGTTATCTAGCGTTTGTTTCTAGCCTTTTTGTTATCTAGAACGTTTTGACTCCGAGGACAATTTTCGGAGCAACATTTCGAGAAAAACTCATCAAATTGAATAATGTTATTGTGGGTTTGGGAGACATTTCCAAAGTGCTTTTTTATCAGTAATGGCGTGGTCCTTGATCGATTGAATTGAATAATCATCCACAAGTTGAATCATAAAATTTGTTTGAACAGAGACATAGAGATTTTGAGTTGACATGACTTTGCGAAACCAAATAGAATTATTAGTCGTGGGAAAAACGGAACCGTGCAAACAAAAGGAGAAAAAAAGGAGACGCCTCGCTAATCGTTGATCATTCCCATATAACGAGGGGGAAAAAAATGAAATAAAAATTCTGAGAGATTAAGGAGTCTTTATGGTGCCTAAGAATTTATTCAAATTAGTTCCGGGTCGTAACTTTGCCCCCACACCTTTATCCATAGTCTGGCCCACTCCCCGATCGTATTCCGTCCTGAAAAAGTCGATGGACCCAAAAACATTTTGTCATAGAGACTTTTTACTACCGCGCCAAAAATTGAGAACGACGCAATATTTTTTTGTCTCGTGAATATTCATGAATCGCGATGGACAATCGTTTCTGAATTTCGGTTTTTAATGCACCCTCATTATTTACTTCCATTTCTCTTGAATCGAGCGCAATCCCTGGGGTAAAAATTGATAAAAATTCCGGTTAAAGTTCATGGTCACGATGTCATATCCCTCAACGGCTTGCGATGGAAACAAAATTTTGTGACAATGAAAAAAAAGAAAGAGATTATTGGAAAGAGAAACGCGAACTTTGGTTCGACACTGGCGTCATAATTAAACATAACGGTTTTAGAAAGTCCATTGACTGTTTGAGTATCGCTTGTTCGGGTCATGCCTTCCGATATATTTTGTGTATGAATGTCTACAGGCATATATACATAAAAAATCGAGCGCATATTATGAACAAAAGTGTGTTTGAACTTTGGCTCACCCGTTGGGTGGATACTCAATTCCCTAAAATTCCGGACCAGACAATCTCTCCTTATCTCCTCTTTAAAACGTCTCCCCCACTTTTGGCCAACCCGTATTTCTCGTTTTCTTCCTCGTTCATAAATCCGTTTTATCTCCTTTTTTTTCTCTCTTTTTTTTTTCCTCGAACAATCTCGTACCTTTACACGACCAATTGCCCTTCTGATTGTGTATTCAATCGCGAAATTATGTCGTGAAAAATGCTGGAAGGAAAAAATCATTTCGTAGGAAAGAGAAGCGAGAGAAAATGCTTTTCGTTGCCGCAAAAAATAGTTAATTGTAAGGAATTCTCTTTTTCTCGATCTCTCGATTATTCGTAATAATTATAATTAGCCATCCAATTTCTTTGGATTTTCTATGAACACTCGACCCCGACTGTAGAAATTTTTAACGTGGAATCCAATTAGAAAGATAACGGGAACGTAATAATAATTGAATTTTTATCAAATGCCCTTATAAATTTTTGAAAATAGGTCAAACGCTCCATATCCATAGAATTTTCAAATTTTTTTTAAATATCCACCATTTTGAAGAGCCAAGTGATGGAGAATGACCCACATTCGATCTCTCCATCTCTCCACACGTGCGCGCGCTTAACTCGTTTTCATACCTGCACACAACGTTGCCGAGGAGTTAGGACCTGAAGTTTTCATTCAGAGCACACACGCACCATGTTTTACTCCTGACAGTCATACATAAACATGCAACATATATTTTCATGCAACAAACGTCAGCCTGTGGGTTTTGCGGTATGCTGGAAATCCCCGCAACACATAAACACCAAGCCAATTATTATTGGCCAAGTTTTTATATTTTTCGTACATAAAATTCTATGCATTTCAAGTGATTACACGTAGAACTCTTCTTTCGCCAAGCTAGCAATGTTTTTGTATTCGATTGTCCGCTATTACATCCGTTATAATGCTAAACTTGTACCATTTCTATTGCGGCTGGGTCTTTTCTTGCCAAGATTCGAAGTATTTCCTCGATCTACCTATCACTTTACGAGACGATGGAATACTTTTTTTATTCTTTTTTTTTCGAGTAAACCAATAAATTTGCGCACTTAATTAAAAAAAAAAAAAAAAAAAAAAAAAAAAAAACAAAAAAAAACTAACAAATTGAAAATAAAAATAAATGGGGTACTTTTTTTCATATTATTTTCATACTCAAATGATTACGTTTGTTTTTAATTTTCTGCTATTTGTGCTTTCAGTGGTTAAAAGAATGGAACGAGCAATGGCACAAATATTTATTCTATGCGGTCTATTGTCCATGGGACTGTTTTGCCAAGGCCAACTGAATTACGAGGGCAATCCATTAACGGAAGCGATTGAATACACAGCGCAAGAGAGCCAATCTACGAGATTGAACGCGAGACAACGTTTCGAGGTGGCGGATGCACGAACAATAAACTTATCGAAACGTCCTTTCACCCCTTCAGCGATTGATCCTTTGACTCCGAAAGAAACAAAGAGTTCGTTATCGATGAAGGATGAATTGGTAAAGTACGAGGAAGCAACGGAAACGACGACGAGGGGAATAGTCGTTGCCGATAAAGGCTCGTCATTAATAGCAACTAATGACAGCGTCGATACTCGAATAATGTCAAAGATGCCATCGGAGCTTATCGAACCCCCGATCGAACCCACTAAGCCATCAGTAACAATGCCCCAAGCGGAAACCCGTCAATTACGACAATATCCAATGCAATCAGCGTCTGCGGGTACGCAACGAAGCCCTCCGTTCCAAGAAGTCCCTCAAAGCTATCATCAAACATCTCGCTCTTACGGGACACCTGCGGAATCCTCGATTGCTGTTAATCTATCGCCCCAACCACAGAGCCCGATTAACCAGAATTCGAACGAAGCACTCAGCAAATTTCTCAATTCTCGTACACCCGAAGAATCCGAGATTGCTCTTCAAAGATTTCTCACGGAAAGAGAACGAGCGTCTCTCGGATCGGCTCAACAATCAATTGGAACGAACCTTGGACAAGCTGAACAATCTACCGAGCCACGAGCAGTCTCACACGATACGTTTGACAACGAAATCCCCTCGAATTACGACAACGATAGAGAAAATCTTGCAACTCTTCCAGTCTCCGGGCTACCACCGAGTTTGCCAGACCAAGTTACGTATTTAATGCGTGCACCGTATCAACCACAACCGCTGTATTCCGCTCCGAAATGGAGTCAAAACGGAGCACAGCCTCGAAGAGACATTTTTTATCCTGGTCCACCGATGAAACGGCATCCTGCTTATCGCGGGCCTATCAGAACCCGCATAGGGCCTTATGCCCAACCTCGAATCGCTCCCGGACCACCGGGCTATCTTCACAAAGGTCCGGCTTACTCTGGACCACCTCCACTAGTCGGTAATCATGCATGGAAGCAGCCGGTCGAAGTGATTTACACGAAACCACCTGGCTCCTCGACTTCCAATCATCCTCTCCCAATCAGCAATTCACCAGCTGCTTACGAAGATGCGAGCAAATGGTTTCCCGAATCGGACAATCTACCACCAAAAAAGGACGTTTATTATTCTCAACTCTACGCTCAATCTTACGATCCTCATTATTACAATTACATCGGAAAAACTGGTAAAATAAAGCCCTGGCTTTATGGCAAACTTGGCAAAGCTGAGGAGAAGAGCATCTGGTGGGAATTGTATACCGGATTCAAGAATAATGGAATGAAGAACATGATGAATCCGATGTTCTTACTTGGCATGACAATACCAACGTTAACTCTCATGTTATCGGCCCTCATACAAAAAAGATCAGCAGCTCGTGCTTACACGGGTAATTATGATCCTCAGCAATTCCTAGAGGTATACGCGCCACAGATTCGTGCCGCGATCTTGGCCTATGAGAGACAAATGCAAGAGAACGTGCCAGTGGACCGGAAAACCGAGGGACTTACCAGACGAAGAAGGTCCGCCGAATCAGCTGGTCAAGCTCTCTCTAAAAAACTACAAGAAGAATGGGAGAACGTGAAGAAAAACGAGAAACTTGGAGCACCAGCTCCTCAAGGACTCACCCCTTTCGAACAATTCTTCCTGGCTCACCAGGAAGAATTGGCTCACGCTATAGCAGCTTACGAGAAAGAACTGCATAGTAAATACGAAAAACACAGGAAAATTGAGCAAATGGAACAACGACCGATACAACTAGCTTATGAGGAAGAACAACAAGAAAAAGAGCAAAAGGACAAGAAAATCCTTTCGAAGAATACTTCCTTGCGCATCAAGCAGAGTTCGCTGCAGCGATTCTAGCCTACGACAAAGAACAGCAAGAAAAATATAACAAAGATAAGAAAACCGTACAAAGGCCAACAGGTTCGTCTGACCCATCATCTCCGACAGGCTCATCTCAGCCGGAGAACAATTTCGCGAATCCCCTTCGAGAAACGGTATTGGAACATTGATTGAATGGATGGAGAATCGAAGGAGCAAAAAAGAACAATAGCCATGAAGGAAACATCGAAAAAGTCTCTTCAGTTTAGCCCAAAGAGGAAAAAATCATTTTAAAAAGTTTCTCGATACGAAGAGTTTAACCATTTTCTAAATAATTCTAAACGTTTTCCACGTAACTAGTGCCAACAAAAACACAACACCACACCCCCAAAACCCCCCCAAAAAAGCACACGCAAAAAACCCCATCGCATTTATCGACTGCACTCGTAATCAATTGGTCCGCGATGCACTCGACGCTGCACATTCCTTCGCTACATTTCCCCCAGTTTGATAAATTCTTCTCTCATTGCTTAATTGCAATGAAACAACGCTGTTGTGAAGTTTAAGATCGTAACCCAGTTGCACCGCTGGTTTTAATGATCTTTATTGTAGTTTTAATTGATAGGAGTACTTGAGCAAGTTTGCGAAGTAAGTAAAACGTAAAATACAAATATTACATTAATAAACTTTAACTTTGTATAATTTTCGTTGTTGAACTTTCCATGTCCAAAAAATATAAAATCAAAAGTTGTCTCTATGTTTATGGCGATGATTCCAAACACTCATTTACAATCTTACGAATCCACTATTTCGTAATATTCTCGTTTCAGCAATAAAAGCGCGCAAGATAATTGAACGAACGTGTTTTTAAAACGTCTGGAAAAAACGAGTACGCTGGAGTCATGTATCCTTGCATAGGTCATTGACCTTTGACCTTGGACAGTAGTCAATGTATGCCTACTTGATTCTTGCATGTCATTATTGACACAAATTATAAATTCGTGACCAGATCTCGTTCGAACAGTCGCCAGACACTTATTTTTTTATTAAAATTCCAAATTAATTTGTATCGCTTCTTCGAAAATGGTAATTGCATATATTAGTCGTGGTTTCCTAAATACAACTGCACAGGCACCCACTTTTTTTTGAATCTTCGTTCCCCGAATTCATTTGCTCGAAAGATTTGTCTGTAGATCTTCGAGCGCCTGCGTATACGAGGAAGGGCGCCTAATGAGAACTCAGTTAAATAGAACGATGCGATGACACTCGAGTCTATGCGACCAGACAGATACCCCGAGGCCAAGTTCAAACCTCTATGATGACAGCAACCGTTACACCTCGTCTGAGCAATAAACACGAACAGTTTTATTCTACACACGCACTTATGAGCATGTGCACATCATTAAACCGTCTTTGTTATTTACTGCAAAATAATACACCAATGTAGGCGAACGAGACAATCAAGAATAGTTTTCGCCTTTTTATAGAATCGCGGACGTCACAATGTCACATTTTACTCCAAATGGCAACATGAATTTCAAATGACGCCAATAAGACAACCATCCAAATCATTATATTCTGTAATTAATATTAATAATGCTCTTGATCATAAAAAAAAAATAAACATTATGAGCGAAAGTTATTTTCAGTTTTATTTGATTTTTTCTTTTTTTATCTTTTTTTACAAAACGCTCGTTTCCATTTAAATTTGGCTGCCTAGTCTCTAGATCACGGAAGTAGATGGGAAAATGTATCGCGGGCCGCTGTAGGGATTTTTTCTATTGTATTAGTGCGAAGGCGTCAGCTTCGTTTTATTTTTGAAAATTATTTCAAATTCATTATGTGCTGCATGGATATTTTGCATCGTTGAGAATATTCTCGTAAGAGAATTTATCACGTCGTGCTGTTGTACGCACGGTATTATTTTGTCGCTGTAAACCGTTCTTCTCGATTCTTCCGTTTTAAAGCTGGCATGGTATTCAGGACGCGCTCTTCCAACAGGTTGTTATTAATCAATCACCGGAGTTCTCATACCGCTACTGAGGAGGAATTTTTTTCCATTCACGTACAAAATAAACTTTCGCGAGAAAGCATTCCGGAAACTTTTGTTCGTTAAACATGTAATAAATTCGTTGAGAGTCAATTAATCAATGACTCGTTGCTGAGATTACTTTCTTATTCTCACTTAAGTACTGGCGTTCCTTTGTCGCAGCAGGAGAGTGAAAAGTGAGGTGGGTAAAAAAAATCGTAAGAAGGAACGAAAGTGAAGTTAAAAAAATAAATATAACAATTTTTATGATTTTCGATATTTTCTCTTCGTGAAGGGAAAATAAGGATTCGACGTTTTTTGATTGAAAAAATAGTGGAGACGCTCTGATAATCGGTGGAGCTTCCAAGGCCGTACGTTTCGTTTGACCCAAAGGGAAATATTTTCGATGGACAGGGATCATTACGAACAATGAATCAACAAGAATGTCGAAAGTAGGGGAAAATGGTAAAAATTTATGAGCCTCAACAAAGTGACAGTTGAGGGAAAAAATCTCGTTTCTATGCAGAATATCATTTGTTGAAAATAGAGTTCTCATTTCTGTCCATATGTCAAATCGTTATTTTGACATTTTGTGGATCAGGATGAGGGAAAAAATAACACGAAAATGATATTTCGTTGGAAACTTTGAAAATATGAACCTGTCGATAATTTTGAGAACTTATTCGTCAATTAAAAACTGTCAGTGATGGAAAGGAAATCTTTTTTTATACACGGACGACAGGCTAAAAATAATAAAATCGGAAAACCTTTGCCCATCCAGCATTAAAGTTAAAATTAATCAATAATCAAAGCTTCTCGTTACGTTTATTAATGCAAGTCCAATAGTTCGTTCCGATTCCATCACGATCACGCATCTCTCCCGTGCCGTTCCATTACCACGAAATTATTTTAATCAAACAATTGACGAGGTGACCCTCGGGTCATGAGATCCAGACGCGCCAATACTCGGCGAGACAACGATCAATCAATCGTTCTTTACGTCTCCTGAAGTAGAGCGTTGGCGTGAGAATTCAAACATTTTTTCAAAACATTTGAAAAATCCAACGTATCGATTCAGCAAATAATTTTGCGATGTGGACCGAGTGAATCATCAATTTTTACAATCGATCTGAGAGACAGACTTTTGGCGAAAGTGTTTCACCCGTTCGGACATTGCCCATGCTCCCAACTTTCACAATATATACGCCCTCGATACGTCGCTTCGAAAACCTTGAAACTCGGTCATGCTGAAAGACCCAAAAGTTATCAAAGTCTCTTGACATTTTCGAACGAATTGTCTCCTCCAACCCGAAGTTTTTGGCCCAATTACCTCGAGCAACAACGGCTGTTGTGTTTGTCCCTTTTTTCCCCAACAGTCCAAAAGCGCCGGGGACAAAATTGCTGGAAATTTGGTGAAAATACCACGAGCGAGTGGGCGTGAGCGACCGCTCGATCAATAAATCTCGAAAACGATACAATTTTCGTAATTAATATAATTGGTTTCTTTCTCATGATTCAACAACACAGAAACTCGAGCTCTCATCCAGTCGACCTAATGAAAACGACACTTGCCAAAATAGCATGTGAATTTTAAATCCTAAAATTGATTTTTCGTCAAACATTGTTTACTAGGCAGAAAATATATTTCAATATTTCTATGGATATACTCGTGTGTGTGTATACTATTTATACATTTATGTACATGGATGTTTGTACGATACCTTGAATACGCGATTCGAGTCGATGAGCGAAACATGCTTGTTTTTTTTTTCACGTGAGCAAAACAAATAGTCACAAATGGTAATTAAGGCCACTCATAATTTTTACCCTCGCCATCTCTCCCTATATTATGCCATTTTTTTTTCTTCACCCGATCAAGTTCATGCGGTATGTCATTTTTCCCACAAATCCTATTTTTACGATTGTTTAATAAAATGGTATGTCGGGCAAGGGACGAACGTGAACGGTATTCCGAAGAAAATCGTCGAAACAACACGGTGAATTATCGCCGGAATGGACTTGTCGCATTATTGCATTTTCGGACTAGAATATATCGGATGTTTCTTCAATAATAACGATAGCAGATCGATCGATGATTCGTTTCTATTTCTCTTTCGTTCTGTGGCATTTTCCGTTGCAATGGCTTTTCTCTTCGGTCGGCGAAACTCTTTAGAGAATTCACTCATTTGCTTATCGGTTTTTCGTCAGTCAGCCCCGTAGTTTTGTTCACGACGCTTGATTTTCGTGGAGCTCGATTTACCGTGAGATTTATTTTTATGGATAAGGAATAACGAAATTTCTTCATACGAACGATTCGTGACGATCGATGTATATGTTTTTTGTTACTAATTAGAATTCAAAACCCGCTTTTACAACTGAAATATTCGATTAGGATTCATTATGATTTCTTGATTCGTTTTCAACGTCCAAGTCCATGTTTTGTTCGTTTTATCAGCAAACTTTCTCTAGTGCGCATAACTACTTCTTATTTTATGTTCATTTTTTTCATCAATGGCCCGTAAATGTAATAGTAGCGGGTTTTGTTTGACCTTGAAACGTCCAGATGTATTTCTCATAAAATAAAAATGTTCTATATACAATATCCTACGTATGTACATCATTTCAGCGGAAAAATCGACAAAAAACAAATATTTGATCGGAAATTTACACGCTTCGTATAATCTCTAGTTTTTTATAGGCTTTCCCAGCGTTTTTTTTTTTGTTCTCATTTGATTTCTCAATGAAAACTATCCATCGAATAGAATTAATCTAATTTCTCTTCCTTCAAGGCTAAATCTATCGCGCAACCAACATCCTTAACGATAAACGCAGGCTTGCACAGACCCTCTTCCATAGGCAAGAAATCTCGAGGATTGTGCTCCGAGAAAAATGGCGAATCACGGCGATGCACACCTGTCTCTACCAAAATACTTATGCACGCTTTCACTGTCGGCGATTGCAAATCATCGCCAAGGAGCGCTTCCATGCCTCGTGACTTTGTACCTTTGCCCTTGGAATAACGAGCCAAATACTTGTCGTATAAGTTTGCACCGAATATGTCCGTGTTGATGTTGTCTCTAGAAACCAAAAGGATTGTGATGATTTAAAATGTTTTGGTTATTTTAGTTTCATTAACGTAATCTTAGGGAAAGTCTGAATTTTTTACATGAACAATAGCTAGATATTTTCTCAATTTTCGATCGAGCATTTCGTCAGAATTCTGTGATCTAATTTATTGAAATTTTTTCAAGATTTTTTGCAAAACTGCTCGGTCCTGAAATTTTGATGTTAAAAAAGCATTGGCGCGTGTAATTAATTGGAGAATCCAATAAAACTCACCCAATAGCGTAGATAGTGTCGATGTTGTGATTAATGCCTAATTTCTTGGCGTGTTTCGAGATCATGTGATTGGCATGATAGTAAGTGACTTCGCTGGGTTTGCCAACGAGTGCAGAGTATTTGATGTCTTTGCCAGTGACTTTTTTGTAAAGAGCTTCGAGGCAGACCAGGAAAGCTCCATGGCCATAGCGCGGGATTGGAGCTTCGGAAACCCATAACAAATCCATGTTGCACGCCAATACGGGGATGTGAGGGTAGGGAATTGTGTCAGGCAATCCTGAGGGCATGCCATCGGTCATCAAGATATCAACCATCAGTTGTAACGGAGTTTCCCACGTCGTTGGTTCGCTCAATAACAGGAGACCTTCTATCCTTGGAAAATTTTTATCGATAGGTCCGCATTGTGGATTCCTTTTATTTTTATTGACGTAATCCAAACTCGGAAAATTTCGCACGAGCTCGTCCATCGTTACTGTCTTCTTAAAACCTAATTCGTTCGCTATCGCCCTCGTTGGTCCTTGGCCCGATATCAATACTTGTTTGTCGTGGAATTGTTTGAATAACGTCAACGGAGAATGCGCCATTAATACCTGGTCTTCCGTCACCTCGAATCCTATCCATTTTGTTAAATCTTCCGCCTTTTGAGATCTCAAAGCGTTACCGCTGTTTGTCACGAATACCGTTGGTACTCGAAATTTTCCATCTTTGCCACGCAATCTCTTGAACGCTTCCGGCACGGGAGGCAACACCGAGTTTCCTCGTACTATCACTCCGTCTATGTCAAATATCAGCCCGAATTTTGGTTTGCTGCTCAAGCGCTGAAAAGAAGAAAAAACGAAGGAAATTAAGTTCTGCATTAAGTTTTCGTGATTTACCTTTTGTTCAGGTTTCTACATTTTTTCCAACCACGGAAATGTGTCCACTGATAAAAAGTCTTTCTGGCAGATGATTCCCGCTATTTTTCAATTAGGAAATGAATCCGTGGGCGAGAATTTTGACAGTAAAGTCATTCGAGAGTTAAAGTTCAGAGAAAGTCGGTTTAGCCTCATTTTTTCAACCTCCTTATGGAGTCAAGAGTGACCCCATAAGTTTTAAGCCTCAATAACCAAATAATTTTTCCCGCTATGACTATCTCAGCTTGAATATTTCTAGTATGTTTGTTAATGTGAAAAACGATAAGCACAGAGACTCTCAAGCTTATCTCAATCCACATCTTCATTAACTCTTTTTTATTGTAACAAGTGAAAACAAGGAGCCCTTTTGAACCATAAGATCCATAATCTATGGAGTTTGAAATATTTTTATCAAAATATCGAGTTCTTTTGTGTTTTCGTTATATTTTTCACATTTTCACAGACCTGAATACCATTTTGGTGTAAATTTCCTGTTTTGCAATTGAAAAGTTTATTTTCGTTCATTACTCATTGAACCATATTTGTAATTTGAACAAAGAACAGTCCAAAGTTCACCCGTGCTTATTTTTCTCGCGTTCATTCGCTCAAGGTTGTTGCGTCGTTAACAAAAACCTTGAAAATGAGGAAACACATTTCTCGATAGAGTATATTCAAACTTTAGGATCCAAATAAATTTCCAAGGTCAAAGGCTGACTGCACAATGAAAAATAACAACCAAATTGTTAAAAATCAAAAATTTCATTGATGAAATACCGTTTGCAATGAGAAACAAAATATTTTCACCCACAAAAACTAGATTTTTGGAGAATTTGGAAAACTTCAAAATTTTGCGGAAAATGCCAAAACACCCTCGTTCGAAGGACTTTCTCCTCCAACAGTTCAGAATCAAATTGACTTGAACGGTGAAATTTGTATGGATGTGGCAATTTTTTATGTCCACAACCAGATTCTGTGAGTTTTTGAATAGAAAAGTTTTGTTTTTAGGTCGGATATCAGGAAACATTATGAATAAAAAGCTGGCTCAACGATACGTCGCATCATTGGCTTCCGTGACAAGAAGACAACATTTATAAACATTTGAATGCCAATGGTCAGTCAAAAATAAAAATATACCATTCCATTATTGATGCAAGGTGAGAGTATTTTTAGAAAGATCGCTCTACGAAAGAAAAGACCTTGAGCCGTTGAATAAACAGTATGAAACAATGTCAATTTGCAGACAGCAAAGATACAATGGAGCTGTTAAAAGAAGCAGAAGAAACATGAAGTAAACGGAAGAATCAAATGAAACATTTGTTGGAATTTGTGGAAATAATGTAATTCGAATAAAAAGCATGAATCAGCTCGAATGAAGCACGTGTATTTGGCGACAGACGATGCGCTTCGAAACGGAACAAACGTTTACGAAACACTTGAACTTTCTAATATTGGACTATTACATAAAAAACGACAAATTCTCGCTGTCGGGATTATATGGAGAGAAAAAAAAAAAAATTGAGTCGTTCTTGCGTTTTGTATACAGGTACGTATATATTCCGACAGACAAATGACAGTTGAATGACCTCGAAAGAGCGCCATTGACATTACCATAATAAACAAAAGCCAGACACAACAAAGGATTGGTTTGGTCATGTGATATGAATTAACGTTCGATTGGTGAAATGTGTGTCATTAATAAAATAACGGGAACTTACTCGGGTGCCAGAAATTTTTCGAATTTCCGGACGTAAAAGTATCTTCATTATCGCCATTTTTTCCACAAGAGTTCACACACGCGAAATTCAAAAAAGTATATATATATATATGTGTGTGTATGTACACTTGCAAGTATGTTACAAGTTAAAAACGTGTATGAAAAAAATTATTCCATGGGTATAATTTATGAGTAAATAACAATATGTACACTTCAACACATTACGAACTCGTGTTATTCGAGGTTATGTTCCATTCGACGAAGCAAACGGACGCACGATAACTGTTACCGACTCGCCCGATGGAACACAAAATCATTTTCGAAACGCACAAAAACACGTTATACCAACATATGCGATATCTCGTGCGCTTCGGATTGGATATATACAAACGCGACGACTTCCGTAACCCTATTATTTGACTCATGCCGCAGGCCAACGACGGTAAGCTAGAAAACTTCATTGCTTCCCCGACTAAGGGTAACTGTTTCGACCGAATAAAATCAACGGAATCGGTCCGTGAATTCAACTATATAGAAAACGATATCGTAGCTGGCAAATTCTGAATTTCCTCAAACGTTTCTATATTTCCGAAATATGTACAGTGAAAAATGCCAAATTACGAAGCGGGTCGAGTTCAGTGCAAGCAACACGAATAAGCTGGAAAAATATTAAAAACGGATTCGTAACTGTTGCGACTTTCCTTTTTCTTTTCTTTCGGGTTTATTCGTGACAAAATTGTTGAGAGTTTTCTATTTCCTTCACTGCTGAATGATTTTTATACTGAAAAGATTAGTTGATGTCCAATATCATTGCATATTATCAAATAAAATTAAGAGATTGTTCAATGATTTATTGTTTTGACATTGTACATGGATAGATCGACTGAACGAAATTACAATTGAACGCGGATATTCGATTTTGCGTCAGGCTGCATTGACTCTCAGCCAACACTGCTTCTTGTGGTTATTATTTTAATCTATTTCGTCTAATGTTTCCGTAACAATTCACGCTCGCGAAGCCATTCCCTGAAGATTCTTAATGCATTGCTGCAGGGATGCTTTTTCTTGTTCCGGAGTGATCGCCTTCATTACGTTATTTATTATCCATTGAGCCATGTGTCTCTGTGCCAAGCGACGCTCAACGTGAGCGATTTGGGTTTGGTAATCCAGACGTTTCTTGACCTGGAAACGTTGCATTACATCTCATGAGTTCAATTACGATTTCTATTTATTTCAACACTACTCAGATGCTGAAAACTTCGGTTTTTCATAGGAAAAACTTGGAATTTGCAAAGAAATCAATTGTCGAGATCGAAGGATCATTAACTTTACCTCAGCAGCGACGTTGGCAAGTCGCTCACGATAGGTCGCTTCCAATTGCATTAGGACGTTCTCTTTTCTGGCATCGAGAATGAGCTGTTGAGCTTCGGATCTCCATTGTTGTTTCTTTTCGTGTTCGATGGAATTTTCACAATCTTCAATCTGATCGGTACGTACAGCAGCGAATTCAGCTTCTTCTGCGTCCATCTGTTTATCAAAATATGCGCCAATTGCGGGCCCGAATTTCTTCAAGCCATAAACGAACATGATCAGAATCGAAACTCCAGTGTAGTATTCGTGTTCCAATACGTAAATCTCCTTGGAAATGAGGTAGGTCGCAACACCACCATAGAACATGTAAGGACCTGAAATCGTCCAAATGATTAGTAACCATTTTCATTATTAATCCCTGACATTGCAATCTGAGATGTATGTTCGAGGGTTCCGAATGTCTAAGAAAAGTCAGTAATTGTGACAGTTCTTGGTGTTCAGTAAAAAGTAAGTTTCTTTAGATTCATGTTGAACTTTAACTCTGTCCAGTTTCTGTCCACTGGTGTTTCACGAATTTTACTACTCATTTCATAACTTTTGCCGACATTGTTTTATGCGACTAGTGCCACGGGTGATATTCTATCAAAATAATGCAGTTTTGTAATTTTTCATGCATCGGAGAATTCAACCTGCATTGATTAATCCCCAACGTTTCCTCAATGTGAAAAATACATAAATATCTTTATGACTGAGACATTTTCCAGATCTTTTCAGAATGGGAAAGAATTGCTAGTTTTTAATCGTTTTAATTTTGGCAGAGGAAAAAAAATATTTGGCACTGCCACAACTTATTGAGATCGATATTCGATTTATTAATATTCCAATTATTTTGAAGAATGGCATTGAATATTTTTAAAACTTACCGGTTACACCAGTTTTTGGGTAAAACATGGTGAACCACCCTTCCGGAATAAAACCATGACGAACGGGTTCTGGATCAATGGGTCTCTGTCTACGTTCGAATCCCGGAAGCAGGGTTGACATGCATGGCGCGGAGCGAGCCATGGCAGGCAACGCCTGAGCTGTAGAAACAATTGAAAATACAATTTTATGTTGAAACTTAGGAAGGACAAGTTCAAAATGGAAGAAATTGACTCTCTGAACATCTTTCATTCGCGTAAATAGATGGAAATTCGGATTTCGAGGTTATGTTACGCCTTATCGCGGTAAAGATCGCGCCGGGGTAACTGGGATCACTGATTTCGTTTTTTGATCAGATTTCGAAATTGTAACATGAATCGAATGACATTCCCAGACGTTAAGGCCAAGGTACAGAACATCTTTTAAAAGGTTTCGTGCAAACAAGGAAAAAATGATGAATATGACATGCAAGTTCGATCATTTTTGTGTAGATTTATTTCACTTGACCCTCATAACCCCGAAGTTCTATTGATCAATGGACAGTGGATTCGAAAACTACGATGCATAGAAGATGAAGGATTAGTCAGAGAAAATTGCACTCAAAAAAATATCGCAATTTATTGTTTTATGCAATGCAGTCAAGCTGTAGAAATGCGTGGAAAAATATAACGGTTAAATTATAACATATTCATTACATAATGAACAAGGATTTATTTGATGATTTGATGTGATAATACGTGGAAAATTAAGCTACACGATCTTATTCATAGCAATTTTATTCGAGATTTTCTGGTTCGTAAAGATTAATTGTTATTTTCGTTGATTTGCGATAATTACCATTTTTCAATGCTAATCTCGATAACATTTTGACTGCTCTTCCTGCACTCTCCCGAAGAAGACGTCCAGCACCTGTGCGAAAAAAAGAATATGGCAACCCCGCAGAATTGAGCGAGAGGCCAAATGGGCCGAGTCACAGATGAATAAGGAGATCTCCAATGCTATAGGGCTTAAGTGGTTCCTAGAGAGCGACGCTTTTTCGTAGCGGCCAACTAGTGAAGCTGCCGTAGATGTTCTTTTGCTCGGTTGCGCTTGCAGAAGCCCGATCCGCTCGACAGAGAACTGGCACATGTATTATGTGGCTGAGCAACAAAAGACTCAAGCATCCTCTCAGAGCACGAAGCTCAAGTTTGCAACATTGAAACCCAACAAAAAATAATAATTTTTATAATACTAATTTTTTGCAAGCGCGACCGAGCAGAAAAACATATCTCCCTATTCATCTCTGGTCCAAACCCGTGCTCCTCCCGATGAAACTTGATTGCCTAACGATTATTTCGCCGCGGCTTGGCATCGCATTGGAACCTCAAAATACAAATACAACGGCCAGCAGATGTACGAAAAGGATAATGAATAACAAAATCAAACGATCAAATATAAATAAAAAGGGATCTATTTCGAAGAGTTTCAATGATCAAATTTATCGTTTTTCCGAAAATTCATAATATTGAGGTATAAGTAGAGAAAATTACATTCCATGCGTTGATACACTTCCACAATGTAATAAAAGGTTCATAAGTAATAAAGCATCGATTCCCATATTTTGATATCTTTCAACAATATATAACAAAGTTTATCACATCGCTCTCACGTTGAGTTCAGCGGGCATTTTTTCTGGTTTGCCGTTCAAAACAGCCATAATATTTTCGGCAGTCATTACCGCCATTTTCGCTCTGGTCTCGATAGTTGCGCTTCCAAGATGTGGGATTACGACTGAAATAAAAAAATGTATTCCATGACCTTTCTTTTAAATAAAGAGAAGCCCCCGATAATTTCATGAAAATAAAATCGTACCGCAATTGTCAAGTTTGAGAAGTTCGCTGTCAAGAGGAATGGGCTCAGGAGTCATAACGTCCAAGCCAGCGAATGCAATGGTTCCATTTTTCAGAGCCTCGATTAGTGCATCTTGATCAACAACTTGACCTCGACTAACGTTAATGAAAACAGCCGATTTTTTCATTTTGCAAAAAGCTTCCGCGTTGAACATTTCACGAGTTTCAGGCGTCAAGGCTATTGTGACTACGATAAAATCGCTCCGAGTAAGCAAATCATCAAAGCTTACAGGTTCACCATCAAAACCAAGGGTTTCTTTATTTTTCTTGCTCCTGGTCGCATAGACGATCTTAGCTGGACGAAAAACTGAGAGCATCTGGGCTATTCTTGTCCCTATGCCACCCAATCCAACGATACCTATCGTCGAACCAACAAGCCCCGGACCGCACATGAACGACGGTGACCAAGCTTTCCATTCCCCCCTGAAAATAAAATTCTATTTTGATTCTTATTTTGGCGGCGAATACTAAGCATTCGACTTGCCTCGAACTATGGAAATTCTGATATCAGTTCATCAAAAACTTTGGAGTATTGAGAAAATTCTAAAATATTGCCTAAGGTCATTGCATATCGAGTTTGAATTCTGTGAGAATAGTTTTAGTTGCTGCGGCATTTGTGCACACGCAAAGAGATTGTATCGTTCTCGATAACTCCAACTTCAATAAATTTTCATAATTTATCATTGGATTCGTTTAAAACATTCCCAACAGCTCCGGAAGCTCATTTTTTTTTTTGCAAAAAATTTTGACACACTAAAAATTGATCAATCAGTCTGCTACGCTAAATACAGAAGTTTACTAACGCTCTTATTGCTTTATTGGCTTCCAGGAGTCGTCGAGAAGTGGCGAGTAACAGAGCGACGGTTAATTCAGACGTGGTTTCCGTCAGGACTCCAGGCGTATAACCAACTCGAATATTGTGGGCTTTGAGCGCTCGGATGTCGAGATGATCGTATCCAACAGACATTGTGCTCACAACTTTGAGCTGCGGTCCAGCAGCTGCGAGAACTTCCTTGTCTATCGAATCGGTCAATAGACAATACAGAGCGTTGACTCCAGGTATTCTTTTGAGTAATTCGGTTCGTGGTATCGGTACCGAACTGTCCCAGGTGTCTACGTCACATCTTGGCAAATATAGGAACGAGAAAAATACAAAATTAGTAAGTAAGTCTGAGTACAAATATGTTGGTAGTTGGAACTTAGTTCAGTTGCGAAAATACCGCAGATTTGTAGGCTCGGGAAAGCAGAAAAAACAAGTAAAATGTTACCGAGAGGTTTATTGAGTAGGAAAAATCTTATGCAATAGCGTGGAACTTACTTTTCGCGAAGAATATTCAATCCAGCCTCAGAAATGTCGCCGCGAGTAACTAGAACTTTAGGACGCGACATTGTGCTTGAAAATCGTTTCGGCAAGAAACTTTTGTGATGGATGGTCAAATTTGCGTTCCGTTTGGGGGGATTGCACTTCGGAAGGAGTTGACAATGTCTGGAATTCGCGAAAAACCGGTCGGTACCAATTAAAAGCTTATGAACAACAGACATTGTCACCAGCACGTGGCATCATGCGCGTATCGCTCAGCTGACGTAATTACGTCGGAGCGTTTAAATACTATTCCCCCTTAAAAACCGCTACCCACCCCATTGGCCTCCATTTTCTTAATGCGTGAGCGTGAGAGAGATAACGAATACGTAGATCCATTATTTCCTTACGAAGAAGGTTTTAACACTTCGCGGAGTACAAAAATTATATCTTGTAATTCTGTTAGCTTTATCGTTTCAATTTTATCGCATTGGGTCATTAGTTATGCAACGTTGTGTATATTGTTGTTAGGTAAAAGCATTTTATCGAATTTTTGCCGCACATTACGTGTCTGTATCCATGTCATTCGCATTGCCAGAACCGTTGTTGACTGGAAGGGTCTTTAAAAGGGACTAGGCATGGGGACTCGTGGGATTATTTAACTCTTCGAGTGCATACTGGGTCGTTAAGACCCCAATCATTTTCTATCGGCGATCGCTTGGTATAATGGCAACGAATAATTCGGCATTCAATTTTCGCTTTGGTAAAAAATGAATTCAAGGCTATAAAATATGGACAATTTACTACAAAAAATCTCGACAAAAACAAACAACGAGAAACGCGTATTTACCGGGATAGAACGGTTTGGAAAACGCCTCGGATCAGATTGACCTGATGTGCACTCAGATGTGTGCACTCGAAGCGTCAAAACCTTGTTCCGACGAAAAAACTTGACAGAAACTATAATTATCCAATCATTTCTTTATTTTTATTTCCGAATGACAAGGTCGAAAATTTTCATTGAATGAACGAATCATCATGTAACGGGAGATTGAAAATACGAATTTGAGGGTAAGTTTATTTTCGCAGCTCATTGGACGAGCGGAAATGACGATCATGATGAGGAATAATTTTTTTGGGCTGCAAGGAAAGTATTTTTCATGAGCATCGCAACAGTCATGGGTCCAACGCCTCCAGGCACGGGTGTGATGTGTCCTGCGATCTCTCTGACGCCGTCATAGTCGACGTCACCGACGATTTTCGTTTTTCCATCATCTCCGACGATTCTCGTGATTCCTACATCGATCACACAGGCTCCGGGTTTTATCATGTCTGATTTAACGAGTCCGGGTACGCCTGTGGCTGAGACTAAAACGTCTGCGAGCTTGGCGTGTTTAACGAGCTCTTCGGGTGGAGTGTGGACGTGGCAAATCGTCGTCGTCATATCTAATGCTCCAGTTTGGCCTGTAAGGAATGTGCGAATTATTTAGAAACAGTTTTTCTCTTTTGGTGAGTTTTTCGCGTGCGAATATTTGCAAAAATTCTTTGAACCTTGAGAATTGGCATGAAGCAACAGAGCGATGGGCAAACCAACGTGTTTTGACCTTCCAATGACAAGGGCATTGCGTCCACGAGTTTCAACTCCTGATCTGGCGATCAATTCGCGTACAGCGAGGGCAGTGGCAGGAACAAAACCGCGGCTGTCCGAGCACAGTTTGCCTAAATTTTCCTGATGAAATCCATCGACGTCTTTGGTCGTGCTAACAGCGTGACAGGCTTCCCTGTCGTCAAGCCCATTTGGCAGAGGCAGCTGAACGAGAATTCCATCAACATTGGGATCTTCGTTCAAGCTTTCAATTTGTCCGATCAATTCGGACTGTTTGATTTTTTCGTCGAGACGTATCGTTTGTCCTTCAATACCGATCGATTGGGCAGCTTTGACTTTTCGGCCGACATAAACTTCGCTCGCAGGGTCATTGCCCACGAGAATCGCCACCAATTTTGGTCGGCGTCTGCCCAGAGACAACCACTCGTCGACGCACCTTTTAACTTCTTTATGAATTTCTTTAGCTATCGATTTCCCATCAATCACGACGGCCCTGTAACTTTAATTTCATCGATTTTTTCCTTAAAATTAATCCTTTTAGACCGCGTTTCCAAATTTAAAAAAAAAATTCTTTTTCAAACTCTATATACAGGGTGCTCGCGGAATGGACATCAGAGGGCGCGTACAGACTCGGAGAAAAAACTCATCGAACGTGCTGACCGACCCTAGAAGACTCCGACAGTTATTCGTAACAAACAAAACGTCTAATTCGTCAAATCTCCAAAAATCGCCACGAAAAATCATCGCAAGATCTAATACAAATATTATCCACAATTATCGAGTAAAAACATCGATCGAGCAGGGCCATCGATGGTTAACCTACGGGGCACAAGAGGAAGTAGCTGCAGGGCACGCAATTAGAGCGGGAAGAAGGACCCCCCACTCTGACTCGAGACGTTTATTCTACCAATGAAATTTCGACACTTGCCAAAGGACTTTAGGGCTGTGTACGTTGCAATGCGGACCGCGATGCAAACTAGGCATTCGTAGTTGCGTGACCGAGGAAGTAACCGAGAAATTGTGATTACGAGTTTTTTAAATATTTATTCGCAAAAGCTGAGTGAGTCGTCTATTTGGAGGGTCGAAAGTAATTTCGTGTTAAGCGGTTTGTCGAAACCCGATGCTGTCCAAGTAGGTCAACTCCCGTACAAATTCGTAAGTACATTTTTGCCCATTCGCCATTCATCGACTCTCTAAGTGTTCAGAAACAATTATATTATTATGTCTTGGTAGTTAGAGAGCCGGTAACGAAGTAACAAATATTGGACTTGGGGAAAAAACGATTCTTGGGAGTTGTGGATGCGGAAATATTGGCGCGTCTCTCCAAAAGCATGCTTTTATATTTTCAACACACCATTTTGAACAACGCTCATTTTTTGGGGTGTTTTTGAGACTCAAAAATGGGCCTTTTGATTCAATCGATGCGGAAAGATTTTTTTCCGGAGTTTCCTGTGCAACGCCCGAGACACCCTGTATATGCGTGTTTGGAAATTGAAAGGGGAAAAGCGTCGATACAAACCGTATTCATTTTCATTGTCATAGCCTTTCGGAACTAAGTTGTATGACGTGAAAATAAATTCTTAAAAATGAAAAGTGAGATTTTTTCGGAAGACGTTTTAAATATTATTTTATTATGAGTTTAATCATCTGGGCCAATTAAGATTTTACATAATCGGACAAAACAAACATGGGATTGGAAAAACATGTGGTGAATATACGTACAGAGTATTGCCGGTGTGTAGACAGCAGGAGGAATTGTTTGAATCAATAAAACGTGTTATTTTCCTGAACATATTGCTTTTGTGTGATGTTGGAAAAAGTTGTATGAAACGAACGATGCCCGCTCGCGCAGTGCATATGGAAGTACTCGATTCGTATATCACATTCAGGAATACGAAACCATTGGGGTCTCTTCTTTTTGTTCCAAAGTGACAAGCGATCGTGTAACAGAAAAGGATAATGTAGCGATCGATTGCGATTTACCGGAGGAGAAAATATAGGCACGCACAAGCACGTCCCTCTACTTGCCTCAGAGACTAGGGAAAGACTGCTTTCTAGTACGCTCGTTTTGCCACTGCTCCTATTTCGTTGCTGCAGATTTGTTCACTTTTTTTCTAATGACTACTTCAACTTTTACTTGAGACAGATCGGCGCAAGGGAGCGTATTAGTTTTTTTGTTAACCGAATGCACTGTGGCTGCCAATTATTCTTCGTTCTGTCACAAAGTGAGAAAAAACGAATTCAAAAAGATGGAAAACGCGAGCGGGTTCCCCTACTCTAACGAGCTTCACTCTAATTGGTTCGGTGCAACGACGAGCGTGAAGCGATTCTTGCGAATGGTTATAAAAGAATAATCCATTGGTCATTGGTCGGTGAGTTCCATTGAGTTTATGTCAAACCATATCTTCCCCTGCCAAATTGGGACAAAGTCTCGAACTTTGCACGATTCGCTGGATATGTACGGCAATTTCGACAAATAATACAATTTTTATTGTTTCCTTATTAAGTAAACTCGATATTGAAGGGATGAACGATGGCACACGTAACAACAATACGAGTCGGGCAAAACAAAACTTTTTGACAGGTGTTCCAAATTCCATCCCGTAAAATTACAATACATTCGAATGCACGTTTAACGCAACCACTCCTTCCTCTCTCATTCTTTTTTCTCAAGGAAATTCAACCCTTTCTGCCTTATGCAAAAACGATCTATAACTTCTGTTTCATGATTCTAAGAGAAAACGCAGATATTTTTATACGTACACCGCAAACTCTTGTCTTTTGTTAGGGAAAAACCTTTGACCACTATCGCGACTGGTGAAAGTTTGTGTTTCTACCTAACCATTCGTCGAACACATACAAAGGCAGGCTCGTGCAGGTTTCACCCAAGTGTGCGCTATACGTCCAAATATATACACGCGTAAGGTCGTTCAGGCATCTGGTTCGTAACACACACGGATGTAACATTTGTGTGCGTTTTGTGAAACGTCGCGATATCGTGGTTAGGGGCGAAAACCTTGCGATGTACTCGGCGTTATTGTTGTTATTATTAGTATTTTGAATGTATAATTATTTTCACGGTGCAACATGTTTTCGGGAGTGTAATTTTTTCAACGTCTCGTAGAGCGAGCTTACTTCCTCGGCAATTTTCGTTGTACTGTTCGGCTACTGCCTTTCGAGCACATACGATTAAAGTCCCTCGAAAAATCCCTCTCGCTAACAGCTGTTAACTCATTCCCGAAACAGCAATAATCGACCTAAAAGGAACTCAGTGTCCCGGAAAAGTGGTGAAAAATGATGAATTTGTGATCCAAATATACGGAATCATCGCAACTCGCCCACTTAACCAATCGCTCTTCCGTCAACAGCTGTTATTAATAATACGAAATTTGGAACGGTTTTCCTGGTTTTTTTTTTTTCGTGGCTTACTTTTTAGGTTACCTCATAAATGTCGATACGAAATCCTCTTTCGTGGCTTAGGGCATCAATTAACAAAGCTTGAAACGTTCTGGAGCTGGCTCAAGGACGAACTTTATAAATTTTGACGAAACGCCCATTCGTTACCGTTTAAGGTAAGAAAATTAGAAATGAAGTGTCGTGCTCGTGTCATTTTCGACCTACGAAACTCTTGCTCTTCACAGGCTCATTTTTGCTCGAAAGTTTCATTGCTATTCGAAATTTACAAAGTATCAGGCTTCTTAATTTTCCATATCAAAATTGTAAATTGCGGATAATAGAAAATTGAACTTGACATCATCTTGACGTGCCCTTTTCAGATGGACAAAGTAGCCGACCGTAAATATTTTAAAAGTGATTGAAAAACACGTGACTCTGTGTTTTTCCTACTCAAACTTGAAGTCCAAGGATCTATTCGCTAAAAACTAGACATCCCTGCTCAATTCTTGGACATGGCCCAACGTCTAGGCCTTGGACCCGAAGTTCGGGAGCTCAAACTTGGTCCAACCTTTACCAGCAACAAGTCTACTGCTTTTCACACGCTCAAATGTACGTACTCTTCTCTACTTTGCTCCCAATAACAATTTCTGATGAAATCTCGGATTTTTCAGTGCATTCCTTGATCTCGATGTATATTACGATTGTTTATTTCCAGACGATTTTAAACCAGCGAGCGTGGATGTTTCCAAAGTAGCCAAAGTTGATGTAGGAACAAACAATACAATGACGGTGACGGTCCCTCATCTTGACGGAGCCGGGATTCCCCACACAGTGTTCAAAGGCTCTCAAAGGCCTTACAGCAAAGAATGTGTTTTGATAATCGATAGGATAACTGGTGAAATAACTCTGGAAAGGCTCTCCTCTAATATACAAGTTAAAAAGACTCGAGTAGAGCCAAAATCTCAGTCATTGCTCGCTGTACCTTCGTCCAACAGTTCAAACAGGCCAACGTCGCCTGTCGAATTAAGAACAAGTCCGACGGATGGGCGTACAAGTAGTAGAACAAAAGTTACTAGTGGGAAAAAAAGAGAACCTACGGTACAACTTTCCTCAAAACCTCAGCATTCTCAACAACGACACAGTCCACTGGCTGTCTCGCCTTATCACGCTAAGAGTCCTTCGAGTTTGGCCAGCAACCGGTAAGTGCTTTTGCCCTTCATAGTTTCAACACGCTGAGTATTTTTTTATCAAAATTATCAACGTTCTTGACAATTTAAGAAATCCATTCCAATATCTGCCCACATTTCTTAACCGTGCCTGTTTTAACGCTTTCTTTACCCAAATTTCATCAAGGAACAATCTTCCCAGTCCCCTAAGGTCTGAAACTTTTGCAGAATTATTCTCCGAATCCTAAACTATGAGATCGTCCTGGAGAATCAATTCCTTTCTCCTGAAAAAAATGTTGGTTGTGTAAAATCGATACACGATCGAAGTCCCACGGGTTAAGCGATCAACCAGTAACCTCAGAGTGTAATCATCAAAATTTTGTTGTTTTCCCCATTAAACATTTTTAATTAATTGATTCATCAATTTCGTTATTGCGTATGGTCATATCTGGATTTTTATTTTCCTCACGAATTTGCATAAAAAATAATTGTAATCCAGAGTCACTCTGTATTTGAGTTAGGAAATCGTATTATTGAGCAAATGAGGAAACTTGAAATGCCTTGCCCCAGAGCCAATATTTATGATTTTATTTTTAAACTTGACTCGGCAAATAAATTAGCAAATACGATTTTTCACGACAATATTATTTCTGCTTCAGGTCTCCGGGTCAACACTCGATCGGCGCCTCGACTCTGGCAAGTTTGCCGATGATCGGTGCAGATTTTGACGATTATGTACCGACGTCGGTAGCTCAGACGGCACCACCGCCAAGCGCGTCTCATCATTCAACAATACCGTCGAGAACGAACCCCGAAACTTCTGCCATGCGTGACAATGAGCCCGCTCACATTGCTAAGTCCTCTTTGAACGACGCTTCTCAACGCCGAGAAAACGAAGGTCTCGGAGCTTTGAGCGACTCGAGTTCCAGCAGTTCCAGCTCCGATAGTTCGGACAGCGATTCCGATGCTGAAAATATTCCGGTTCCAATGCCGACCGTAACAACAAACGGTGCGCCAGATTTTTCAGAATTTTATTCCCATTTTCACAAAATTCCTCTACTTTTTTTAACGATGCAAACTTTGACACCATGATTTTTCACCCTCAAGTTACCGAATTATCGAATCCCGTCGATCAAGTATATTAAGGCTCCCACAATTTTTCTCGTTTCAACAAATCGTCATGGGACTGATTTTCCGTTTTCAGGTCACGCTAACGGTGCAACGTCTTCGCCGTTATTGAACATGCCCGACAACCTCTTGAACGACGATCTCCAATTGTCCGAATCCGAGTCGGATAGCGATTGAGAGAGAAGAGAGTAATAAGCAAGAATTATTACAAACACGGAACGATTGAGAATTATCAAATTAAGAGTGGAACACGGCAATAAATGAACAAGAAAAAACCCAAACGAGAACCCGTGTGAGCGATGTATCATTTTCGTAACATTAACAAGGTATCAGGGCTTCTCACTAGTACTACGATTTCGACTATAACTATTATTATTATTGATTTTGTGTTTTTCCTTATTCGTGAACATTGGAGTATAATAATTGTAAAGAAATTAATCTTTTAGGAAGAATGAACGAATAAGTTCGCGTGTGATTTTTCACAACCTCCGAACGAATAAAGGTCTTGCCAAAAGCCAAAAAATACCATTTATTTGTTTCCTTCCGTATAATCGTTATGCGCTAATAATACAATAGGTAAATTATTGTCTTCGCGTTTTTTTCAGTATAAAATAGAATCTCGTGCTTGGACCTTTCACTGATTCTGCTGGAAAATGACCCGGCGATCAGTGGCTTAGAAAAAAGTGGCAAAACTTATAAAACTGTTAAATACTTTGAGTTTCAAGTTTTTTATAATCGGAAACAGATCTGTGGGGCTGCCCCCATGTCACGAGCGTGCGGATTGCAGGCTTAACTGTGAAGCGTTGAATTTTCGCTCTGATAGTCTAATATCAACTTTGCCAATTGTCCTCGATGTCCTAGCCGCAAATTCCTTCTTTGTTCGCAATTTCGACGGACTTTTTCGCTGTAAGAACCATTGCAACGCAATTCGTCGTATCGAATTTTGAAGGCTGGCTCTACGGCACGGAGCGCGTGCACCTCGCTGAACCGCACGAATAAATCGAACAACGACTCGACGAACTCTGGGCGAGACTCCACGAGGATCAAGGGAATGTCCTTGTCGGTGTCGACTTGCGGGATTTCCGGTGTCGCGCGACGACGCACTGCAAATAGTAAATGAGAAATACTTCATCGAGTCCTTCTGTTTATAATTTTTCATTTTTCGGGTCCTACAGACCCATGTGTCACTTTTCAAAGGTTCGTAATGTAAGGCAGACTCACTCGTGGAGTAATCCTTGACGTAGAAGGAAATTCCTTCGTAATATGAGTCCTCGTATCGTCCTGCGTTTCGGTTGATATCCAAGTCTGTGGGTGACCGTTTGTTCGTGTATCCTGCCCATTTGGTAACGTCAGGATTGTACTCGGTGAAAGGAATCGGACTGTAAATCTGCCACTGACTAATTGTGTTCATTCGTACCTTCGGGACAAAAAAATGACAATAAATGAATAAAAAGAATATTCCGTTTCGTACGTGTCGTGTCAAACGCTTGGGGGCTTACTCGATTGAGATAATCGATGTCTAATTCCATCCTAGGGTCAACAAAGAGCAAAAGACTCTCAGGTGTAAATTTCTTTTTCACTAGATCGGCCACAGCGATTGACAACATCGGATCGATCCGGATAGCATCGGCAGGTTTGGGCAAACGGATCGATAGCCAGGCAACAGTGTGTTGATCTTTTTTGTATTTCTTCGTCAGCTCGGTAGCTCGATTTTTAATCTTATAATAAATATCACTCGTTCCCTTCGATGGAGAGTTTGGGTCGTACAGTAATGCCTTGCAGAAGATGGAAAAGAAAAAGATTTTGTAGATGAAGGAATAAAGCTCGGGGCAGTTCGTGCGAAGGACGGGGACTTACGAGCAACAAAAAGGTTTTGTACTTTTTCGCCATGCACGTGTTTCCATAACGTTCAAGAAAATCGAGACTTTTGGCTGTTTGTTCGGACGACGCATCAACCACGAGGATCATATTAATTCTCGCATTTTCAGTGACGTAAGGAACTGGAAGTATCTCAACTTTCCCCAGAGGCTTGCAAACTTCGATTCTTTTGATTATTCTTTGTCGATTAGCGGTCTGCAGAAATTCTATGTCGAGAATGTAGTCCATTCCTCGAGAGGCATCGAATTTACGATATCCATTGATCAGTCGCTGATAAACCAGCTCGCCCTCGTATTCTTTTTCGATTCTTCGCGCCACACCTTTCAACAATATTTGCAACTCTTTTCTCGCATTGCCCACCGATTCACGAACATTCTCGAACATCGTGTCCATAAAACTGTGAGTTTCGTTGAAATATATCCACGAAAGATAATCGAATCTACCGTTTGCTCGGTTTCCAGGCTCATTTCCAATCGGCCATGAAACTTGACGATTATTTTCCGGTCCCAGATGAGAAGTCTCGACAATCAATTGACGCAGCCTTGTTATCTCGTCCTCGACTCTTCTTAATTCACTCTGCAAAAAAAAAAATGAAAAATCGAGCCAAGTCGCCAACCCCGTTGTTTTGGAGTTCGGAATTTGACAAAGAGAACAACTCACGGTCGCGAAGTACGCGTTCATTTTATAAATCGTGCGATAATCGTAGATCGGGAAAACCGATATCGAACTTGACAAATTCCCATGCAGCGTCAGATCTTGAAAATCTTCATAAAAATCAAATACAGTCGGTAGTTTGACAGCCTCGAATTTCATGTCTTGCACTTCGTCGGTGCAGGCAACTTTGCAAGCTTGTAAAACGCATCTGCCAAAATTTACATCGTCCGACGATGAGAATGTGTTTTTCACACACCAGTCGAGACTCGTTTTCAATTTTCTCACCAGTGAGTTGCTCAGCAATATTCCAGCCTCTAGAAAGGTTTCATCAAAGTGAATTAGTCTCGGTAAAGTCTCAGAGTTGTAAGTATTTTTTTCAAACGACTCTCTCAGGAAAGGAAAAATATTTAAAAAATTCGGTAAATATGCAAAATTGCGGTTTTCCCAAAAATCATGGAAAATATTTTTTTTCGCCATGAATCCGTTCTTAACATTAGAACAAATGATATTCCATGGGGGGAGGTTGAAATTTCCCATAAATTTCATAAGTTATGGCGTGGGGTTACTAGCAGTCGGGATAATTGTAAGGAACTGGCGGCGGAATTTTCGAAAATCTAGAAATTAGTTTTTTACCCCATCCCATGAAATTTTTTTTGCCTCCGCCCCTAATTATGATTATTGGAGATGCCTGTTATGTGATGTAACAAAAAAAAAAATGTATCCTCATTTTGGGGAAAAGCCACACTTCTGTATATTTACAGCTGATTATTTTCATGCAAGTGCTTCAACAGAATAAATTCAGAAATGAACTAACCCAGTGTACAAAAGTTCTCGCCACTGACTTTGACACCAAGATGTATATCGCGACTGATGCTTAAATGATCAACAAGTTGAAGAAGTTGACGCCCGTTGACGTAACTTGTATCTTTGACAATGTAATAAAAGTCATAATCTTCGAGATAATTGTCAGTTATGTATTTCATCACATGGAAGGGTTTCAGGATACTCCGAGTATCGGTGAATCCAACGATTCCCGGAAGACTGACATTGGGTTTTGTGCCTTCAGGTACGGAAATGAAATATCGTACCCTGTCGACCAAATGGGCTAGAGTTTTGTTGAGAGCAACTCCTCGGCTATGCAGATATTCACGACTGGTGACAACGCCGACAAATATTTTTTCCCGAATTCCCAGCTCAGTCGAATAATAACGAGGCCGAAAAAATGGCTTAGGCTTCACTTGAGCTTTCAATTTTTTTCCTTGAATATTTATGAAGGGCTCGTACTCGTCGTTTAATGTCGAGAACAGAGACGGTCCATATCCAAAGGCGTCTGTACAATCGGAACAATCCTCCGTATTGTTCGTAGCGAAAAGGAGACTCAGACTGAGTCCAAGACAAATGCCTATCGTAAGATATGCATTGCTTCGACAACAGACACGAGTCATTTTCATTACATTAGCCATAGTAGATTTTTTAATGACAAATATCGAGAACGATTTTCGAACACTTCATTGGAACTTTGTAGACACCATTTCCATTCAGTTTTGTTTTTTATACATATTATTATTGCAATTATTGCGTATCCATAGTTTGTTATCGTATATTATACTCTTATAGTTTTTATTTTGCTCTTGAATATTCGTACAGTCAAGTTATAAAAAACACATGTCAACGAATAGAATTGGATTCGTTTCGCAGCACCTTCTGCTTCTTTGATTAGAAAAGTAACTCACTGAGGCTAATCAAAACAAACGTCTACGATGAACGTAAACGTCAAAATTATGACGTTAACCTCTCTTTGGGAGATAATTGGCGAAGCTGAGGGTCATTCCCGCTTCATTCGCTCTAATGAACTTACAACCCAGGACACTCTAATTTGATACTCGTTATCGCCGAGTGGGGCAGAGCGTTGCGCTTCTTTACTGATCGAAAAAGATCTGGACATTGTCATCATTATTTCTTGACATATTTGTCCTCATATTCGTTCCGAAAAGCAAGATTCGTTGAAAAAAATCTTGTGCTTTTATATCTTAACTAATTAATTTCAATCGAGGTGTGAAGTTAATTACTCCAAATGAATTTTCGTTTTCCTTAAATGAACGCATTTTCTTGAAGAATAAAGAAATTTTTTATTCATTTTGAGTTTAAATTTCGCGCGTCATCAACACCTGAGGGTCCTGAGGCGGCGTGTTATACATTCGGAGATGTACCACGCGATATTACCCGGTGTTGTATCTCGTTGCAGTACGCCGCCAAACGCAAAAGTCACGAAACAAGAGGGCTTCGAATGAAAATCGATTTGGGGCTGTGAAGATTATTGAGGATAGCGCTTTTGCAGGAAGGACCAATAAGGGAGTAAAAGAAACCTTCAAGCTACAGCAAGGACCAATGAGAGCTCGTTTTTTCGAGCGATGTTTTCAGAAAAGTGATGTTTTGAAGGGATGCGCGCGCACGCGTATATTAACACGAATATACATACACACGTACGCACCACCGCCAAGCTACGGACGATTGTTTATCCGCCATTTTGTTAAGCTGCCGTACGCGCAGTTTTCGATGGCAGACTTGGCCCGAATTTTAACGATGATCGCGGTCTTTTGAGTGTGGTCGGTCTTTTGGGGTGTTCGAATTAGTGAGTTTGAAGTAACGCGAGGGCTCCGTAGCCAAATTTTAATCCTGGTGAGCGTTTATCGCAGAGTTTCGAGGTGAAAAAAAGCGCGAATAAATAAGTTGTGTATTTGGCAGAGGGGGAGTGAGAGAGAGGCCTCGCGCGACCGATCGGGACATCGGGTGTTTCGAGCGAGCGAACGGAACCAGAACGTGAGACGAAGATAGAGTGCGCGAGTTTGAGTGAGTGTGAGTGCAAGAGCGAGCGAGCGATGTGATAAGCCAAGAGGCGCTTTTCACGCCTCGCCCCGTCGACGCTCCACCGACTCCTATCTCCTATACCGTCTGTATATACCCCTTTAACCGTATTTCCAACTTTTCTATCCCTCAGTAATAATCAGCTCAAGCCACTTATTTATAAATATAACAGTTTACGCACTTTTACCGTACGAGAATGTCGTCCCGCGCGTACCTTTTCTCTCATCCCTCATTCTTCGTTACCAATTATCAAAATGACAAGCGGTGAAAATTCAACGTCCTCCTTCTCCTCCAACTCTTGGAATATTCATCCATTTTAATTTTATAAATATCGCACCACCGTTTCACACACTTGTTTGTGCTACACGCTCTCATTTCATACCAGCCAACAAATGACAACCGCTAAGCCGAAATAAATACGACGGTGGAATAACAAAGCCCACGGTATCACGTAAGTTTGCCAATATTTTTCACGATATTTGTGCTAGTCCTCTGAGGAAAATTAACATTCTACTTGCTCCACACCGATTTTTTTCTCATGAAACATCGAAAATTGACCAGCTGCTCGGTTACTGAAAAATTAAAACCATTTCCCCTTGCTCCAATACAATATTGACTGTCAAGGAGCATAGGAATTCGTCTTTGCACTCCTCCACCAAAAAATAAACATTTACCCAAATGAAACATCAACATCCAACCTCAAGCTTTGGTACCAATAAAATCAATCAATTCACATTCCTCCTGTAAAATAATCACAGAAAAAACTTCACCGTTTGACTTTGATCCAAAAACGTTTCAATCGACATGCGATTCCAATGTTTTCCACAATTTCTCTCTCTGATCGCGATAGAGGTAAAAATGTTTGACTCTGATGAAAGCTTTAACACATACCGGCATCATCCAATTTTTTAGAATGTCTGGCCAGAGCGGAGGTCATAGGTTGCGCTTGTCAATGCTGAATGATCAGCTGACCTGTAAACTTTGTGGCGGATACTTCATCGACGCTACAACAATTATCGAATGTCTGCATTCCTGTGAGTATAGTTTTTCTCACTGTTTCTTCTCCTTAAATTGGATGCTCTCCTCGATCAAAAACTGCAGAATCGACCAATGTCAAAAATAAGGAAAAATGTCAAGTTTCAGTTGGATTTGTATTTTTTAACAAGAAAAATGTTTTATTAGACAAAAAATAATTGCCATCGATTTTCCAAAGTTGCGTGACTCAATAATTCGTCATTTTTCTTCAACCTCGAGCCTATTTTTCAATAAAAATGAAACAAAAACTTTTGCAATTCGACATTGCCATCGACAAAGAATTAGTTGAAATTGTTTTGTGCCTAATTTTTCAGTCTGCAGGAGCTGCATCGTGAAATATTTAGAGAGCAACAAGTACTGTCCAATATGCGAAGTGCAAGTACACAAAAGCAAGCCTCTGTTGAATATCAGACCGGATCACACGCTGCAAGACATAGTCTACAAATTAGTGCCGGCGTGTTATCAAAGTACGTTGAATGATGTTCGTTTATTTGGGTGATGAATGAGCGTGTTGTTTGAAACAGAGATTATTTATTGTTGATGGAATGATTGCAGACGAAATGCGATGTCGTCGAGAATTTTATGCCAAGAATCCTGAGGCACTACGGTCGACGACATCGCCGGAAGGACGCGGCGAGCCTGTAGAATCACACATTTATTCTCCCGACGAATCACTGAGTCTTTCACTCGAATATTACAATCCTGTTGATCAACCGATTCTCCTTGAAACGGCGATCGACGATGCCAAAGAATCTGGTGGAACTAAAAAACAACATGATCAGAAAGACCAACAACAACAGTTGCAACAAAAACCCTTACCCAAACGGTATCTTCGCTGTCCGGCTGCTGTCACCGTCTTTCACCTTCAAAAACTCATCAGAGCTAAATATGGCCTTAGCGAGGCTCACAGGGTTGACGTTATGTACAAAGAGGAAACACTCTGTGACAGTTATACACTCATGGATGTCATGTACATTTATCACTGGAGGCGGGTAAGTACAAATCCACTCCACCTCAATTACCTTCCAATCAAGACGCTGCTCGGATGACAAATTTCTACAATTATATTCTTTCGTCAGAAAGATACATTATTCATTTCAAATCAGCTGATTCTTATTCAATATTTACTCGAAACAATAAAACGACGTTCTTCCAAAATTCAAAGGCAAAATCAATGCGAAAAATGTCGTGTTTTTTGAAGTTAAAGGAAAGGCTAATTGAAATATCGTTTTTCGTTGGAGTCCAACGTTGCGAACTCCAATATCATTAAAATTTGACGATAACATTCCTTAGCATCAAATATGATGACACTACTTTTTCTCTATTTTTCGTCTACATAGTTGTCGAATAATTTGAGCTTACAATATGCTAAAGACATACCTATCTATATATCTGAATTCTATGCGTATGCGTGGCAACTTTAGGGCTCGATTACTCGAAAACTATGTAGAAAAAAAAAAATGTAATTTTGAAAGTCATATTTAATACTAAAGAGTGTGCTCACCAAATTTCATCAAATTTTAATAATTTCGAATTTTCCTATACTTCTAACATCTCAGCATTGTTGTATGTGTAGACGCCATCCTTAATGTTTTTAATTTACAAAGAAAACGAAAACAAGATCGAGCGACTTTTTTGACAGAAGATTTTTTCGTACGACGTATCGTACGACACTTATTCGTGCCGATAGTTGAACTTGCCGATAAATTCATAGAACCGAGAAGATCGTGAAAGAGCGTATTTCCGTCTACGACGCTGGGATTTTTCTTTAGAGATTTGTCATTTGACGAGTGTCTACTTGTGTAAAAAAGAAAGAGAACTGAATATTCATGAAACTCGTGTCGTCGATCGGTTCGACATTGGCAATTGTTTTATTGCAGAAAGTTCCGCTGCACCTGAGTTATCGAATATTTGAGTCCTCACCGAAGCGCTTGAAGCTCGCCGAAGACAACGAAAACTTTAAGCAATCGCTGACAAACGCTGGGATCAAAATGCCGGTCGATCCTCGTGGTGAAACGCCGGGTCAACAGCAACAACAGCAACAACAACAGCATAGCGGGCCGGGAGTAAAACGGGAGTGGAAAGAAGTTCAATTGAAAATATCGGAAACGGGTGTGATGAGTGTGACGGATATCACGAGTCCGGACTCGAAGAAAAATGCCAAGACTGAAAAGAAAGCTGCGGGTGGTTCATCGAGTTCGGCAAGTGCGGTGGACGAGGGAAAGAAACCGGAGGAATCGCTTCCTCTCGATAGTGTAAATAAGAATGAAAAAACAGTTGACGAATCGAAAAAGGGGGAGACGACGAAAGGATCGACTATAGAAAGCGGCACGAAAAAAGGAGAGAGTAAATTATCGGCTGCGGAAACGAGCAAATCTGAGGACAGAAGCGAAAGCTTAAAGAAAACTTTGGCAGAAAATACTTCGTCGAGTCTCTCGAAACCTACGGGAGAAATTCCTGCGGAACGAGATTTTGGGCCCTCGGAAAAAAGTACGATACGAGAAACTCGCTCAAGGACCGATTTGCGCTCAGTGGCAAATTCGCAAGAAGCGCAGCACGCGAGTGTCTCAGGGGAAAAAGTAACAGCGAGAAGCGGCACGGAAACGCGAAGGAGCAAGGTTGTGGCGATGGAAACTTCCGGTGCCGGTAGCAGCAGCGTTGGCCCAGAGAAATCTAGTCCGATCGCGGCGAAAGGAAGTTCGGAACGCGTGGGGGTCGTGACTGAAGATGAAAAAGCGGAAAACCGGGGACAGCCGCGCGCTTCGACGACGAACAACAATTTTGTTAACTCGAGAATTGCGACGACGAGTAACGAGGACGTATCGTCATCGCTGCAAACGATAAATAATAAAAATTCGAAGAATGAAGGAACGAAAAATGCTCAGCAAACGTCAGCAGGTTCTAAGATCGATGCGCTGAGCGCGAAGCTTCAATTTCAACCAAAAATCGGGGAAGTCAATAACACGTACTCGAAAAAAGCGCTCAAAGAGAAAAGAAGCGCGCTTGATAAAGTGTTGAAGAAATCATCGACGCAGGCATCGTCGCCGTCGTCGAGTACGGCCACGGTTTCCGTAACCGGTACCGCGTCCTCGTTCTCTTCATCGTCATCCTCTTCCTCCTCGTCTTCGTCTTCTTCTTCATCTTCTTCGTCGACGATGCCGACCGAAAGCTCGATGACTGTGAAGGCGTTGGGAAAGAACGTGGGCGATACGAGCGCGTTGAAAACGCGATTGAGCACCAGTGGGTTGACGGTGACGGCAGGAGGGACGGCAAAACCATTTCGTATAGAGTCGAACTCGTCGTTGGTGATGACGAGTTCAACGACGAGTCAAATAATGAATTGCCTTGGTGGAGTGACGACGATATCGTCGACGCCTACGACGAGTCCTTCGCCCTCGGTCTCGATATCGGTATCGACGGTGCCGAGATCGAGTGACAATTCGCAGACGGCGGTGAATAATCGAAGAGGAATAAGCACGCAGAGCGTGGAGAATAGCGGTGAAGAAAACAGCAGTGGAAGTGGAATGACAGCGGCGAGCGATCAAAGACAAATGCAACAGGGTAATTCGCCGAGCGGAAATCAAAACTTAGCCAAGAATTGTTACGGTCGACGAGATAATCAGAATTTGCCGATTCCGATAAGCGAATCACTCGCGTCAATTGGTCTCAACGTTTCGACTTCGATGCAAACGACAACCTCTACATTTCCGTACACAGTGCAGGATCTCGTTAATTCAGGCATCTTGAAAAACTCGCCAGGAGCCACGAAAGTGACGGGATTGATGATACAGAAAACGGCTGGTGGAAATTTCGAGATTACGCAGCAGCAGCAACACCAGCAAATATCAAACAGCTCAGGATCCCTGGTATCTTCTTCGTCTCTGAGTCACCAAGTTTGTTCGAGCGTCGGAGGAACTCCCTTTAATTTGCACACACCTTCGATGAGTATTTATTCGATACCGACCTCGCTGTCCTCCTCCTCCTCGTCTTCATTGTTATCCTCGTCGTCGTCCTCCTCCTCCTCCTCTTCTTCGGCCTCGATGACGACGGCGACAACAACCACGACGACGACGATGACTGTGACTATGACAACGGCTGCGACAACGACAACAGCTATGAGCACAACAACGACGACGAGTACGACCGCGCCGACGATGGCAACTGCAACGAAGAACAGCCCTAGTGGACATATCGGCAGTTCGTCGTTGTACTTGAACGCGTCTACTCAAATAACGAATGCCTCGAGCGCGAGCAACAAAGGATCAAGCATGTCGGCACCACAAGTTGGGGGATCATTACCAAAACGCAACAATCTCGAGATAACGAGTATTTATTCCTCGGTACCGCCTTGTCCTGACGCAATCCCGATATCCTTGATGAAGCCGACTGTCCGGAAGCACGAGGTGATCGCAAAAGGTACAAACGTAAACGAGATATGTGCAAAAATCGGTGAGAATTCTAAGGAGAAAAATAAAGCTGAATCGGCAGCTCGGAGTCGTCCAGAAATCCCGGATTTACTAGAAATTGGCAAGAAATCGCTACAATCGTCACTGTTGTCGATGAGCGAGAGCGGACCCACAAAACACATACCGAACATACCCAACGTACCAATTTACACTCCGAGTAACACGATCGCCTCGTCTGCGAACACGAAAATCTCGTACTCGAACAAAGAAAGTCCGATGTCGAAACTGTCGTCCTCGGGCTCGTTGAGCTCCACGATGCTCTCAGGCTCCAAAGCCAGTGGCATCGGTAGCGGAAAGAAATCATCCATGTCAATGGGCTACAAGACTTTGAGAGATCCGCCAAAGTCCTGGAATCCAACTCTGACGAAAAACAATTACGTAGCTATGAAAAATCAGGCTAAAGAATCGTTACTGAGCTCTCAACAATCACAGCAATCAGCCATCTTGAATCTTCAACAACAACAAGCACAACAACAGCAGCAGCAACAACAAGATTCAGGAGGTGGTAATGGAAAATCATTGAGCATAATGAAACCGGCGAAACGACACAACAGAAACGTTCTTCGATTTTTGGGCAATCCGGCGTCCGGGGTGAAACCCCTTTATGGGGTAACCGATGGCAAAGGTGGAGAGAGCAAGGATCACGTTGCTATAACAACAGGCGGAACGGCAACAGGACCAAGTGGGAAAAATTCCTCTCTCAGTATGACCAAGGTTGACCCAAAAACACTGTCGCCAATTGTTTCCTCCTCGAATTCTCCGATCGTTTCTCCACCTCCTTATTCTCCGGGTGCCCGAGGCACGTGTTATCAGACGACGCCATTCTCCCGAGAAATCTGCGTCAGTCGAGGCGGCGGGGGCTCGCCCATATCGACCAATCCTTTTATTCCATCGCCAACACCAAATACCAATCCCCGTTTGATTTATTCTCATTTTCCATCGCCTTTCCCGGATGCTTCTAGCTTCCCGAACCCTTTAATACGATCACCGATCGGCATACCACCACCCAGTGCCTTTCACAACAGCCTGCCACCCTCGATAAATAAAATTTATCAGAGAACGAGTTACATGCCTCAAACTACGGGAGTCTATTCTCAGCAGCAGCAACAACAGCAACAACAACAAATTTCACAACCGCCTACTATCCAGAGAATTCCGGCTAGCAGCGGCATTCCGGCTTCTTCGCTCTCTCCAAAATCACCGAAAAAATCAAATAGTCCCGGAGCCAGTTTTGCCGTGCCGAAAACGGAAGTTCCGAGTTCCGTCGGTGCCGGAAGTGGCGGAGGCGGAGGAACAGGAACCGGTGGACAAGGTGACAGTAAGAATATTATTCTCCTGGGAAGTAAAACTACGAGCGAATCGAATGCTTTTAATTTGAGTAAAAATGCAGCAATATCGCCTTCCCAGCAACAACAAAATCCTAGTAATTACGAGAAAAGTCCGAGCAGCTTGACTGAAAGCAGTGACAAAAGTGGCGTCAAACAACAAAGTACAACGGCAACGAGTCAGGGTAAACGTGAAGCGAGTTTAGGTAAAACTAAGGAGCAAGAAACGGAGAAACAGCGGAGAGCATCGAGTGACAACGAGAAAGCAAAATTCAGGGACGATTCGACGGATGAACGTCTCGAGGTTTCTAACGCCAAGAGGAACGAGGATCAGAAATTCGCGCCGGAGACAACTACTGCAAAGGCAGTAAGCGAAAGTGATAAAGGCAGAGAAGAATCGAAAGAAAAACGAGACGTCGATGCTGGTACGAGAGACGAAGAAAAAGTTGGAACGAAAGTAAACGGAGACCTGAACGCCGACAACAAATCACCATCGAATCTCACGAAAAATCAACAAGACTCAATTGCGAGAAACGAGAGCAGTAAAGAGTCGAGAACTTCCGAGTGTGGAAAAGCGAATTTTCCCCACGATTCCAAAGAGTCGGAGACAAAAGCGATTCAGCCACAAATTTCAGTTCCAGATACTCCCGGTGAGAAAATCGAAGGTACGAAAGATTGCGCCGAGTCAAAAGCTCAAGAACATCAGCAAATCAGCAAGACCGGCGACCAGATACAGGGCAAAACGAACAAATCTTCAAACGCCGAATCTCAAAGAAGCAAAGCAGAATCGTAATCGCAATGACTAAACTTCGACTTGAGAGTTTTTTGTTCCTCTCAGTTAGTTATCGAACGTTGGGCAATTCGTGTCTCGATATTCTCAGTGCCGGGAGAAAAACGAGTCAGGCAAAAATCGGCGAGCGATTCGCGTTGACTAGGATAAAAAAAAAAATATATTAATTCGAATTTTAAAAGAGAAACAAAAATAAAATAAGTGAAGCTCCAGTACGAGCGGCATCTCAAAGAGATCATCGAATTGCGAGCGAAACAAGACTTTGAATTATAAATAGAATACGATATTCACTGAACCGAGTGCATCTTTGTACGGAGAATGATGGAAAAGCGCCGGAGAGATTATGAATTTGACGATTTAAAATGATCGTTGTTTCATGTGCCGCGAAAAATGTGAAAACATGAGATAGCGAGGTAATAAGAAATAGCTGAAGATCGAGACGTTTTACGTATGATTATTGACGAGTATGCGTGATCGACCAATCGTTTATTTGCTCGGGCAAGCCGAATAGTGCAATCGTGACGATCTTGAAAGATTCAGGAGACGAACTAAAAGTGATTTATTCATCGGAACATTTCTGAACCTCTTGAATGTATGCGTGTATGTGTGTGTGTGTGTAAATTACTGTAAATACTAATCCGGGTTATGATTTATTTTCCGAAACAACAACGCGGCATGCTTTTCACATTTTCCTTCTCCCTGTGAGCCACTCTCTCCTCAACACTTGTTTCCTGGTCTTTGTAAACCGTAGTTCCATGAAATTCTCTCGTAGTTTTTTCTCCTCCTTGTCTATTGATTGTTATTAATGTTAATTTTATTATTTATCTATGGAAGAGAATGACTCTTTGAGAAATTCTTTGAATCCCGGGCCCCGCCTGAACCGGTGTAAAGACATGTTTCGGCTACGCTCAAATTTGTATCTTTTTTTCTTGTTTGCTCGTTTGAAAAAGTTTGATGGACGAAAATCAAACGACGAGAATTGAGTTGAAGCGTTTCAGTTTCTCAATTTTCGCCAAAATGTCTGTAGTCAATGAATTATTGTCATTAATCGAATTATCAGGAACGTAAGTGCGAAAGAAATGAAATGGAGCCGGAGGATGTTTTTAACTGCGAATGGAAATGATGCACGTGGAAAAAAGTGGTATGACGATTTTTTACAAGAATTTTAAAGGACTATGGGCCAATTTTCAGCGTTTGATGTTCGCACAAAATCCAATCATGTCTATTAAATCACACTGAAAATTTACACACCCGCACGCACATGCAGTATCGAAAATGATATTTCCGTTGGTTTTTCGTCGGAAAAAGTGGAAAATCCCAGAGAACGTTTTTCTTAACATTATTTTATTTTTTAGACCGGATTCGAAGCCTCCGCGGATTATTTGTACATAGTGTATCATGGTTAAAGAAGCTATATATATATATTATTATTAATTAATATAATTATAAATATTTAAAAGGATAAGAAAAAGAATTGGTAAGCCGATAGACGACCTTTACATTTCTCACGCAGTTTTTAGTCTACTTCCCCCTTTCGCTCTGGAGCGACAATAGTCGTGAAAATAATACAGGCGAAAGGAAAAAATAAAATAGAGTGATACGTTGCGAAATTCATGAAATTCGCAGAGAGAATACACTCACACCCAACATACAAATATACACAGACACGAAAATAAGGCGTGGAACAGACACTTTACAGAGAATATACTCGTTCATTAATTAACGAAGACACTCAAACACGAGAACAAGAAGATATATCAATTTTTAGACGAATATTTGGCTGACACGAGGGCGAAGAATAATGTATTTTTAATCAGTTATTATATATAAATATATATAAATAAATATATATATTAATAATTATATCGATATCTTTACGTGGAATTAGGCGATGTTTTTTGCTCTTTCATGCAACAAATATAACTGAATGCACCTGTACGCGAACAGTCTTTCAAATTTTTTCCTTTATTCCTCCTTCATCATCATATAAATAGTTTCCATCGTTCCTGCCAGTAATTTTAACTTTTTTTCTTCACCTAAGCATTTCCAATCTTTTCGACATGTCTCACAGCCTCTTTTAATTTGTACACCAAATCTTGCAGCTCTTGTATCGTACAAGCAAATTGTACATGGTCCAGTTTACCGTGCTTTTTCGTTACCAAACGTACGTTGTACAGACACTCCCCCATGAAGTTATTCGTGCTCGACTGAAAAATGTTTATGCTTTTATCGCTTCGTTTTTATTACGCCAATATTATTTATCACTCTAGACCCGGCCTGAGTACACATTTGTGTGCTTTTTATTACTTTTTCTTGACGAGAAAAAACGTCCAACATACTTGTTGCTTGCAAAAATTCTTCAGTAGTATAATTTTCTCTAATAAAGTGTCCCACATTTTATGAGGAGAATTCAAAACATTTGGGTAATTTGCATAAAAAAGATCAATTCGTAAACATGAAATCTGATGAAAAGAACATGTGAATTTTTATTGAATTTTTCTGAATACTGGTGGAGCAATAAATTCATGATTTGACCTTGTTGAAAAGTGATCCAGTTGTTTATACTGCAATAAAAAACGAAGAGGAATATAATTACCTTGACGCAATAATCGAGACGCCAGTCGACGTCAACAATGCATGGAAGACCATCGCCGATCTGTGAGAGCTGGGCAATAATAAAATGGCTGTACTTGTCATAAAATTCACACAATTTTTCGGCTCTGGCACCAAAAATCTTCACAGAGTGAAGAAAAGTGGATAAATTTTCGGAATCGAGTCTGTGCCTGGCCGCTTCGACGTAAAGGCTCGTTAAATCAGCGTAAGCTAATTTTATTACGTCAGGTTTCGATCCGTAAATTTTCGCGATATCTGTGGATCAAGCGATACAAAAATGAACATAACCTCGAAATATCGAGTTTTCCGTGTATTTATTTATACTGTTATCTATTGCTCACTTTTGCCGTCACTTTTTCGAATAAGATCAGTGCAAACGATTTCGAGTAATTGAATGAAAATTTCATCGCTTATAAAACTGTCGTTTTGCACATTTTCCAAGCCCCTTATCGTCGTTTTTGACAGTTCCATTCTTGCATGCCTTGAGAAACTCACTCCACGCGTCAGCTGCCTGCTTCATCAAATATCTTCGCCATGTTGCGAAGCGTGTCGTACATATATGACATCAATGTGACACGAACCTACCAGTGGATTCGTAAACTATTTTCAAGCAAATCAAACTAATCACAGGAGCGTGTGCTTATTACAGCAGATGATGTAGCTGGGTACGTTTTTTCAATATGCTTTGCACGATTTATTGCCGATCGTGCTCTCATAATCGGCGACTTGTTCCTGTAATGGAACGAAACAAAGGAGATAAGGTGAGGAATTTACCGTTGATAAGAGTTTCAGCGTGTGTGTGTTTTTTCTCAAAATATTCTCGAGGGCAGGACGTCATGGCTGCATGAAATCGGAGCTTCGAATTTTTTCCATCCATCGGCGTTCAGTCGACAATATCACTGGCATAGTAATAGTCGCCGAATAAACGCGAGCGCTTCTCTATCGTTATGGAGTGAATATATTTTTTGCACTAACTTTTGGTTTAATCGACTAGGAAAGTTCAGTTAAATCGTGTCTAAATGACGAAGCGGTGTGGAGGCTCGTGACTCGGCTTTACGCATGTGCAAATAAATCCACGTGAGCATAAACTCGTTTTAACGTTCGTCTCGCCGTCCAAGACAAAAACAACTATCAATAACGATGAATCGGCGAAATACGTTCGATCTCGGCACACTTACCACTTTTTTCAGCGAGCTTATATAATAATCGCGTTTCTGTAACATGTCGTACACTCCTTCCAATTCCTTCGCAGCTTGTAGCGTCTATTTTTTATTTTTCAAAGAGTATATTTACTACTCCGTACGATATGAAACACCAAAGAGCAATTTTCAACTTTTTGAAAGCAAATTTTCAACGTTGTAAAAAGAATGTTGCTATGACAGTATGCAGTTTTGGTAAAATAATGTTTTACGCAAAGAAAAGTCACCGGATAAATGCCATCAGTAAATCTATTTCCCGAACCGAAGACTTCCTTCGTTCTTCGAGAATACAGATAAATCGAATTTTTGTATTTCGCATTATTTTTCAGTCTATTCGTTCTATTGCGGACGGAAACGCATTTTGTTCCCCAAAACTGCAATTTTTTCGAAATTAAATCCCCCAGAAACGATTATGTACGTTTTTACTAACTGCACTTTGCGTAACAAAGGTATATAATTAATCGGGTGTTTCAGTCAAAATCTTTCCAAACTCACAATCGAAAAAGGTTGATTCATCTCCAGGAAAAGTACATGCTACCCTCTTGGTGTTTTTTTTTTTCATCGTCTGCGGGCGCGTAACGTTTATTTTTCTCGGAATTTCATGGCTATCCCAGTAAAGCGTGTTCCTGATGTTTTTTCATTTTTTTTCTCGCGGTCATGCAGCTTACGGTGTTCTTTATGCCATTGCGAAAGCGTCATTCCAAATAAAGTCTTTCTGTCGTCTTCGATATGATTATAATGAAGGAATCCACTCGATTTTTAATAGCATAAGAATTAGTCAATGATAAAATATAGAAATAAACGTTACCTTTGAAAAACCTCGAGTATGAAAATTTCGAAACACGAATTAATGTTCGACGGGAGCAATGCATGAGACTGGATATTTCTTTAACGTAGATTTCCGACGACACATGATCCCAAAATAAAGACAAAATTACCGAACCCCATATCGTTACAAAGCTCGTCTAAAAATCGGCGAAATGGAAAAACGATGGAGTGGAAAGAGCGAAGAGGATGGAGTGAAGGAAGCGACTGACGCGCAGGAACTCAGGTACGTTTCGTATTTTGCTAGCTTGCTCGAAACACACAACAACAAACAGAATATATAGTTTATTCATAGAGATTGTATTCTTGGCTCAAATACGGAATTGCGATTATGATAGCAGCGCTAATTTCTTTGGGACGACGTAGTTTTGAGTGAGGGACATGTGAACTATTGAGTGATGACCAGTCTGACTACGATGGCCACGCCTCCTGGTTGGAACTGGCGTACCGGCTTGAAAGCCGGGAATAATAATTGTGATAATAATGATAACAATTCGTTGGTAAATTTAGCATTCGATGAAAGGGAGCACGCGACAATGTGTATGTATCAGTATAACCATAGCTCATCGTTATTGACCTTGCACTGCCCGAGCCACTTAACTAATTATAAAATCTCTGCTAATTGTCTCCAGTGTGTGCGTGTGTGTCCCATAAATCTCGGTTGAAACGTGATTTGCGTAAAATATAACAGTAGAATATGTTTGAGGCGATGGCTCAGTCTTACGTTTGTAAAAATCTTACTGCACGTTATTTTTCGAGAAAGCTTGATGTGTCAAGAAACACAAGTTAACTGGTTGTTTTCCTTCGACCCTTTATTTTTTTTCGGAATCCAATGGATGTCCGAGAAAACGAGTATCGCGGCCTCGTAGTTGTGTGTCCCGCACTCGCATGCACTCGATAGCTCACCTTAACTTCCTAAACGGTTTAGTCGATGAGAGCAAAACGAAAGAATATAAGAGAGCGAAATATATAGAGCAAGTGTGTAAAAAAATGTGCCTAACGAAGAGAAGGGAGATTGACGCGATCTTGGACGTGAATCTGAAGAGACGAGAAGAACATCTGAAGAGGGAGGGGAGTGGCGAGAAATAGTCAAATGGACGTTGTTTATTCGTAACTAAGTACCATTCGTCCTCGCGGTTTATTATAATTTCCACAAATCTAATCCCTTGTGCTCGGGTTCTTCGTGATCGGAAATTGCTACATCGTACATTTTATTGTTTACACGATGTTTGAGAGTCATCATTCAAGAAATGTCGAACGAAGTCTTTTCACTGTGATCGAATAATCGTCGTGTCCTTCGAGAATACACTATTAACGCGAATCAAACACACGCACTCAAGTTCGGGAAAATAATGCTCTCGCCAATAAGAAGATGGTTTTTCAGCAATTTTCTGCCAGAAACGTTGAAAAGAGGAAACCTCGTTGAACCCACGTGGAAGGACACTTACAAACAAGTAAGATCGAATTCTTTGTATTTTTGTGATGGTCATTGTAAGTCTAGACTAAAATATCAAAGAAATCAACTCTATAAACTGCCCGTCCCACTCATAAATCGCTGTCAATTGACACCAAGTAGTTTCGAACCTTTCGTGATTGAATCCGAGATTCAATTGATACGAGTTTGTTGTGCAATCACGTGGCGCCCTCTCTGTTGCTCGAAACCCTCGAAGAGTGTAGATGGCGCGAGGTGAAAGATTTTCATCGACATGAGTTTTCGTCGTGGTTTTCTTTCGAGTTCCAAATCAAATCTAAATATGATTCGCGTTGCAATTTTTCCAAACTTGATATTTTTTTCACACCCTCAACAGTTTACTGCTCAATTTTTTTACGTAATTTTTGTAATTCTGCCTCTGTAGGTATTAGCAAGTTGCATAGTCCATTGCATCGTTATCCAGGCTGGCGTTAACATGGCTTACAGTACAGTTCTTATCGGAGGCTTGCAAGCAAATAATGACAAAAATTTCACTCATAATGCAAGCAGCGTGGCTTCCGATGGGCAACAATTGATCATTGATGAGGCTGGCGAGTCTTGGATCGGTGAGTCAATCGCCGTTTTCAGTTGACCTTGCAACGCACGTTCAACAGTAAAACACACAACTCTAGAGTCTCTATCTATTGACAAACATCGCTACCCTCCTTGTAGAGCCGCCCTGACCTTGGGACTAAACATGTTGACTTCAGAAAAAAACAATATTCCGAAAAAAATTGATCATTCATAAATTCCGACCAAATTTATTCACAATTCTTTTCGTTCAATGGAAAAGGTTGATATTCACGAAGAAAAATATACTTTACACGTTGTTATTCTATCGGAACATTAAAGATTCTCAAGACAAAATTCGTGCATCGGTTTTCTTTTTATCTCTCACTTTCGCAACTTACCGATCGCCGAAAATAAATGCGAAAGAAAGTTTATTGTATTTCGTTGGTAAATTTCCAAACATTTTTATTTTGACGACCGAAATTGTTTATTATTATGACGATCGATCGTGAATAGGCCGAAAAAAATTAATTCTTATGGTTTCTTGTTGTTTTATTTTCCATGTACGTTGGAATGAATAAATTGGAAACGAGCAGCAAGTCTCGTGACGATAACACTGCCGATTGGTTCGCTGTTGGCGGGGCCATTCATGGACAAATTTGGTAGAAAAACAATGTGCAGTATTCTTTGTATACCGATAATGATATCATGGATTGTGTTGATCGTGGCGAATTCATTAACGATGATTTACGTGGCGCGAGGCCTTGCCGGTATGAGCGTGGGATTAACGACCGTTGGGCTTGTTTACGTTATCGAAATAACCCATCCCCGAATACGGGCGATGCTCCTTTGCTTGAATTCCGTTTTCGTCTCCTTCGGAATTCTCCTCACGTGTTTTTTTGCGCTTTGGCTGGATTGGCGCCAAATCGCAATGCTCTTTCTCGCTCTGAACGTTATCATATTCTTCGCTCTTTTCGTCGTGCCAGAAAGTCCTTATTGGCTCATTTGTTTCGCCCAAGGATTTCAGGACCCAGATCGAATCGCTAGAGCTGAAAAAAGTCTCAAATGGCTCAATCCACCAACTTGGGCAAGTTTTCTTTCACATTTTCGATGAATTTTCATCATGAGCGTAATTCAAAGTCCGTAATTAATTTACATAATTAATATTAACTCGTGTTGGTTTTTTTTCTGTTAAAAATAGATGTACGAGCAAGAGTACGCGCGGATAAAGGAAACGTCGCGATGTAGTAACGACAGTGAGGAATCAAGTGCACCGGCCAAGTTTTTCTTGACGCGTTTTAAGTATTATTCGAGAGAGATTGCCAGTCCAACAATCTACAAGCCGATGATAATGCTCTCCATTATCCTGCTAATACAACAGTTGTCAGGAGCTTACGTTGTGATATTTTACGCGATATCTGTATTCGAAGAGCTCGGTGGTACGTTCGGAGAGAATTTAGACGAGTACGGAGCATTGTTGCTTTTGGGGATAATCAGATTTATGATGAGCATTTTGACAGCTTATTTGAGTCGTACGATAGGTCGTCGTACTCTTTGTATAGCCAGTGGGCTTGGAATGTCCTTCGCAATGTTTTTTTCCGCGATGTTCGTGTATTTGACGTTTGCTCCGAGCGACGGCAACGCCGCTAGTACCGTGACGAGTCTATTATTGAAGCAAAAATGGTTACTCCTCGTGGTCGTATTGTTTTACGTTTGCATGAGCACCTTAGGATTCGTCGTGATTCCCTGGACTCTTATTGGTGAATTATTACCCATATCGTTTCGAGGTATCGGCGGCGGAATCATGATTTCTTATGCCTACATCGTTATGTTCGCAGTGATTAAAACTTATCCATTTGCTCTTCATGCTGTAGGACCACAAAACATATTCTTTTTCTTCAGCCTCATGTCGCTCCTTGGCTCGAGCTATATTTATCTATTTCTACCGGAAACCCTCGGCAAGAGCTTGAAACAAATAGAAAATTATTTCGCGTCGGGTAAAACTGACCCTGATAATAAAATTCAAAACAGTACGGCATAGTTGTGGCTCGAACGACATCGTACGTTCTGTTCTCGCCACGAATGTCCTTGCATCGCCAATCTTCTATCTTCAACACAAAACCTCATTATGTACCTTTTTTTTGTTTTACCCATCGCTTCGATCTCACCCAGTCACGTACATTGATTATGTATTTTACTTGGAATTTTATACTTCGATATATATCTCAAGAGGTGTGGTAGCGCTTCCGCGCCAAGGATTGATAACAATAAGCCAGGGCGAGCCTCGCCGCACTCTTATATACTCGATCGTTTTGGCCATTTTGTATATACATACCGATCGCTATTGAGTATACGAAATTTTTACTGTACATAATAAACTTTGTGTGTAACACACATATCGACGGACTGATTTGCATTATTGCGTAATTTCCTGCATTCGATAAACTTGTTACGTCAATATGTTGAAGATTGTGACTCGAAAAATGTGCAATTTTCATTCTGCGTGCTAGGAGGCTCCACTTTATTGTTACGGAGTTTATCTCGCAGTCACACGTCAGTCAGCTCCACCGAAGCTTATACGAATTGCCCGCCAGGCATTTCAGGGGCTAGTTTTTCTGCGAGCCCGTCGAATTATCAGGTAAACGTGACGAATTCAATGAAAATAAAAAATTTCTTTTCGCTTGATATTTGTCTCGAGCGAAAAGAACTTTTTTACGAAGAAGCAGTATCGAAAATGAGCAGGGAAATGATTTCGATATCGATCGTGAAAAAATAATTGAGACTATCAATATTCTGCGGATTTTTTACATTGAAAACGGTACTTCGTTAGTTCACCAGATTTTTTAATTCTAGGGGGGAAAAAAAATAAAGAAAGTCAAATTTTTACGAATTTGAAAGAAAAAATCGGACTTGGGGGATTTTTTTTATATAGAACGATCAATCAGATTGTTAAAAACAACAGAGCACCGAGGTTGGGTTTTGGAAATGAAACTTCAATTCACGTTTCCGATTAAAATATCAAGATTCTGTACGAAACTTGCGTTGAACTGGTTGCGGCTGGTTTTACGGGCTTTCACCTAACCTGTTGCATATTGCACGCATGACAGAGAGAAAGAGGTGGGGGATAACGAGAAGCGAAGAGGGACGCTCGACAGCTGTTCGTGGTTCGTGGGACACGTATACGTGACGAAACCGAAACTCGTGGCAGCACATCATGAACATGAAGATATTATGAAGAAATCTTCATAACAATGATCTCTCGTCGACGAAGACAGGTCGTCAAACTGACGGTATGCATGATCTACGTGATTGGTGTACTTGTGATAGTCAGAGGAATTATGCGAGTTTCCGACAGTTTTGTATTCGACACGAGTGCCAACGATATCCGCACAGAAATCGCGGGAAATCGTAACGACCATGAAATCTCCAGCGGTTTTCAAGGCAAATGGAACCGAGAGAAAATAAAAAGGTGAGTTTAATGTTTTTTCAAGAGGACTAACAATCACCACAAAATTAGTCTCATTTCCAAACAACAGAAAATGAAAAAATTCCAATCGAACTTGAAATAATATTCAAAGGTTATTAAGAATTTTTCCAAACCCACAACGAATCAAATCATTTGTTTTATCGTTTTTTCTTGAGATATGAGAAATGGATATCAGAATGGGAAGAAAACATTGTTCCCTCGCTTGGCGATGGAGGAAAGCCTGCAGAGTTGCCCGAATGGCAATTGGATGAAGCGCAAAAAATAATGGAGACGAAAGCCCTTAATGTTTTACTCTCCGACAGAATTCCTCTGACCAGGAAGCTCCGAGACCCTCGAGACCCTGCGTAAGTTTTCTCCTCAATTCTCGCTCTTCTCCATGACTAATCTTTTTTCTGTTTTTTTTCACAGGTGTAAAAATATCATGTACGATTATTCCCTGCCAACTGCCAGTGTGATTATTATTTTCTACAACGAGCCTGGGAGCGTTCTTCTCCGAACTGTCCGTAGCGTATTGGACGGCTCACCGTCTAGACTTCTCAAAGAAATTCTTCTTGTAGATGACCACAGTGACGAAGGTTTACTAAAAATTGTTTATTCTTTTCTTCGTGCATTAGATTTTAGATATTGTACAAGGAAAAATTTATATCCAAACTTAAGCCCCTCGGCTTTGGTAGAAAATTGGCAAAATCTTTTTTGTGATTCAAATATCAAGGAAACTTCATATCAAGAAAATTTAATTGATTATCAATATCAACAGCATGAGATAATGATGGATTGTATAATATTGTTGCTGTCAATTTTTGTATAGGAATTAGTTTCCCATGCGATTGTATTTGCTTTCAATTCTTAATTTAATTCGTCCTTGTAGACGCGATATCAGTATGCTGTTTGTTAAAAAACGATGGTATATTGTAGAGGAACTTGGAGGGCAATTGGATTATTACGTAAAGACTCGTTTTCCGGATAACGTGAGATTAATTCGGTCGGCAAGGCGGCTTGGTCTGATACGAGCGAGGCTGCTGGGTTCGAGAAATGCAAAAGGAGACGTTTTGATTTTCCTTGACGCTCATTGCGAAGTAGCGACTCATTGGTACGTTTTTCCTTATAATTTGCTCGTCTCTTTGAGATTTGCGATGAGTTTGAACATTGCGACTATAAAATTGGGGACAGTGGCTTCGTACAATTTTTCATATGAATGAAAATATTCATTTTTTTAATTCTAACGAAACTTTCAGGCTGCAGCCGTTGTTGCAAAGAATCAAAGAGAAGCCAAACGCGGTTGTGATGCCGATAATCGACAATATATCGGAACAAACATTGGAATACCTTAAAGACAACGATACGACATTGTTTCAAGTTGGTGGTTTCACTTGGTCAGGTCATTTCACGTGGATCAGTATTCAAGAGAAAGATTTGCGGTCTCGAGCGACGAGCGTTTCGCCAGTAAACTCGCCAACAATGGCTGGTGGGCTTTTCGCTATCGACAGATTGTATTTTTGGAAGTTGGGCGGCTACGATGATCTGATGGATGGATGGGGAGGGGAAAATCTTGAAATATCGTTCAGAGTAAGTGAATTTCTAACCCAACAGGATTCGCAGATTCTTTCATTATTAAAAAAAAAATAACTATTTTGTTTTCGTCAAAGATTTGGCAATGCGGCGGTGTGCTCGAAGCGATTCCGTGCTCGCGCGTCGGCCACATATTCCGGAATTTTCATCCCTACAAATTTCCGAACGACAAAGATACCCACGGAATAAATACGGCGCGTCTTGTTTACGTTTGGATGGACGATTACAAGAGACTGTTCTTCTTTCATCGCGACGAGTTCGAGGTTCATAATTAGATTCTTTGTATTATTATCGTTCATTAAGAAAATACAACTTACGAAAAATTACAGCATAACACCACCGCGATAGGAGATTTAACGGAACGTATTGAACTTCGAAAAAAATTGAAATGCAAAAGTTTCAAATGGTACCTCGAGAACGTCTACCCGGAAAAATTCATCCCCGATGAAAACGTCGTCGCTTACGGTCGAGTCATGCTCAAAAATAGAAATCTCTGCTTCGATAATTTACAGAGGGTTGAAGATAAGCCCTACATTCTTGGGCTTTATAGTTGTCACAATAAAATTTTTCCCAGTCAGGTTTGTAGCAAAGATACTATTTAAATTATTAAACGTAAATGCAATGACTTTTTTCTCCCCCGAGTGAAAAAAAAACTACGCAGAAATGATATTACTAATCGAAATGAAAACAAAAACAGTTCTTCTCTTTGAGCAATGACGGAGAGCTCAGAAGAGACCAAGTATGCGCGGTAATAAATACCAAAGACGACAACAGTTTACGGCCGAAAGTCCAAATGGTTGATTGCCAATACCAAGGAGACGAGGCGAAATGGACGTTGACTGACGTCAGTAATTTTTCAGTTTTACTTCCAAAAAAAAAATCCTGGGAGCATGTGTGAGGCTTACACTGATTATGCTATTTTTGTTTTTTCCAGGAAGGAAAAATCGTCCATGTGCCGACTCGACTTTGTTTGGATGGAACGAAAATAAAAAGTGGAGGTGATTTAGTTGCAAGCACGTGTTCTGATCGAGTGTCCGATCAATTCTGGCAGTTCGATTATTACGCTGACAAAATAGAGCCGAGATAATCCACTTCCGGACTGACTTTTTCAAAAACCGTACTTAATTTGTGACCTGATGACAATTTGCAAGACTGTCCTCGAGGTTCATTCCTTAAACGCCTCGAGCTAGTTTCCGCGATAAAAGAGGCAGCTGTACGTTACGATAAAAAGATCTTAACGAAGTTAGGCTCAATCGATAGATTGAATTACCAGAGACTGGTAGAATGTTTTACAATGACGATTTATTTGGATGGCTGTCGTCGTAGACTGATAAATATCGATAAACTATTATTTTTCGTCCTCGTCGCTCGATCGTCAATATCTATGTTTATGATACGTGATACTCTCGATAACGATCGTACGAGTTTTATGATTTTATCGCTCTAAATCCAAGTCTTAAACTTCAATCGTGAATTATGAGTTTTTTATTTACTTACACATGAATATCCCCACTTGCGTCTCTCTCAAAAGGTTAAAAAGAATTTGAACAACGTCGTAACTCTATTTTAATCATTATTTCTAAAGTAACGTGTCCTCGGATCTGATATATTCGCCGATATCAGCTTGATGGAAACAAACAGTCGACATTGGATCTGCGTTTTTACAATCGGATGTACTTTTAGCAGCTACACCGAAACCCTGCAATATTGTGAATAATGAATCTGTGTTATTGCTCAAAAATGGAAAATACACTAGGACAGTGTATGGTAAACTTTAATATGATTCGAAAAATCGTACTAATCGGGTTTACGACAGTTTCTCGATTTTTTTGCAAAGCAATCAAAATCGATTATCATTTATCGGTATAAGCAATTTGCAATGATGAAAATTACAACTTTATAGACAATAAAATGTTTCTATGGAAAATAGTGATTAATATTATGGCATAACAATCAAAAGTTATTAAATAAAAGTTTTTAGAAAAATATTGTTCTGTGATTTCATTTTTCCAGGCCCTATTGTTCATTTCCTAATTTTTTTTTGGTTCGAGCTGCTCCAAACATTTCTGTTACGTCAAAATGACGAAATATTTTTGTTTTTTTTTTCACTTACCAACGGAATATCGTTCATGGAGAAAACAACTACGCCTTGATACTGCGATGTACTTTCTGTTATTCTCCCCAGACCGGCTTTGCTGACATGGTGACCGTACAAAAATTGTTGTTCTGCCGACGGCTTCAGCCAAACTTTGAACTGTAACAAATTGATCATTCAATCGTTTGATTTGAATATTATACTTTGAGATTCGCCGGACGTAAGGATTAGATTTTTGGGTGGAGAAGAATAAAACGATTTCTGACTCACTTGAGCATAGGGTGCCAAATAATGAAGCGCAGTTATGTGGAGCCTGAATTTTCCTGATTTAGTGAACTTGCCGAAGCAAGTACCAAAACTCATGAGATGATCCGGTGCGACGGTGCTTGCGAGGGAAAGTATTTTTTCTGAGACGTAATACACTCTGTCCTTTTTCTCACGAAAGCAAAATGTTCCGTCTGGTCGATCGACCAATACCTTAACATTGTCGCCGATACTGAGGCAAGAAAAAAGAGCTTTTAGGAACTTGCGTAAACATTGGACATGTCAAGCTGGACATAACCTCAAAAAAAGTAAAAAGTAACATTTTCGGAACTCACTATTTGGACAATTTTTCAAAAACTAATTTTGCTCGTTCTTCCGAAAGTCTCCGCATTTTGTTTCTGATGGTTTAACGATTCTACGATTATATTATTGTTTGTCGGGTACACGCGCTGAGGAAACACGTGCTTCGTTTGTTTGGACTGGTTGGCGGCAGCACGTTGACGCGGCGGCAACCAAAACTGCAGGACTTTTAGACACGTACCGGGCGGGAGTAAGATGCGCACAAATGACTGCGCATATTTAATTTCGTTCCAGAAATAAAAATTGGAATTTCTTTTATTTTTGTTATTCAATCATTCCGGAAATGCTCGCATGGAAGAAAATTGTTATTGAGTTCGGAAAAAATTCAAGAAGCAGGAAATTAATAAAGGATATCGTAGATTTGGTTGAATAGAAAGATCATTTATTGTACAATTATGAATTTCGCTTATAATTATTGAAGGCTATCCGATCGATCAATATTTTTCTAAACAATTGAAAATCATTGTGAGATTTTATGGACTCTCCATGTACCGCCGCATCGACAGGCTCTCGTCCACCTCTGATCCCAAGCTCTAATCGCAGCTGTTCTCGTCATATTGGGAACTTGTGCTCTACCACCGCATCTGGAAAAGATACAACATCAATCAATGATGCAATATAGAATTTGGTGAAAAACAACAGAAGTGAATTTATAAAGAGACAAGTCTGAGGAATATTTTATAGCCCGGCCATAAGATTATCATTTATATTTTGAGTGGAATTTCCATGTTCGGGACATTTTTCTTACCTGGTGCATTGTTTTACGACAAGCGGCTGTTTTCCTAGATAAAGATGTCGTATATTGTCGACGATTTGGCCACTGTGCATGCAACCTTCGGTAGGGTTTAATTCAGGTACGAATAATAGGTGTTCTGGTTCCAGCCCATATTCAAGCTGCACAAAAGATCGGAACACACGAAAATGTTAGATTAAAATTTTATTTATTATTTATTTAATTTCAGAAAATATCAAAGTTGTTTTTTTTCTTGCAAAGCAAAAAGAACGATCTTTCTGTTTAGTCTATATCGTCAAATGTTATTTAATTAACGTACCTGCAGTGGTAGACTTTGATAAAAAATGACGGGCGTTGCAAGCCCCGTGATGCTGTTGCCCTGATGGAATTGTGGTATCATAATCTCGTTTGGCAGTAAACAACAATCGTCTGTAATCGAAATCAATAATGACTGGATAAGGATCAACGTGAGATTTAGAAAATCGATGAATATTTATAAATAAGTTTATTAAACTAATGTCATTGCTAATTTGTAGCATCGGTTAAGTTTTCTTTTTTTTTATTATTATTAAAACACTTCAAGTGCAGAGTCTTTTTATTCTTCGTCACTATAAACCGTTGGGAATGTTATTTTCCGTGACACGGTCATGGCAAAGAGGAATCTCAGTGGTCACACTTTGTAGTTCAATTTTGGGTTCGTGAATTTCAATAAAAATCTCGTTTTTGTTAGTCACTGGGCTTCCCACATTAGCGATGAAGTATGACTCTTCGATCGTTCTGGTTTTTACGCCATTCGAGGTCCTTTCTTGAGTAATAAATTGCGTGACTTTCGTTGGTGAAATGCTGCAGTTTTTATCATCATTTTTTTCCGCGCTCCGGATGAGATCGATGAAGAATAATTCTCTTGGAGAAAGGGGCACACTCGCTGGCTCGGATTTTTCACTGACCGTCGAGCTCCGAAGCGACAAAGGTCTGTCTAACGTGACGAATCGGACATATTTATCCATTAATGTTTTGTCAATTCCTCCCGCGGTTTTTTCGTCAATCGGTGTTTCGATCTTCACGTCACCCGAGTTTTCTGGCCGGCTCAGTCCTGACATGTTCCGGTGAATGATGAGCGGAGCCAAGTGCTTTCTTCTATCTTTCTTTTTTCCTTCATCGTGTTTCAAAGGATCTTCATCGTTTTTGTAAGAAATCGATGTCATTTCGATGATTTCGGGGTGCACGGAGTCATCGTTGTTCCTGAAGTAAGTATTTCGATCTGGATCGCTGAAGGAATCGTCGCCAGTAATCAATCGATCGATTTCCTCGGTCTTTCGTCTACGCCATATCACGAGGAGAATCATCATCGGAATCCACCAAGTAACAAAAGCTACCAGCCAATAGATGTAGGGCCAATAATCCGGCCATTTTTTGGGCAATCCCGAGTGTTGGAGAAGCGCCCAAATCAGAGGACACACGACGATCCAGTGAGTGAAAAATATGAGGCAGAATACGACAGGGAAAATCGTAGATGAAAAGTTCTTCTCATATTTTTCAGTGCTTTCCGAAAAGTTACTTCCACTCAATTGTGATTTTCTGATCGGCGATTTTAACGTAAGCGAGGACTTGTGTTTAGTTGCTAATTTATTCGACATTTCGCGTCTGCTCGTTTATCGCGACTGATTAGCCAATTGGATATTCGATGAAATAGTTTTCAAGCTCTGCTCTTTTCGTCCGGGATGTGGTCTCTTATCGAACTTCCCAGCCTCGGTTGCGAAACGATAAATTTATTCCTTTGGGGCCTCGAGATCAACGCCGTTTTTGAATCATTATTCACGTGGCAAGACAAATGCGAGAAAAGTATTTATGTGCAACCTATGACGATCCCAACTAACGGGATCTTTATTCAATTCCAGAGGAACAAAACAACAAAATTTGCTGGAAATTCATAACTCCCATGGCACTATTTTTTCACCGGAAATGATATCGATGCGCGATTTGAAAAAAATAATACTCGCGCAAATTCCGATGGTAAAAATATTAAATATGCGTCATAAAATTTCCGCTGTTGGTAATCGTTTCGATGAAATGAATTTTTCCAGTTTCTCTAAAATAAAACTCACCAATGAGAGAATCGTCAATTTGAGGCTGTTGAGTGTCGCCATTGGGTTGGACAAGTTTCGAGAGCAAGCGAAAGAGCCGGGCTAGAACGTCGAGATTGTCGGCGCTTCGCAGAAACACCGGTAGACAGGAAGGCCTCAAAAGACCCCATATTCTGATAATTACGAGAAGTTCCCGTATCGTGTTGAGAGCTTTGTGATCTTTGAGAAGTTCGTACTGTAAATAAACATCGAAAAGGTGATGAATACAATTTTTAAAATGACAAAAGACATGAATTCAACGCGTTGAATGATACGAATTGGTTGTAAGGTTAAAAAAAAGTATTTACCCCGCCTGACTTAATTTGCATTCGTTGCTCGGGCAGCCGAGCAAGCAAATTCAACGCTAAATCCGCAACCCATTGTATCAATTGTTGAAGCGATTGAAGTGTGCTTGGTTCGACGGTGAATTCTTTTGGATCCAGATGCAGAAGGATTTTATCAACGTCCGTTATCGCGTCGTTCGTGATAACGGCACCAAGACTCTCTGCTGGTCCTTTGTCGTGAGATATTAAATCGGACGGTCGTAATAGCGACTTGAATGCTGTCGCAACGCTGTGCACCATCAGGAGGGAAGACAAATCCGCTGCTTTGTTTTGTCCGTTTACCAACATCCTGAGATTGATCAAAAGTTCAAATAAAAATTTGCTTCTTCGGTTTCTTGCTAAAAATCATGAGAGCTCCAAAGGGAATTGGCAGAAATGAAGATAAAATTTACAGATCCACAAAAAATATATAGACGAACAAATTCATTTCTTACAATGTCATAAAAATTCTTCCGAAGATTTGGGAGGTAATTGAATTGTTAAAAAATGTTCCAAATTCTCATGAATGCAATTATTAGCAGGAACATAATAAAGAATCGATGGAAAGAGATTTGAGACGTTTTTCTAACCTGTAGAGCGATGTCTTTATACACAAAAATTGTATATAATGATACTGTTGAGTCGGATGTGTTTGTCTGTTGTAGGAAGCGTCGAGTCGTTCGCAAAGAGTTTCGATCATTGAGGATCTCAGGCACAACAATAGATCGAGCCAATCGAGTCCAGTGACGAGACAGTATTCCAAAAGAGTACAAGCGTAGTTCAACGTCACAGAAGGCCCTGATTAAGAGAAAACGTAAAATAAAGTTCGGAATATTAAGATTTCCTTACTGGCGATTATTAAACGAAATTATATCTCCAAGAATTTAAAAATACCTCCATCGGGCATTAATTTGAACAAATACAAATTGCCCTGTGTGTCGGAAGCGAGTAGAACAAAACCGAGCCACGATATATCGATGTGCGATATGGAGATTGTATTCCGTGAATATTTGGCACTTGGCTCGTCCTGCCTCCAGGCCATATTCAAGGATGAAAATGCTACCTCTTTCAGGCAATCACGACTTAAGCAATGCACTGACGAATCGGCTAGTGTTATTATAACGTAACTCGGAGGTGGAAGAGTCGTCACTATAGAGAGTTTCGTCGTAGTGATTGCGGTGATAGGCGATTGGGAACGATATTGTGACTGATGCTGCCAGACCTGTAATATCCGGGAAAACATTAATTAAAAATCTCGAAAGTTGTCGTTACCGTGAACGAATAAATTGTGCATCATATTTTTTCTATAAATGGAAAAATATAGGTTTAGAACATTTGCATTTCTACAAACCACTGTTTTGAAGGGCTCCAGTGTCTTAGGCTGGAACAATTTGTGCACAGGCTGTGACTTTTCCCGCAATTCCCAAACCTCAACGAACCCACCGCTCTCACTATTCGCTGCTACGACTAGCGAGTCAGCATCTTCTCGCACCACAAATTTTAGATGCGTCACGCTTGTACCTGAACAACAATTGTGGCAATAAGAATAATTGAACTTTTGATATGAGTTGATAATTGAAATTCGAGCTTGCTTACAGTTGCTGTCCTTCAAAGATCCATCGTGTAGGAAGAAACTCGGCAAAGCCTGCGACGTGATGCTGCATTTTTCGTCATTTTTTCGCACCAAGACTCTGAAGCATCTTATCGGCAGGGGAAGATTGCCACTGCTCACGGCAACGAGAAAATGACCGTCTGCGTAAAAATCAAACGATAAATAAAAATCAATCTGTTTCACAGTAAATTCAATGCCAAATATTTCGAGTTGATTTTTTTGCTACCCACTTTTCCCGTAGCAGAGGTCAACGGCGGTTATTCTGTGTCTCGTGTTCCCCAAACTTTCGGTAGCAAAGCATACAGGATTTTGTATGTCCCTCGTAATCATCACCGCACCGACCATTCCGGTTGTTGAAACTACGAGGACGCCTTCGGCAGCTCGCCCTCCAAATTGTCTCACGGATGGTGCAAATAACAGATTATTAAATTTCTCACTGTAGTGGACACTGTCTTTTTTCTCCGTGACTAGAGCTGTCTTCTTTCCATTGTGGAACCACGCTGCCCCGATAATATGCTCGCCCGTGAAATTTGCTGTGCCAATGAGGCTCCAATCATTGAGAATGTGGTCTTTGAACATCCACAACTGAACGCAACCCACCGAGTCGGCTACAACGAGTTTGCCGCCTGGTAAATCCCATTCCAGAGCTGTTATGCGATTGCGGTTGGTCAGGATCCTGAGGACGAATGATGTCCACTTTTAAAACGTATGAAAAAACGGAACAGATCCTTGGGATCGATAAGCGATGCAGTTATTGACTTTGGGTTTGATAAAATCTCAACATACTGAGTTCAACTAAAGAACGAAGGAAACAAAAAAAAAGTCCTTACTTGTGAGCGTGCCATGGCATGTTTAGGTCACTGACGTATACGTGTGATCCCCATGTTTTTCCCCCTGTGTCATCGAGTTCGGTGGTCGTTGTGAATGCTGCTATGTTTCGACTGGATAACGAGCATAGCGAAGGCCCTTCGTGGAGGCTGTGAAAATGATGGAAATACAGCTTATTGCATCATGCAGCGAATGAATTACAAGTTTTCATTACATGTAATTAGTTTTTTGTCGTGAGAGTGAGGTTATGAAAAATTAATTTGGAGACGATAATTCTCATTCTCGAATAATCTGTGACCATAGAACAGTTATTTGGGAATATCGTGAATAATGGAAATTAAATAAATAATTCAAAATATTCAATGAAATGTATGATTCATGTTGTTTACGAGCAAAACATACCTCTCTTGATTCAAAACAGATTTTCCAGCACTTTTCCTGCTTATCGCATAGAGTAAATCCATTTTGGATGCTCACTATTCGGTTTGAATCTTTTTCACAATTATCTCTTCATGATATTTTATTTGAACTAGTAAAAATGACAACGAAATATCCTAATTACTTTATGACTTCTCGTCGCGACACGTCTTTCACTCAGGAGCTGTGCAGACGCACTGTTGTAGTGTTGTCAATGAATTCAGACGTAGGGTAGAAGCGCAGTTCTTATGGCGGCTCTGAAGACAAACTTTCTGCGACTCAAACTGCCGCTTGGCGGCGTGGCGGTCGCGGCGCAGCAGCGTTCTCTCTCTTTCCCATTGGAAAGCGAAAACGCACACTTAAGCAAAGCGCACAGAATCAAGTGTTCAAACCCCACCTCCTGTTTTTTTTTTTTTTTTTTCAATTGGTCGACTTCTCGCATGCTTTATAAATTCTATTTATCATGAATGAATATTGTTCAAAGGAAATACATGGTGCGACGATTTTTCCTTCAATTTTATTTCAACCAGATCATAACCTCAAAATGTGTTGAGTCGTTTACCTCCGTGAAGTTAGCCCCGGAAACCGGAAGTTTCGCCTATTGTTTTTTTTTCAGATAGCTACGAAAAGCTGAGATCTAACCTCATTTCGATGTTGACATTTTGATGTCGCATCCAAAATGATGCTTTGCGTGACGTAAACGAAAAAAGTAAAACTCTATCTTTGAGTTATTTTTCCTTATACTTTACATATTATTTGAGCCCGTGAAATTATGAATAGCCTAGGCTTGAGTTTGATTCTTAAAATGGGCTGCATTTGCGCCAAAGAGACTATAACCGTGAACGGTCGTAAATATACTGTTCGCGAACATCTTGGAGATGGGCAAGTACCTTATCATCGATTAAATTCCTTATATTTGCGTTTTTATCAGGTCCAAAAATAATAAACCAAAAATTCATTATCATCAACAAAACATCGCTGCTTTGTTCATAACATTTCCGTAATTTGAAATCTTTCAATAATCATGTCGTTGGAAAATTATCACGATCGTATACGATGTGCAAATGCATATTTTGACAAGAGATATCTTCTTATCAGGGGTTTTAGTACCGTTTTGTTAGTAGAAGATTCTTTGACGCACGAAAGGTACGCCATTAAAAAAATAGTCTGTCACGGCTTGGATGATCAGAGATTGGCGGTCAAGGAAATAGAATATCATTCGATGCTCAAACATCCAAATATTATAGAATGCATTGATTCTACACACAAAGGAACGGCAGATCCTGTAGTTAATGCGACGAGCGAAGTTTTGCTAGTTTTACCATATTACCACGTGAGTATAAGCCCTGTAAATGAAAAATCTTGTGCGTCGATATGAAAACGACATGGCATTAACGACTGATAATTACAGAAAGGAACGTTAGCGAGTGAGTTAGAGAAAAGGGCAAAAAATGAGGACCATTTGTTGCCTCTGGAGGTTCTCAATATTTTTCTACAAATATGCGAAGGTGTAAAAGCTTTCCATGAGACAAAACCCGAGCCGCTCGCTCATCGTGATCTCAAAACTGCAAATATCGTGTTGGGCGATGGCTGCACACCTGTTATCATGGATCTCGGTAAGATTTTTCCTCAGAATTGAAAATAACAAGAGAAATCGAAAGATTTGACTAACTATAAGTAATGTCGTTGAAAAATATTAATGAAAAAAACATTTTCTGCAGGTTCGGTTGCACCTGCAAGGGTCAAAGTTTGTGGAGCTCATGCTGCCCAGACTCTCCAAGACGTGGCTGCCGAAAGATGCTCCATGCCTTATCGAGCACCTGAATTATTCAATGTCGAGAGTTATTGCATGGTTGACGAAAGGACTGACATTTGGGTGAGATTCTTATTTTTTTTTCAAACCAGTCCAGTCAGATTTTAAAAAAGGTAATCGACGTTGAGCCTTAAAATAATTATAACTTCTTATAAATAATTTAAAAAAATAATTATTACTAAATTATAGTATAAATTAAAATTTAATTTATTGCAATTCAATTAATTTAATTATAATTAAAATTTCTGGTTCCATCGAATAGACTTTTACTCAAAATTTTGATGATTTTTTGTCTAGTCTTTGGGTTGTATATTATACGCTTTGTGTTTCTTCAAATCGCCGTTCGATGCGGTTTATGAAAGAGGCGACAGCGTCGCGTTGGCAGTGATAAGTGCGAATATCACGTTCCCCGAAAATTCGCCGTACAACGAGGTGAGCAAAACGAAAAAAAAAACTGGAAGCTTGAGAACATTCGAGCAATTCTGTTGAGTGATAAATTGAAACAAAAACGTCTTTCAGGATATGGAAAGCCTCATTTTATCAATGATGAAAGTCAATCCAATGGAACGTCCATATATTTATAGTGTAATTGAAGGGGTGCAGAATGCAATAGCGACCCTTGAAGGGAGAGCCTGAAATGTTTTTATTTTCATAATTTTAAGAATCGTGTGTGTACTTCAAGTTGGAACATTTTTTTCAAACGAAACATCGAAATTTGTATCGCTAGAACGGAAGAGATTTTGCTAAAAAATATTGCCTAAACTACTTGCGAGATTTTGTGCCGAGAAGTCGTATTTTATTTACTCTTTTAGTCGTTCATAGAAAAATTCATTCAGCAAAAATCGAAGAGACAACGAAAAAATGAACAACTTGTCGTCAAAATTTATATCGCGACTCTAAGTGGATAATCGATCGATTTCGGTTGCATTCCAACGATCCAAACTTTAATACCATTAGAGAAACACAACGTGAGTTTCATCGTTGAACGTAGGACGAAAAAAGAATGTGAAAACGCTACACGAATGGACCAACGAACATTTTACAATAAAACTTCAAAACATTCTTCGAATATTCACAATGTAAATAATTTCAACAATTAATAAAATACATATTTGCAAGATAAATGTCGACGACAAAAAATGAATTAAACAATTAGAAGATTTTTTTTTTATCGACCAATAACGACGTCAAACCAAAAACGAATATCTTTTCAGGGAAAAATAGTTTAGCCCAAAATCAAATACGACGATATTCAATTTTTTATTAATCCATCCGTCTGTAATTTTTGTTGCTGTAAAAAAAATCCATGAACATGATTCTGTGCAGGGGAAATTAAATTCATCAGCAGACTTCGGTGGACGGATTGATCTCGCCTCGTCCATATTAATTCAATGTTTGAATGGAGTAATTTGATATAAGTCTCCTACTATCTTGCTCAATCGGGATCGTACGATCTGACGTGTACGTTGATGACGTCAGCGAGTAGGAAAATATTTGTTGACGTTTGAAATTTGCGCGTTGGACACGCTACTTCATTCCCCTAGAGAAAACTAGACGCGATTGCGATCAGCGATTATGCGAGAGTGGAAAATTAATGATAATAAATGAAATATTTTAACGATATCTTGGGAGAATTGTCGAGAAAGATAATTTTTCTACGCACGTATGAATAAAATTACGATTCTCCGTTGGTCCGGTCGATATTGAGAATAATCTGGGGTTTTTTTTTCCCTGGGTGACAATATGGCAGCAATGACGCCGCTCTCTTTCTCTTGTCGGCCGGCTTCGAAAGATTTTTATCGTGAGCCGCGCGTGCGTCAGTAGCGAACGTACAGTGAAGTACAGTCGGTCAGAACTAGACGTTTTTCTTACTTCGATACGCGAATACGTTTAACCCGGAGGTGCCCATAATCAAAATCCGTTTTATCATCAGCAAGGAAGATTCGTTCGGTTGTCTAAACGTGAGTATTAATCCATTGAATTTACTATTTATATAAATCGATTTAGTACGCACCACGCGAGTGTTCGAAGGATTATTCGATGCAATTGTTTTTGCTTTGAACCCAATTGCTTTGCCACTGTCGGAACGGTTCCGCGATAAAGGCATTTCCGGAGAATCCGTTCGGATGTGTTTTTAATAATTCACCAACGTAATTGACGCCTCGCAACTAAACTTTCTCGAATCTCCCCAATTTTCGCAACGCTCCGATTAAACTTTATTGCAAATAAACCGTAAACACATAACCTCCCTTCAGTGCGATGCCACTCAACGCTTTCAGTGATCGATTTCGTGGGACATACCGTGTGTTTAATGACCGCTCCGAGATAAATACGAATTCCCTCTGGGGTGACATTTTTTGGTATTAAAAAATAGAGAAATAGGAGGAAATCTTTAACATTTTTTACATTTAGAAATGCAATTATGACTCGACCTGTTTTCGATGAGCCTAAAATCATTCATCGATTTTTCTTTCCTCATCAAATCTTCCCGTAGATCTTTATGTTTTTTCGGACACTGCCATTGTCATTCGTGTGTCAGTGATATTAGAATATTCAAGATTTTTTTTTTGCTAGAAAAAAATCGCAATATATTTTCCGTCACTGACTTTTTCGTCATTGTCGGTCTTGTCTCAGGATTTTTATCTTAAGTTTCGTAAATCATTGAATATACTAAATTCTAATGATTTTCCACGCGAATTGTGTAATAATATCAAACAATCGGAAAAATTACGATGTTCTTCTCTATGCACGGCTGATTTCCCCGCAAAGTACATAGAATAAATTACCTTGAACGTCAACTTTGCATTTTCTGTTGGTACTTGGTCATTCAAGCAATGAAAAAAAAAATTTCTACCTGTTTTTCCACGAAGTGGCATACTGTTTGCAATTATGCGGGGGAATGGGGTTTTCAAATAAACGAAATATGACGAAAAAATGGCTTAATTATATATTATCCTAATGACTATTGTACAGGGTTTCGGATAATTTTTACGACCCTTAATGACTTTATTGTACTGCGTTCATTCATAATTGTAATGAGCCATGGATAGTCAGGAAAATAATGTATTTTTGCTGCGATAGTTGAGACACGATCGACGTTTGTTCGCTTCCGCTATTTTTTTTTACGATGCACCGAACTGTTTGACCCGTTTCCGAGGCCAAGGTCATTCTAAACTCGTTCTGTGGAAAATATTCGGTTCCGTTGCCGATAATCGGAAAAATGATTTCCACAAAGTTGTGAAAGCTCATTTATTCTTGTAATTCATTAACGCCTATCCAACGCCGCCTTGAATAAAGGATCTCACAAAAAAACAGTTCGTAGACTCGTAAAAAAAAAACTTCAAATTTTCTCAACATTTGTGAAAATTCTTTTATTTTTTTTTTGACGACGTGATTCCGACTAGGCGGTCGAGTCATTGGGCTTTTCTGGAAGTCCGAAATATGCCGCATCATCCCAAACACCCACGTAGTCGCATCGAGATATTTTCCAAAGTCCCCATCCCTTGCCCTTGCAATGTGCCGAATACATAAAGCATTCCAAACGAGATTTAAAATATTTATACGGGCAAAACAATTTCCTCCTGAGTAAGAGGAAAAAATTGCTTGCTCGATCGAACATCAAATCGTATTTTTTATCCTTGTGAAAAAGATTGATGTATTTTATAAAAAAAAGTCATTAAAACAAGGAAATTTCTATTCTATACCGTTCGAGTAAGAATTTTTTTTTTAATTGCGATGTTGTCTTATCACACTTGAAGCCACTTGACGATGAGGTCAAGGTCATGCTCTTCGATTACCAGACTCCCCGTCCTCTCGTTCTCTCCTTTTCTTGGACGGGCACGAAAAACTCAGAGGAAGTTTTGTCGTGTAAGGGAAATTCGTGAGGTCTATTTTTAAAACAATCGATAAAAAAAATATTTCAATTGAGAAGTTCCGGGTGTGTATTGACTGGGAATTGAGCGATCGCCGTCGTTGGATCAATAATATTCGTTCTTTTTTTTTTCAAATTTATTCAAATTAAAATTTACTTGAAATTCCGGATCTTGGAAAATAAAGAGATCCCGCGCCCACGTCGAGAAAATATATTTTCCACACTGTCAATCACGAAAGCAGGAAGTCCATCGTTCTCTTCGAGCAAATATAAAATATACTGGGCTCGTTCAGCCTCGTCTTCATGTAGAAAGAACCAAAATTACAATTTTAATGAACCTTCGAACGTAACACATTGCCATATTCATACATACATACATACATGAACTTACCGTATACATAAATGTACGAACGCGTAGATTTTTTGCTCGCCCCTTCTCTCTATTCTATCGTGGACTCCAGCCTGACGTAATGAATTGTTCTCGGCTAATAAACGACACGTGAAACAGTGCGGAAACCCTTGAAAGTTGAATGGAATATAAAAAAAAATTATTTTTCCTTCGTTTTGACGATGTTTATTTTAATCCAAGTGTCGAGTTTCCTAAAAATTTGACTTTGGCCAACAAACACGAAAATTTGTCGGCGAAAAAGCGACTGAAGAAGTAAAACAATAAAATTCGAAAAAATCTATTACTTTCGAGTGTCGAGCGACGCAGCAATAGCCCGCAGGGGAGTCGAAGGTGGGAAAGTCGAAAAGATATTGGCCGACGTGACCTCAGGCGTTAGCTTCACAGAGCCTGATGGTAGGCTCGTTTTGTTATCACGATCTTCGTCGAGATGAACAAATGGTCTAGGCCTAGTTGAATTCAAGAGTCGAGAGTGTAAAATTTCCGTTTTTAATAGCTCGAATGTGGTCTGGATTGCCAGTCTAGCCGATAATGATAGAAATAAAAGATTTCTGCTCGTAAAAAAATGGTCGACGAATCGGTGACATGCAGTTTTGGAAAAACGATTTCCGGAAGAAATCCCATTTTTTGCTTTCTAAAGCAAACATGGAACGATCGCATGATGTGCTGAGGGGGGCGATCTTACGCACGAGAACGTCGTATGTCCGTTACATATGAGCTCGTGTCGTTTGACGCTGTTCTCAGTCGGCTTTCGACCGCCTCTCGGGAGTGTAAACCGCGTTCGACGTTCTCATCCGTTTATTATACATACAAACATACACATTCATATCTATATAAAAATACGTATATAGATATATACATTAACGGATTTGTAAAACTTACGAGTGTACACTCGTGTCCTATTATTATCGAGAATCGCTCACGCGAAACGGCAAACAGAAACGACATTTCTGTATTTAACGTCCTTCGAATAATAAGTATCATTATAGGAGAATTAGTTATTTCATAAATAACGTTGCCACTTGATTATTCCAATACAATATCCACATAGAAAAATAATCGGGGGCGTGTGCATTTATAGCAGAGCCCTGATCGGCTATCAATTTTGGTGAGTAAATAAATAAATAACGGGAAATTTTATTTGCATCGAAACTATCGAATGAACACCTTTGTACTTTGATGTACTTTTTTTATGAGTCTATCCTTTTTTTATCGATTTTTTTTTCTTAATATTTTCACGCGTTCTAATTCGTTTTCGTACACCGATCGCACAGGGAGATCGTGAGGGATCCTTGTTATTCTTTTTGTCGCATTTTGCTTCCGCCTTCCCCGACCTCGTCGCCACGAGTCTCAAAAACGTCAATGAACTTGAGAAACTCGAACGAATACAACAGTTCGTCGAATCTGGAAACCTCGTGACAAATTTATTTCGAACTTTTCTCGAGATCGTCTATTATAGTTCATAAACTTTGTTGTTATTTTCGAGCACTCTCTTTTGGGCGCGTTGACGAAATTGTTCAATGGGGAAAAAAATAGTTATTGACCTTGAACGTTTAATTCTCGTATCCTTGACAAATACTTGGCCATATTTGGAAGAACTTTGACTTTTGTATGATGTGCAAAAGTCCACGTGTCGTAAAACTGTCGTTTCTTTTTTCCGTCTGACAATCGCCGTAATTGTTTGGAATCACGAACAAATAGTCGTAAACGGATAAAAGTCAGATACTTGAGCTCAATGACCGAGCTACGTCACGATTAGTTACCGAAATGGTAGGAAACGAGAGTCTAAGGATATTCGGTCACTCAACTTTTGTATTTTCTAACGAGCAGAGGATGAAAGTAATATTTCGATCGCCTGTAACTTTTTGCCAATCCGTTAGGTGCGAATAATGGAAAATTTTCTCGTAAACGTTAATCACAAAAAAACAAAAGTGTATTGATGTATTGAGGAACGGAAAAAATTGATAAAAAAAAGTGAAAGAGTCATTTTGACGAATATCATTTCGAAATGAACTTCGATCGTCAAACTTTCGTACGATTAAGGTTCGAGTATTCGTGAAAGTCTTGAGACACCGGTGAAAGTGACACGCAAGTCACGTGATTGAACGAGCAACGTGGCTCTGATAGTTCGTGTACGATTACGCGGACACAGACTCCCAAGTGTCACGTACACGATAATTGTTGTTATGCCTGAGGAATAATTATGGTTTTGAAAATTATGTGACATAGACGATTTTTTCAGTTCTCACTAAAAGTTTCGATAGTTTTTTGAAGGTTCCCTCAGCGTTGAGTACGAAAACACTTCCGCCATGTCCTAGTCACGCTTCATCAATGTTGTTTACAAAACTTTGATGAAAACGTGTCCGAAACGTAGCGATGAACGTTCCCCATGTGTGAGGGAGAAATAAAAGCAACGTTGCCATCTGCACACCAATACTTGGAATGCCTGTCTCGTCTAAGTTGAGCATTACGAGTTCGTTTGACCTCTGGCGCTTAGTTTCGTCCTATATAGACCAAAACTCCCGCTTTTTTCATTTTCATTTTTCGTTTCGCCTATTCTCTTTTTCTTTTTCTCATACATTTTTCCGCCTCTGAAACGACCTTGACTCGAGTGACGTGCAAAGTGCACGGTTCCCGATGCAACCTCGTCGATTATTTTCAACGTCAACGAATTCTGCATACTACATGATCGCATTCGAATTAGAAAGTTATCAAAGCGACACTGTGTGGCGCGATGTTTTTGCGGCGTTCGTCATGTGACAGATTTACATTTTTTTTTCTCACTCGTCGTACGATTCCTGGTGGGGAAATGCTTTGACGTCGGCTCGTTTTTCATGTGTTGTAAAAATAACGATAATTCTACCAGAAAAATATCAAAAAATCCATTAAAAGCTCAGTTGGGAAAATTTTTTCAATACGAATTCTTTTTTGCTTATGAAATATCATCACGGGTATGCAGCTTTGACCCTTCGAGTGCATACTGGGTCATTCTGACCCCACCAATTTTTCTGTCACCGATGGTTTGGCATTTGAGTCAAAAAATAAGTTACGGCCATAAAAAATCGATGATTAGCTACAAAAAGACTACAACAGTGTGGAAAACTACTTGGGTCAGATTGACCCAATATGCACTTGTAGAGGTGTGCACTGTGATTTGAAAAATTTCATAAAATTTATTTTCCAATTTTTGATATATTTTGCGAGAGGGCTCCAGAACTATTGAAGACTTCAGAGTAATTTATAAATTAACAAATAATGACGTGGTCATATATTTGGCCTTGAAACCGAATGTACCAGAGAGAATGTGATAAGTAAGGGGTAGACGATTGAAAAGCAATGTTTCGAGAAATGTGCCATCGCAGATAAGCCACGGAGCCTAAGGATAATGAAATCATTGCAAGAGGAAATAACAATTTCCCTCACGTGCGATATTGTTGGCAGATAAACAGGCCAGTGGTGAGAAAAGTAAACGAAATATGTTCCTCGTTGAGGAATGCGGTCGGTTTACTTTTACCGAACTTATAGAAATCGAGGGCCCCCGAAAAGAAAACGAAGACGATAGAGCAAACCGGTTTGTCCAACTCGGAAAGTTTCCTCTTCAATTATTTCCTATAACTATTTGCTCGCCGTAGATTTTAACGGTGGACCCTCCCATAGGGGAAAATTTTTCTCCACGTATCCGCATTAATTTCTTTTCGGACTGCAAATGCAGATAAAGTTCATGAAGACGAAGACATGAAGACATGAAGAAGTTCTTCTTCCCTCATTAATCTGAGTTGAGCATCGAATTGATTTTCCTTTTCGTAAAGTCTTCAAATGCATAAAACCCCATTAAAAAATTGCTGTTAGCAATAGCAACATGATTGTCCTCGACCTCGTTAAAATTATGACAAGATTAACGTCAGCGATTGATCTGTAATTTGCTTTCTCCATAGTCGTGCTGTTTACCCGGATGTATCGAAATAAATTCTCTGCAATTAGACGTTATCGAACTTTTTATTTTATATCATTAATCTCTCAATCGTTACGCGCGATGAAATATTACAAAATAACAAGCCCATTCTAGTGTATCAGTGATTCTTCCTCACAAAACATTGCTCGCTCGTGCTTTCAAGTGATAAGATAACGACGTTGTTGCGGACTGCATTAAAATAATTGTTTTTTCTTGATTTTTTTTTAAGATTACACAAACGAGAGGAGAAGGCGTGTGAGCGATGTCGGCAAAAGCAATTCGCGAAGCCACCGGCAAGGATCTGATCAATCGTAAACTTACGGTTGGCACTAATGCCGCCAAATGTCGTTTCGTCGCTATCGACGAAAACACCAATTGGACTACCATCGTTGCTGATCACCCATGGCTCAAGACCGAAAAGCTCGTCGTTAAGCCCGATCAGTTGATCAAGAGACGTGGAAAACTCGGCTTGATCAAAGTCAATGCGAATTTCCCTACGGTCAAACAATGGGTTATGGACCGTATGAACAAAGACCAAAAGGTCGAGAAAGCTACGGGGAAATTGAGGAATTTTATCATCGAACCTTTTGTGCCCCATACGCCGGTAAGTCCCCATTCGATTTGATGCTCCTCCGATATTTTTTGTTGTCCATTTTTGCCAGAATCTTGGTACCATTAACCCTGGAACTGCAAACCCTTTTTTTACTTTTCAACGACAAACCGAAATGCATATTTTTCCCCGCGAGTTTCTTGTTTGTAAAATCGTTGCGTTGTTTTTGTTTTTCGCCAAAGAGAAAAATTAATAGAAAATTCAATTTGATCGAGTTTTAGTTGGTGAAAAATCTATTTCAATACCTAAAAGTTCTGAAAAAAAAACTTGGGGATGAAAAATGAGTTTTGGAAAAGAAAACAGTGGAAATTAAAGTGTTTTTCGATTTTCAGGAACAAGAGGCCTATGTTTGTATTTATTCTCACCGGAAAGGCGATACGATCTTGTTCCATCACCAGGGTGGAGTCGACGTAGGGGATGTCGATGCTAAAGCTCTGAAACTCGAAGTGCCTGTGGGTGCTGATATACCTAGCGTTCCCGAACTCACCGAGAAGTTATTGGTCAATGTGGCAAATGATAAAAAGCCGTACGTTGAGTCAAAGCAAATAATGAAACCGTAAAAACTAAAAAAATTCTTTAAAAATTTTATATTAATCTCTTTGTATGTGTTTCCAGGGTTATAGCGAAATTCATCGAAGCCCTTTACAAGCTTTTCGTAGATCTGTACTTTACGTACCTTGAAATAAATCCGTTGGTCGTTACCGACGAGGCTGTATATGTTTTGGATCTCGCTGCCAAGCTCGACACAGCAGCCGATTTCGTTTGTCGTCCAGATTGGGGAGAAATCGATTATCCACCTCCGTTCGGACGTGACGCTTATCCGGAAGAGGCTTACATCGCTGATCTCGATGCTAAATCTGGGGCTAGCTTGAAATTGACTATTTTGAACCCCAGCGGAAGGATTTGGACGATGGTCGCTGGTGGAGGTGAGTTTTTGGTTCTTAAGTTTGCCTGTGGCTCGTGAACGTTGAAATAAACATTTTTGAGTTGTTAAATGGATCGAATGGAATTAATTAAATGGATCCTTGAACAGGCGCATCCGTTATTTATTCCGACACGATATGCGACCTCGGAGGAGCGAACGAGTTGGCTAATTATGGTGAATATTCGGGCGCCCCAAGCGAGCAACAAACGTACGAGTACGCGAAGACGATCCTGAGCCTGATGACCAAGGAGAAACACGCAGAGGGCAAAGTTCTCATAATCGGTGGCGGTATCGCTAACTTCACGAACGTCGCAGCGACCTTCAAAGGAATAGTGAAAGCTCTGCAAGAATTCCAGCCAAAACTGGTGGAGCACAATATTAAAATATTCGTGAGACGTGCCGGGCCAAATTATCAAGAAGGCTTGAGAATAATCCGAGAGGTTGGGAGAAGACTGGGCATACCGGTTCACGTTTTTGGCCCAGAAACTCACATGACCGCTATTTGTGGCATGGCCTTGGGAAAAAAGCCAATACCTGATCCGGAAGCACAAGAATTTTCAACCGCCAACTTTTTGCTTCCTTCCGGCCAAGACGTCGGCCCAACTTCACCTTCTTGTTCCGGACAAGGCTCTTCTTCCGAAGAACCAAAATACTCTCTCATAAAAAGTCAAGATTCCACCGATTCCACCGGCGCCCGACAATTGTTCGGCAAACAAACCCGAGCCATTATTTGGGGAATGCAAACTCGTGCCGTTCAAGGAATGCTCGATTTCGACTTCGTCTGTCGCCGCACCGTGCCCAGCGTCGCCGCGATCGTTTATCCCTTCGTCGGTGACCACAAACAAAAGTTTTACTGGGGGCACAAAGAAGTTCTTATTCCTGTTTACAAACAAATGAAAGACGCGATGACCAAACATCCGGATGCTGACGTCATGGTAACTTTCGCCTCCTTGAGATCCGCCTACGAAAGCACCGTCGAAACACTTCAGTTCCCACAAATAAGAACCATCGCCATTATTGCCGAAGGCATTCCAGAAAATATGACAAGAAAAATGATCATCTCGGCTAAGGAAAAAGGCGTCACGATCATTGGGCCTGCCACCGTCGGTGGAGTCAAGCCTGGAAGCTTTAAAATCGGCAACACTGGAGGAATGATGGACAATATTTTACACAGCAAACTCTACAGGCCTGGCAGGTAAGACGATTTTTCACATATTTCCGACAAACTGACGAACGCGCAACCGAATCGGAAAGATACATTTTTTTTTTGTTTACTTTTTCAGCGTTGCTTACGTTTCCCGGTCAGGAGGAATGTCCAACGAGTTGAACAACATAATATCGAAAGCGTCGAACGGAGTTATGGAGGGTGTCGCCATCGGCGGCGATCGTTACCCAGGAACAACGTTCATGGATCACATATTGCGTTATCAAGACAATCCTGAGGTGAAATTGATCGTTTTGTTGGGCGAGGTTGGAGGGGTGGAAGAGTACGAAGTCTGCGAGGCATTGAAAAGCGGAAAAATAACGAAACCATTGGTAGCTTGGTGCATCGGAACATGCGCGAGTATGTTCAAGTCCGAAGTGCAATTCGGACATGCTGGTTCGATAGCACAGAGCAACATGGAAACGGCAGTTACGAAAAACAGCGCGCTCAAAGCGGCGGGAGCTTACGTGCCGGAGAGTTTCGACACTTTGGGAGATTTGATTGGCACGGTTTACCGAGGTCTTGTCAACCAAGGGGCCATTGTTCCTGAACCGGAAGTTCCACCGCCGACAGTGCCGATGGATTACAATTGGGCGCGGGAATTGGGGCTCATAAGAAAACCAGCTTCTTTCATGACTTCGATCTGCGACGAACGGGGTCAAGAATTGTTGTACGCGGGAATGCCAGTTACCGAAGTTCTCAAACAAAACGTTGGCATCGGTGGCGTCGTTTCTCTCCTTTGGTTCCAGCGGTGCTTGCCCATAACTTATTGCAAATTCCTCGAAATGTCTCTGATGCTAACCGCGGATCATGGGCCTGCAGTGTCCGGTGCGCACAACACGATCGTCTGCGCTCGAGCCGGCAAAGATCTCGTGTCTTCCCTCGTTTCCGGCTTGCTCACCATCGGCGATCGCTTCGGTGGCGCCCTCGATGGCGCCGCGAGAATGTTCTCCGAAGCTTACGACGCCGGACTGCATCCTCAAGAGTTTGTTAATAATACAAGGAAAAAGGGAAAGCTCATAATGGGCATTGGACATCGTGTAAAATCCATCAACAATCCTGACATGCGAGTAAAACTCATCAAAGAATTCGTTCTTGAGAACTTCCCGGCCAAGCCCCTCGTCGACTATGCTCTCGAGGTCGAGAAAATCACCACCAGCAAAAAACCCAATCTCATTCTCAATGTCGATGGTATTATCGCCTGCGCTTTCGTCGACATGCTCCGGAACAGCGGCAGTTTCACGAGGGAAGAGGCACAGGAATATATCGAAATTGGATCTATCAACAGCCTTTTCGTACTCGGAAGAAGTATAGGATTTATCGGTAAGGAATAATGAATTTTCCTTCAATTTGTTTCTCCGGAATGTTCCGTCGAAAAATAAGTTTCGAAGATGTTGACCCTAATTTTCCTTGATTCTGCTTTTCTCAGGTCACTACATGGACCAAAAACGACTGAAGCAAGGTCTGTACCGACACCCGTGGGACGACATTTCCTACGTTCTTCCAGAGCAGTACAACTAAGCAGCGAATGCGGAGTCAGAGGATGTAAAAAAAGAGAGAAGAAAATCCACGAAATAACCAGATCTAGCTCCGATTTTCGAGTAATTCTCGTAATCCGTCACAAAAAGTAAATCGCGCACAGCGAGAGAATCGCTTTGCGCGATAAGCGAAAACATTTAAGGAAATAGAGACGTATAAAAAGAAAGAGGCGGAGAGTGTTTAGGACAGAGGCACCGCAGTTTTTCATGCAATCGTTGATCGATTGTTGCTGTTGAATAATAAACGAACAAGAAACAAAAAACGTCACGAAATTTAGATCATAACTGCACGAGCTTGTAATCGAGAAAAGAGTAAGATCGAGCAAGAGAAAAATTGTTGTCAAAGTGATAACGAACGAGGCACATTCTCTATTAGAAAAGCACCGTTCGTAGCAGTCGTCAAATCGACTGCACGCAAAAGTAATTGAGAGCACAGTGCACAATTGGCTTTGCAATAATCACGTTTCTTTTTCGTTATGTTTTACATTGAATTTGTCTTGTTTTTGTTGTTGCGGTTGACGCTGAATGAAAGAGAAAAAGCGAGCGACATCCGATCGGAAGATTCTCGGGACCGACATTCCGAATTTGCATTTTTTTTAAATATGTGTCTGTAGATTTGTGTGCGTGGCAGAGAGAAAAGAAAGAAGCAACCGAGCGCGCGGGATCAAAGGAAATTGTAGAAATTATTAAAACCAACTCGAAAACGCGTGAAAACGTCAAAATTATCTTTCAGCGAATCGAATATTTCGTTCAATCACGCAAGCACAAAGCCAGAAGGGAGAGAAACCGAAATTTCAAGATTTACCAACGAATATAGTTGATAAAAATGTATGATATTTATGTACGTATTATTATTTATGTTTAAGATTTTTTTAAATCTAGTGTCACCGATTCAACGCGCACTAAATTCCATTCTTGCGAAATCCTTTTTTTTCGTTATTTCCGACGTTTTTTTCCGCTATTTCGTTATGGATCATTTTTCAAGTCATCGATTTTCAATTTGGTTGTTGATTCCACATATGTATGCATATATATATTGTATTGTATTATATATATACACATATGTGTATTAACGCATAGGGATCTATGTAATATGTACATGTACATTTGGCCTCTGTAAAAAATACAAAAAAAATTGTCAAATTGCTTATCTGACTAATTGAAAAAGAACATCAGTTGCATCAGTTTGAACCCGCATTTACAATATTTATTTACGGCACAATAATTAATTTTTTTTCCGTTACTTTGATTTTTTTTAAATATCCTCAGGGTTGATATATGAATTTGAAGGGAATTTGGTTCAATTTTCTTTTTTTTTACTCACTCAAATATTCCATTACGAAATGAATGAATAAAAGTGTATATATTTCTTTGAAACTCACAGTTTGTACAGCATTTGGAAAATGTTTGTATTAAATAAAACGCATAATATATTGGGATATGCTGTTTTGTTTGTAAATTCTTTACATTCACGTAAAGATCTGAGTTTTAATTTCGGAGATTTCATGCACTGATCATTATTTTTCATATTATTGACTAAAGGAGTAATGAACTGTGAGTGGTGACGTGCACGCGTCAATTTTGCTTAGTGCACCTCACTCCGGGACGGGAGTCATATCAACGAAAAATACCATAACCTAGAAATTTTAATCTGTCAAAAATATCACGATTTCGTATATAATGAGAGTCCGGAATTCGCGGTTTTAGAAAATGTGCAATTGAGACTTTTTCGGTTATGAGTAGGGTTACTGTCAGTTCATAAATGTTTACGGGAATAAAATAAATGCGGTTGATTCTTACGACTTGACGGGTAACGCATATAACCTCAAATCAAATTCTTCGCCCAATTTTATTGTGATATCTATATTTTGCGCCACGTCAGAGTATTATTTTATTCTCCCTATCAATCACGCACTAAATATGACCTCAATTTCCTTTTGAATGGCAAACACTCCCGAGTACACAGTAAAATGTCGAATTGAATAATAAAAACAAAAAGCACCAAACGTTTCGTGTGTTTTTTTTATAGTCGTGTGTGCTACAATGGAGAACGATTATTTCGAGGATTACGAGGATCAATTGCCGGACGATCTGGAAGATGATGTCGTGCAAGAAATTCTTAAAACTGGCACCGATCTGCGTCAATATTCCAGGCAAATTGAAAAGGAACTGAAGGAAGTTGAAAATCAATCCATACAGGATTATATAAAGGAGAGTCAGAACATAGCGAGTCTCCACAATCAAATAGCTGCGTGTGACAATATTCTCGAGGTTTGTAGAATGCTTAAATCAAAATTTATCAGGAACGGGACTTATGATCGTGGAATATGAATAAATTTTCACAGAAAATGGAATTGATGCTTCTGGGGTTCCAAACTGACCTCGGCAGCATTAGTACAGAGATTCTCAATCTGCAGAGAAAGTCTGTTTCTATGAGCCAACAATTGTCCAATCGACAAATGATCCGTGGACCGCTCAGTCAGTTCATTGAAGATATGACTGTTTCTGAAACTCTGATCAAGTAGGAAAATAATTTTTTTTTCTTAATTATCTCGAAGCTTTATCTTGATCGAAGCTCTTCCTGTCGACTATCGGACCAATGGGACGAATGTTTTTGTAGAAGAAAGCATTTGTTCTTAGGAATACTTTCAATTCCATGAAAATGATTAATCGATCACGTACAACTTCGTTTTTATCGTGGAAATGGTCAAGATTTTCCGAGTGTGGGCTTCCTAAATCGCGAGAAGTTTTCACCGAACTATGGCAACAGCTTGTAATGATTTTTCTGCATTTACTTCCCACTCAATTCGTTATATCCTGGTCTTGAAAGTATGAGAATTAATGGTTAATTGTGTAGCTCTAAGAATTTCTTCTCTTTTCTTTATTTTAGTGGTATCATGGACGTCCCCGTAACGGAGAAGGAATTTCTAACACAGCTGCAAACATTAAACCACAAAATAAGTTTCGTAAAAGAGCAGAGTTTCAGAGAAGCGAAAGCTTGTTTAGACGTGAAGGATGTAATTGAGAAATTGAAAGTGAAGGCGATGTCGAAAATCCGGACTTATCTTCTCGAGCAAATTTATAAGTTCAGAAAGCCAATGACGAATTATCAAGTGCCACAGAATAACATGCTCAAATACAAGTTTTTCTTCGAGTTCATTTTGTCGAATGAAAGGAACGTCGCGGAAGAGATTTGTGGTGAATACGTCGACACTATGAGCAAAATTTATTACTCGTATTTCAAGTCGTACTCGTCGAGATTGGCGAAGCTCAAGGTAAGCAGAAGTGTCATTTTTACATCATTATTATCCTTGATCCTAATTTGGTATGAAAATGAATAAAGTTAATCATTTTTTCTTCCATTCCCTTGGCTCAGTTCGAAGAGAGTGCATCCAAGGACGACCTGATGGGAGTCGAGGACACGGCCAGCCGTGGAATATTCCACAAAAGCTCTTTGCGTCATCGAGGAACAGTTTTTTCGATCGGCACCAGAGGCGAAGTTCTTGGGTCTCAATTAGAAGCACCAATTATTGTTCCTCACACTGCATCGAAAACTAGAGTAAATCTGCATGTTTAGTTTCCTTCACAGTCAACGAAATTGCTAGAAAATTTTGTTTCAAATTTTATAGACTTGAATGTAAATGAATTAAATTTATTTTCAGTACCAATACGAAGCTCTGTTTCGTAGTGAACAATACGCCTTGGTAGACAATGCTTGTCGGGAATATTTATTCCTCGCCGAATTCTTCAAGGTTCGTGGCGCGCAAGCGATGGATATCTTCAATCAGGTAAACAGCACACTGAATTTTTTGAAAAATCTTCGTAGTTTTTTTTTTGGAGCAAATCTGCATTTTTTTTGGATTTTCGTGTTAAAAAAAAAAACTCTTCAGGTGATGGGCAGCACGTTGAGTCTAATGCTCAAAAATCTTCAACATTTCGTCGACGATTGCTACGACACCATTGCTCTGTTTCTTTGTCTTCATCTCGTGATGCGATATCAAATGACGTGTCACAAGAGAGCCGTTCCGGCCCTCGATAAATATTGGGACAATCTGACTTCGATCATATGGCCGAGGTGAGAGTTTCATAATAAGTTTTTGGATTAAAATTTATTCATTACTTATCGTTTCGATTTTCCGCACGCAGGTTCGAGGAGGTTTTTAACTTGAACATTCAAAGCATCAAAGACTGTGATCCTCTTAGATTCAACAAGGAAACCGGGCCTCATTACGTTAGTATAAAAAATTATTCACCGAAAAAGGAACTTATTGCTCGAACAAAACTTTTTGTCAAAAAATCTGATTTTTTTTTCCACGCGATTCGTTTTTGAGGCGAGAATGAATAAAGGATTGATGCTTTCCAGATAACACGAAGATACGCGGAATTCAGTGCAGCGATGGTCGGGGTCGGCGAAGGTTTCCCATGCGAGCGTGCCACACAATTGTTGGCTCAGCTTCGCGAGGCCGTGCAATGTTTTCTACTTAGAATGGCTGCGATATTTCCCAACAGAACTCAACAGCTCGTGTTTTTAATAAACAATTATGATCTCGTTCTCGGTGTGCTTATGGTAAAAAATGAAATTTCTAATAATTAAATCGAAAGTAATAATACACAAGGGTATTATTAAATCTTTACTTCATTTTATATTTCAGGAACGTACGAGAGACAATTCGAAAGAAGCCGAGAGTTTCAGGGAGCAGTTGAATGCTCGTTCCTCCGAGTACGTCGAAGAAGTTTTGAGTCCGCATTTCGGTGGAATTATTCAATTAGTAAAAGAGTCCGAGGCCTTAATAGAGAAAGGACTTACGGAAGATCTAAAGAGACACGAGGGTCGAGCTCTCGACCTCGTGCAATCGTTTACGAACAATTGGAAGCGTTCGCTCGAGGACATAAACGGTGAAGTTTTACGTTCTTTTCCAAATTTGGTACTGGGAGCCGCCCTCGTCCAAAGAGCAATGACCCAATTGGTGCAATATTATCACAGACTTCATAAAATATTACCGGCCAATGCGAGAACGCAACTCACCAATATCCATCACATTATGGTCGAGATTAAAAAATACAAAACTAATTATTGAGTCGTTGGGTGACAACAACGTCTCTCAACTTTGAATCATTCCTTGCAGCAAATCTCGTTTGAGTATCGATCTTGATTTTAAAAAATATCACGAAAAGTTTTCGAAAACTTTTCTTATTTGTACAAATGAATTTGAAACTAAAAATCAATTGAAAAATAGAGAATTAATTTATAAAGACGAAGAAAAATCAACTCTTTCATGGAAAAAACGATTCTGTACATTTATTTATGTAAATTATAAACAGGCGAAATACATTTAAATCGTAAAAACTAATCAATGGTTTCCAGACCATTCTATACAAAAATCTTTGTTAAATCCTCTCGATTGTCTGTACGGATGTGCTCGGTTTTTTTTTACACTTTCATCGTGAATATTAGTACGTGTGATAGAATGATAAATTAGTACCATCGTGTGGATTAGTCGTGTACCTTAAGAATAATCCGTTCGACGAAAAATTCATCGACGATTATTTTATAATCGAATAAAAATAGTTCGTCGACAAATTTTCCGTAAACTGTCATATAATACCTTTAATCTCCCTGTCCTTTCGATCTCATTCTGGCGAAAAAAAAATATCAAATATATTCTCGTTGATTCGACGTCCACTTATGGCATTTTTCCTCCAACGTTTGACAATGGAAAAATTTAGTATCTTTTTTGTTTTGGCAGTTTCGAAAAATGTGACAAATTGTAACATCGAATCGCGGTGACGAAAAAACAAGGATTTTATTTATTTTCTTCGTTTTTCAAGCATCAGAGAATGCCGTCGATCGCGTGAATTACACCGTTCGTCGCTGGCACGTTGTGCGTCACTATCAGTGCGTCGTTCACTCTCACACGACCTGGAACAGCAAAATGAAAACCTCCATTTATTATTCCGCTTTGAAGAGGCTTCGCCGTTTTTTTTCTCGTAAGTCATTGCATTGTAAAAAAAAAAAGAAAAATTGGCGAGAAAATTGGAAAATTACGATGACAGATGGCGAGCGAACAAATTTATGAGTCACAGAGAAGCGCGAATCATGAACGTTTCAGAGAGACTTCGGGAGTCCTGCATTAATATATTATCAGCGCAATTCGAGGTGGAAAAAAGGGAGAAAAAAATAGGAAACGTCGGTGAAGATAATGACAGCTGTGGAAAATCGATCCTTTCCGCCGACCGGATGCATAGACTTCTCATATGTTTCAAATTATTCCTTTTATTCTTTTCGCTATTTCGAATCAATTTCAATGGATCGACGATCACGAGATATCAATTGCGCCCATATTATTCCCTCACGAACAAAGTAAAATTCTGATCACTGGCATTTTTTTTTTTCATCTCGTTCACTCATAACAATAATTTGCCAAATAATTCGCATTGTTTGAGGAGACTCTCGGAGTTGGAAACATTTCACAAAATAGACACGTTCTGCAAGCATTGAAATATGGGAATATCAAGAAAATCTAATTTGTCCGGATATCTGTGGTACACCAGAACCTCGCTCAAAGCGGTCGGTCTGTGGCCTATCGGAAGTGATGGAATCTTGAATTTCACTTATTTTCTTATCGTCGCTGGCACCTTTATCGTCCAGGTTTTTCAAATGCTCACTAATTGCTGGATGAATTTTACCAATTTTGAATCGGCCGCCGAGAGTATAGGACCGATGGCAAGTTTTCAATTTGATTCTGAAACCATGTTCTCCGGTGCATCGATTTTTCCGATTTTTTTTTGTGTTTTAATTTATTTGGCTAATCGAGAGGCAATTCGAATCGATTGATTGGATTTTTTAACACGGTGCTAATGAGATTATAATCGATTAGTCAAGTGCAAGCTGACGAGTGGGTGTTTATTGTAATTTTTGTTGCAGATGGCATTAATAACTTCTTTTGGAAAAATGTGGATCTATCGTAAGGAGCGTTCACGACTCGGGCACCTCGCAATATCATTGGAGAATTGTATAAAAAATGGTCCGATGGATGTTCTCGAGAACCTCGAGAATTACGCGAAAATAAGTAGTTTGGCTTGCGGTTCTCTGCTCATTGTTTCGTGGTTATTGACTGTAGTTTTTTTAAGCGCGCCAATTCTCCTGAACGAAAGAGTTTTGCCATTTGCTTCGTGGTATCCATTTGACTATGAAAATTCAACAATTTTGTACGTAATTGCTTATGCGCACGAGGCTCTTTTGACTTGTTTGGGATGTTGCACAATGTCCACTGAAATAACTTTCGTGTGGTCGATATTTCATTGTTGCTCTCGCCTTCGTGTTCTTCGTTATGAACTCTCAAACCTTTCGGATGGCGTGAACAACGTCGACGATACCATTTCCCATCATATTAGTTTTAAGCTCTCTTCCTTAATGGACCTCCATCACGAAGTCTTAAGGTAGTCCAACTGATCTTCGCATCGTCGTCGTTTTTTTTTTCTCCATACGAAATTAAACTTTGCAAGTTTTTACTCAGGGATTTAGTCGAAATCAATGTGGCCTACACGTATATAACTGCGGTACTTTTTTTCGCTGCTCTCATCGCTATTTGCTGTGCTGGTCTTCAAATTACGGGCGTAAGAATTATTCCGACGAATCGATATGAAGAAAAAAATAGGTTTTCGGAGTCACGCAAGAAAAATGCATTCGGGGCATCGAAATGAATGTATCAAAGGTTTCCAAAGTTTACAAACGCCTCGTTTGTCTGTTCAGAGTTCTGCGGAATCTAGTAATTGGACTGCCGGACTTTTCCTCGTCCTTGCGATGTATTACGCCGAGCAGTTATTGTTTTATTATTTGCCAGGAGAGATACTAGCTCAGGAGGTCGGTAATAAAATATGTTACGATTTCTTAGTTGATTGAAAAATTAGTTCAAAATTAATTCGATAAAAAATGCGGTTCTCACTTTTTTCAACTTTTTTCTTTCATTGCCATAGGCAACGGGGGTTGCTCTTGCGGCATATTCCAGCGGCTGGGAAACTCTCGATGTGAAACATCAAAAAAGTATTGGGCTAATTATAATGAGGAGTCAATTACCGCCGAAACTTTTCGTCGGGCAAATGATTCCTTTGCGACTCGAAAATTACGGCGCTGTGAGTAATTCGTTTGATTCTCTATAGATCGATGCATTTTTTTTTACACATAAAAATATTTCTGGATTTTTTTAATGAAAATACTCCAAAAAATCGATTTTGCTCCATTTTTTTCAAGTTCTTGACGACCACAGCCTCCTATTTCACATCGATTCGAGCAGTCGCCTAGAAGTTGTGTAAAAAAGTAGGGAAACTATGTCCTGAATATTGTGACGACGTTGTTGGTTGGAGATTTGTTAAATAGACTTGTTGAAACTGATGATTGAGATTTTCGAGTCTCGTAGTTAATGTTATTTGCCCTCTCGACTGTGACGTCACGCTTGCATTCATTTGCATTACGAATAAATGTCGCAGTGAACTTTAATCGAATTTTGTTTCTCCGTCGGCCTGAACTTGTGTTAAATTGGCGAATGACCAAATTCTGCGTTACGAAATGATAAGCAGAAAGTAAAGTGAGTGATTTCAAGCGAGTCTCATTTGAAATATATTTTTTCCTGGACTTTCTCTCGAATAATTTGTAAATTTAGCCGAACAACTTTAAAGTAGACTCATTTCTTAGTCGTTCACGTTGAATTACGAAGAGAATCACTGGAAAATAATATTCAAGAAGAAAAACAAGGTAATTCATGAAATAATTGATCTTGTTTGCTCACCACCATTTTTCTGAATGCTCAGAGTAATCTGAGGTCTCAGTGTGTCTCTTTGATGATAATATCTCATGCCACCAGTGTACAAAGTCGTTGGTATGATGTGCCTGGAAATAATGTCCTTCGCAGCTTCGGGACCATCTGATTCGATCCATACAGGTCGTCCATTGAGAGCAGCGGCGTTTGCGAATGCAGTGTCAGTCGGTGCAAATACCGTAAACGTTTTTGTTCCTTTACAAAAAAAGAAAAAAAAATCTTTATCACCAGAAAGTGAAAAAAAAACTCGTTAAAAAATAATAAAATCAAATGATAAACTCATCAAGCTATTCAGCACTGAATGGAAGAGGATAACGAACAAATAATGCAACAGCCAAATTTGAATCCTTTTTTTGCAACGATATGTCATGATTATGGCGTTTAATTATTGAGTAATGAATAGCAGAGAAACAATAATATAGCCCAATCAGAATGGCACTCGTCGTAAAGAATTTAAAGTTATTGATTCATTTTGCGTAAACGTTTCACTTTCACTCTCGTATTTTCTGTGTCGTTATGGAATTGAAAAAAGAATCACGTACAAACAACGCCGGCAACTAATTATCGATCCGCTTTTAAATTTATTTTCATTTTATTAATATATTTATTTTGATTTTTACTCCGAGAGGTTAATTGGCTGGTAAAAAGTTTCGTAACTCACCAGCGAGTGTTTCCTCGAGACCTGAGGCATGAAGGATCTTCAGAAAAGTGAGGAATCGCCTCTCACGATCGGCTTGCAGTGTCTGGGTGAGATCGCCGACCGGCAATGGAAACATTACTCTGTCGATTGCGTGGGCGATACCCTGAGGGATTTCAATGTCCCGCTTATTCGGTGCGACTTTTGCACCGTTTATCGTAGTCACCTAACGAATGAAAATATTTTTATGGCGTCGGTTCCATGTCGTCGAGCAATAAGACTTTCTTTTTTCTTATTTTTCCATATTTAGTTTTTTGATAGAAATGGAAATTCGGAAATGAAAGTAAAAAATTCCTATTAATGCGGTGAAAAAAATTAAAATAAATAAATATTCGTTATAATCATCGCGTTTACTCACCTTAACATCATTCCACTCGTGATCATGCATATCGTAAACGTTGACGCGCAATTGTGTTCCTGCAAGACTCACCCCGGTCATTTCGTCTTGAAGCGAATCCATTCGAAACGCTCCTGGGATCACGTGGTGGAGGAGCAACTGTAAAAAATTAATTTTTATTTATTATTCAAAATTTTATTGAAAAGCCAAACAAATTCAGACATTCTGACATTAAATTCATTTTTTTTTTTCTTCAATTTTTTAAAATTTCTACGTTCTGCAAAGTTAAACACTTCCGAAATTATTGTGACAATTTTTTTTTCAATAATTTAGAATGGAAAGTTTGACTCACGCCACTGAGGAGTCGAGGATTTTCGCGGAACTTTTGCTCCGCTTTATCAGGTCCACCGAGCTGTACCAACAGGGTCCGGAAAGCTTTGTCGGTTGGGACAAAAATAGTGTACGGACCTGCGATGAAAATAGAAAATAATTATCGAATTTAAAGGAGTGAAAAAAAGCTCGCTTAATTATTGATCAATTTTCGACGAGCAGATGAGTTTATTTGTTGCGTAAAATCACGGCTCATAATTTTCTATGGAACCGCAACGGAAGACTGATCTTTCTCACGGAATAATGAAAAGTAAATAAATAAATTCATAAATGGTACACGCGATGTCGAAAGATTTGCTGCAACGCGCGAGCAATATTTACAAAGTATAATTTCATCTTCCATTCAAGGAGAAATGAAGCCAAAGTTAATTGAGCGTGGGAATTTAATGAAAAAAAAAAAAATATATCCAGATCCTTAAGGCATTGCTTTTGAAATCAAGCTAAAAATTAGCGATTAGGGAAGAAAAATAGAAAATCGCGTTTGAAGTTTTTTGGAAAATAGGAAATAACTTGCCTGTCTCATTAAGAACGATATCCAGTCCGGACTGACGAAGATATTTGGCCATGGCGAAGAGTCCTTCGCGTCTGAGTAATCCAGTCATGCTTTCCCGTTGGAAATTTGGTCCATTTTCAAGGAAACTCGGAACAGTGCTCCTCAGTTGAAAATCATTGAGGACAAGATTTTCGGAAGTTGCTGATCCACTGAAATTTGGACTCGGATTTGTGATGGTAGGCCTCGCAGTGCTTGGGTTGTTGGATGAAAAGTGTACGTAGGAAGTAGTCCGAGGAAAGGCGGTGGTTGAAAAGGCCGGTGAACTTGTGGTGCTTGGAAGATCATTAAATTGTGCGAATGTCGAATACGTGGGAATTCTTGACGGTTGATTACTCGCTGTTGTATATCTCGAGGATATTTGTTCGTCCTCGTGACGCGAAGTTGGATTACGAGGAGTGCTCGCAGAATTAACGAGAGAATTGAATACGTGAGCGCTGGTGGTTGATGCCGAAGTGACGTAGTTGTCCGAGGACGATATCGAATTCGGCGACACAGTTACGTATGGGAAATATCCCGAGGATGACGAGCTGTAAAAAATGTCTGGTTATTCCTTCGTTGGACCATTCGTCAGCAATCTCGTGATTAAAATTTCTTGTAAAATTCATTTCTAGAGCGAACTGAGAACGAAACGGATAAAGAAAATTAAGGGGGAATTATTTTATTAAAAATAATATGAACAAATTAATTTTATGAAAAATGTTTCAATCAGTGTGCTTTTTTAATTTTATTTTTTTAGAAAGTTATGCAGCTTTGAAGCAACATTGACGAGCAACTGAATCGTGACCAATAACTTTCCCCTTTATATAAGAGAATAAAAAAATATATATTTATGTATTTTGGAATGTTATGTGAGAGAATTTGGCGAATGGAAATGTCGATTTACCTTTCTTTGAGTCTGGAAGTGACTGGAGCGTTGTTATGCTTGATTGTTGTGGATCTGTACGTCGTTGGGAGAGTGTTGGTTGTTTGTTTAGGTGTGTAAGTTGTTGGGAAAGTTGTAGTTTTGACGGTGGCGTTTTGTCTGGTGGTGAGAACGTTGGAGCTGGAGGATGCTGCGGAAGTCAAAGTGGGTGAATTTCTCGGAGGTAATTTGAGTTCGCCTTTTTTAATTTTGTCGACGATGGACTCGACGTCGACGCCATTTTCTTTGGCGTTTCCTTTGACACCCTGAACTTTGTAACTGCCATCGGGTTGCTCCTCGAGGACGACGAAAGTGACTTTTTTACCGGGTTGATTGTGGATCGGGGATTTTCCAACGTCTTCTAATTTTCCGTCGTCCTTGTGACGTAGAACTTCAAAGTCTGCACCGGGAGGTAAGACGCCTTTGGTCAATTCGTCGAGGATCGCTATGGCTGGTCTTATGGTCGTTGTCGAGGTTGCAGCCTCAAGGGCTTTCGTGACAGTTTGGAACTGGCTGGACCCGTCGTTCGGAACGATGGAGGAAAGTCCATTGGGCGATTGGATGAGTTGGAGTTTCTTGCCATTGGGAAGCACCAGGTCTCTCGTCGTGACGTTTCGTTCGTTGTCATCGCTGGATTGTGCCAATGCGAGTTTCAGTTGTTTGAGCAAAAGTTCGTTATCGGAATTGTAAGTTGTTGGAGAATTGCTGGAGCTTCTTGATGAGGAAGTCACCGAGGTCTGGGTGGGTTTTTCTGTTTGGTAAATGATTTTAATATGTGGCTTCTTGCCACCGGCAGCGAGTAATTGCGGTTGTTGAGCTTGGATCAATGAGAGAAGATCTTTCGGGATTTCGTCGGTGTTCCCATGGTCCTGGACTCGTTCCTGGCGGCTTTTCGAAAGGCTGACATTTTTTACCGTCGTGGATAATGGCTTGGCAGTTGTCGTTGTCGTTGTGAATTTTTTCTGGTGGGTCGCTATCGCCTTGAGGAAAAGCTCGCTCTCAGCTGGCGTTATTCTTCGAGCAGTCGGTGACGAAAGCAACAAGGGAGATGAAGTTGTCACGTAAACGGTTGGAGTTGTCGCGGCTGCTGTAGTCAATCTCGTGGTCGAAGTTTGTTGTCGGATCTGTTGGAGCTTCAACAACTCTTGTTGTCTCTTTATCTCTCGCTGCTCGAGGATCAATTGTTCTCGTTGCTTTTTCAGCGCTTCCAATTGTCGTTGTTTCTCGTAATATTCGTTGCGTCGAATCTTTTGCTCTTCTTCAAAGATCGTCTGGCTCGGACTGACTTGTTGCCGATCAGTTTGATAATCGAAGAACCTTTGACCTCCAGGATTTACCAATTGTTGTCTCAGCTGCGGTTGAAATCGTTGAGTCGCTGCTGTTTGCAAGAAATTAATTCCCCCATCGTTTTTCACAGTTTGTTGTTGTTCCTGCTGCTTCGTACGATCGACACGATATTTGGCCAACGATGAGAAACCCGATTGTTCGATCGATTCCGGCTTTGATGAGGTTTGACGACTCAAACCAGGAAACGCCACCAACTGCGAAGGATTATCCTGAGTCGGTTGATTGTATCGTCTCTGATGTTGCTGCACATCGCTTAAAATTTGCTGCTGTTGGGACGAGGACAATCTTGGACGTGGATCCGGTTGAAGTCGTGACTGAAACCACCGAATAGCAATTTTCTTCTTAAGTAACTTTGCCCCTTCCCACCAACCACCACGATTCACGCGTAACAAAGATATTTCTTTGATGCACGTACAAGCTCCGCGTATTAATTGAACATTCGACTTTAAATCGAGTCAGTAATTGCCCAGAATTCGTTTAAGGAGCGACACAAAATATGAGTCGCCGAAATTCCTCGATCGAGCGTTATATCACACTTTTAATTAAACGTTTCAATTTCTCCGGCTACTCGGAGCAATTAAAGCCGCGAATCTTCGCCTCGAACTCTGCTCTTTTCTTCTCTCTTTCGAATCAACCCGCAACTTTAATTCACGGAGTCTCCGAAAAATTTTATTTCCTCAAAGAAAGAAAAAACGCGCGGGCTCGTAATTAAATAATCGAAGGATCGTGTGGAGAGCGAATCATTAATGGCATTTTCATCGTATGATTATTCGACAATTTCCAAAAAATAGGTAATTAGCCTGAACCGGATCATTATCGAATCAAGGAAACGCGTTATCGCTCGCGATGATTGCGGATATGTATTCTCTAAAATGCAAATATCTGGGCTCTTACTATACATTTATTACGCGAGAGTTCGAGCATTAATCGAGTTGCATAAGTCTTCGTATCGAAACTCTCTTCGGGGTGTATCGGAGTGTGAAAAAAAAATAAAAAAATCAGCGGACCATTAGACCGTATGGAATCTCAACATCGCCGAGCCAGTATCATGATGTATATTCATGACATGAATCTTGTCGGGTGCCGTTAAAACTGAGATTAATTGCAAATTTCGAGATGATTTAACGATTGAAAACCAGAAATATTACAAACTTTCGTAAATTCTTCATTTTTTAAAACTTTTTTCTTAAAATTAGAAACATGTCACGTGCAGGCTGTGCCTGTGACTTGAGCCACGACAATAAATATCTTCTTCGCTATTGTCTTTTTTAATGACTCGCAACTTTTCCACTAATTAACAAAAATAGGTGCAATTTTGAAAAAATTAAGAACTGTGACCCGGGTAATTAGTTATTTTCTTTGCTTCTGGATTGTTTTCCAAGTAGCGAAGTATTTTGTTATTTATCGACATTTGTTTAAGAACCGGGAGCTCCTGAAGTTTTTTTTTTCTACCATGTTTGACATTTTGAATGTAAATATTGTGTGGGAAATAGCGACGGATTATCCAACAACATTATTGAATGTCCTTATAGGATTAGCATCCACGTACTGAATAAAGTAAATTTATTACGAAATTTCTTGAGCTCACGTTCGGATTCAGACATCGATATTTTATAATGTGGTCAAAACGCAAAAGATTCTCTAGGCTGTGGGTAAAAAGCTTGGTGAGTCTCGAGATTGTCGGATGAATGAGATTCACTTTTCCCTCGTTCGGAGTGGAGGAAAGGAGAGGTAGATCGGTCACTGCGTTCGTGGAGCGAGCGAAATCCCTTTCGTTTTATTTTTAAGTGAAAGGAGAGAGAAATAAATATGTGTGGACGTTATCTGTGTGAAATGGGTGATGACCACGGCACACAACAACTCGAGAGTCAATTTAGAATGTTTGGATGATTGAGAATAACCTACAAAGACATGTAAGTATACTCGTGGCAGAGAGGATGACCGGCGAGAAGAAATACTTATAATATATAGATGAGCAACAACACTGCGGGCCGCGAGGAACATCGGACTCGTTAAACTTTCAGAAGAGAAGACTTTCTTGAAAATCCAATCTCTCCTCGCTCATTCTCTGTCCTCATATTCTCTCTGTCTCTCTCAATCTCTATCAGCGTTCATCTCTCGATTTCAAGCGTGGATAATTTCCCTCTCGTACGTTATTATTATAAGCCGTGTATGTGACGAGAGACGATCGTTTTTTTTTTTCCATCCACGATGTCCACATGATACAAATTACCGAGACTCGTTATTATTATTGTGGCTGCTTTTTTGTACATTTTTTTCATTTATTTTCGCCTTTTTCAATAAGACTCTCGATTTATTTCTGATTTATTAATTGCATAATTCCTTTTTTGTTATGATCAAATAAGCGATTAGTTAATCATCGATTTGTTTTTTTGTTTTGTTTATTCTACGATAATTTATTGTCGTCCCGAATCATCAATCACGGTTTCTGAAACCTCAAGACGTTCCATTTTTCTTTTCCATTGAGAAATTTCAGAAATTTCGTTGTTAAGACACTTTTTGCTGGGATTTTTTTACGAAATTTGGATAATGCGACTTTTGTGCTCGTTTTCTTCGAGGACTCGGTTATTTTGATTCTGTTCAGCTCCATAAATAAGGTGAAGATTTGCGTCAACGAGTTTTCTCGATTACGAAAGGCGTCACGAGTCTTCTCCTCCTGTTTTCTTAGCTCGTTTGCGTTTTAAATTTTTATTTTCCATGGGGAGAGCTCAGGCCGGAGATGAACTATAAATAATCCAAGACCGGAAGTGAAGCGAAGTTATGCGCGTGAGTTGCTCAAGGATTCGCTCGTGGAGAAATTTCTTTGAGGGGTCAATGCGGGAAGACGACTTTCTGTTTCACTTGGCTAGTGAATACATGCACACACGGACGCCAGCTTATTTTGCAATAAAAATAAATACACTCGTAAAAGAGCGAATCTCTCTCGACGCGAATGGTACAGAGAGGTGCTGAAATATTTTCGATATTTATTATCCTTCATCGTAATAGAAAACACATGAAATGACGAAGCTTGCGAAGCTACGAGAGTGAAAAAGATTGGCGATTGGTTCATTGCACTTGTCGGAGGTGTAAATAGCGCGCGTAGGATCGTGTAATCGCTGTACAGGAACCGGATGAAAATCAACCACGATAACTCGCTCCGTGCCATACATACATATCCGCATGTATATGCTCTGAGAGAAAGTGTAAACGGTTTTGTCCACGAGAGAGGCCATCGGGAATCATCCTTCACCTTCGTGCTACAAGAGCATTGTACCGCATCGAAATAACTTTGACGTTTCTCGACCCTGTACATGACCTGTTCCGAAACATTTATATTTTTCTTTCAACGCTGCCGATCTTTCTTCTAATTGATTGATATTTTTTTGTTTGCACTCTATTCACGTCATTTTCGGTCATATTTCATTTTTCGATTTCGTTTTTGAGTTTCTTTCGATTTCTAGATTATTCATGATTTGCTCTTTTCTTTGACACGAGCTGGCCGCACGCTGGTAATTTTTTCAATAAAAAATATGACGAAATTCGAGTGCATAAAAAAAAAACAAACCATCGCAGTCGCTTTGTCCATGCGCGGCTGTAGAGTAGGTCACAATGAAAAATTTGCGCATCTCAAAAGTGGGTGAGAGTGCGTTGTAATTAACGTGTAAATGCGAAGCACGAGCGTGATTTTTTTTTTTTTTTTTTTACATTTAGAAGGAAGAATCTTTTTCTCGTTGTTTTATGAGGCAGAAAGAAAAGAGTTTCGCTTCCGTCGATTTCATTGCTTGTTATCCATAAACGCGAGACACGAGGAAGAGCTGATCCCCATTGAATATATGTGCACTGGATCGCACACGTGCGCACACCGTCTCTCTGGGAATACGCGAACGTTGAATTTTCCAAATGAAACGGGCTTCCGAGATCGGGCTGGGTGGAAAATTCATTAACGGTGCTCGAGGCTCGAAAAATTATTGTGTTCGAAATCGCATGATTGTGCTCGTTACCTTTTGGTCAATTGATTCATTTATAAAATCATCGAGTCCCTTGCGTTCGGAATCGGGCAATTTTCTTTTTAAGAAAATTTTCTCGGGCTCGGAAAAAGAGAGTGAATGAGGAAGAAAAAAGAAGCGGAAGACGTCAACGCGAGTCAACGATCGAACTCGAAGATGCGAATGTTTCCTTTCCAGTCTTCATTCAAGTGCACGATTTTACAGGTTGAAACGACCGTGCGGTTTCCATTTTTCCACGAGAGGAATAAATTTAAAAAAAAAAGAAAAAAAAAACAACAAACGAATGCAGGTGAGCAAACATCTAACGGCGTGGAGCGGCAAATTGCGCGGTTTTCTCACAAAGTCTTTCCATAGTTCAGAAGGCGACGAGAGTGAAAGGAGATCGTGGCAGGGTGTGTGGGATCTGGACAGCCTCGCAGTGCATATTCAGTGCATGGTTTAATCGTTATGTCAACGTCATTCGCGTTTCTTGGTCAGTTTTTCCTTTTTTTTCACAATTTTTATTCATTCCTCGCCGTATTTCTATTCCGCTTTTTAATTTTTTTCCCGACTGTTGCTCGTTAGCTGAAAAATCTAAAAATAGAACAGTCCGCACTTCCGTGGGCTGAAAAATCGCAAGAATTTTAACTTCAACGAGATGTTTTTTCTTATTCCTGAACCGCGACGTTTCCAACCGATCATTAAACGTCGAAAAATGCTTACGATCTTGCGAGGTATTTTAGTTTTTTATGCACCAATTCGAGGCTCGAAACTTTCATTCCGAGCAAAAAGACAACGATCTCAAGTGAAAAAACGTTGGGCCACGTGTTCTAATTTGTTTTTTATTGAAGAAAAAACGTGATTGGCGTTAAAATTGGAAGAAAATCATGAGAGACACATTTTTCGTGATTCACGAAGGATTTTTCTTCATTTTCACGATCGCAATGAGATTTAACGAAATTTCAACGAATACCCGTCGTTGTCGTTGATCCAGGAAATTGCCAAGTTAGTGAGATAGAATGGGAGAAAATTAACGAGGCGAATCCCGAACACGGTTGATCGATTTTTTCTTTCTCTCATGGCAACGATCTCTCGAGCATAATATGTTTTCAAGATTTTCACGTAATTTCGATCACACTGCTCTGAGAAGGAAACGGAAATCTCGTGTCACTGAAATAATATCTCTATTTTTTTCAGATCGTACAATCATAACGATGTGTTGGTTGTTTTTCTTTTTCAACTCGGTCGTGTTTTACACTCTCACCTTTCTTTTCTTCATGAGGATATGTTACATGTTCACGTGTGTGTATCACGAGTGTTGCTACTTATTAACATTTTTGGCTCTCACGCTTTCCGGCCTAGAATTATAACTATAGCAGCAATTCCGGATTGTCCGACGCGAGCTACTTTCCTATATGAAAATTAACATTAGCTCAAACGACCAAAGCCTGTAATCAAAATTCATAGACAATCAAACTCATCTCTCTGGAATGTCGTATCTTGCCGAAAAAAGATCCATTGTTTTTTATTTATAATCGGATGTTTGGAGACAAGTGCCAATTTTAAAATAACTCTTTTCGGATCGAGAACTATTCATCAAGTGAGAAAGCCCCAATCCTACTAATTACTCCATGAAAACAAACATAATGTAATCAGCTAAAAAAAACCTCATAGTAATTATCTATTCTTCATGCTGCTGGGAAATTCCATTGAGTGTTTTTTTACAACTTATTTTATTCCTCGAATTTGTTTGACTTGGAAATGATTCGTGAAATAATTGGAAGAGAAAATAGCAATTGAAGAAAATGTTTTAATTCATTGGAAACGATGTTCATAATGAATTAAGTCACTTACTGAGCTCTCGACTTACGTGATCGATATTTTTTTCTGACATCTTAATCAAAATTGCTGGAGACTCTTTTTTCTCGAAATAAAAAGTCGAAATAATTCGATGAATAATAAAAAATATGTTTTGCGAGATACATGGCGCGAGAAGAGTTTCTCGGTGAGTAAGAAAGCAGTCCTGTTGCGTTCACCCACTAACAGAGTGACTTCTTGACCCTCCCACCACTTTTTTCCTCCTCATTTTCTTGTTCCATTCTTCTCGCCTTTTAATTTCTCATGCCTCGTGCTCTTTTTCTTCCTCATATTCACGATTGATATTCTGACCCCCTTTAATCTCATATCTCATCATCTAATTACCAGATTTCTCTCGAACCTCGTGTTCATGGATTCTATTCCAAAGCGATACGTGGATATGCAACAACGCCGGACAAATCTGTGTCTTACTCGAGGCTGCGACACGAATTTCACCGACGATGTAAATCAAGGCATTAGAAAATTGTCATCAAACATGAAAATACGATAAAAAGCCTAATAAAACGTTCCAAGTTTTTACTATGAAACTCGATTGAAAAAAAATGGTCAAGAAAAAAGAAAAAAAAAACGAAGACGAGACGATAAAGATTTTCTTGAGCAAAGCTCCCGATTATTATCAAATATTTCATCAGTACAATGAAAAGATTATTTTTCCGGATTTAAACACAAAATCGAAACGAAAATTGTCATTTTTTTTTTAGATGAATAAAAAATGAAAAAAAAAAAAAAAAAAAAAAAAAAAAAAAAAAAAAAAACAAAAAACAAAAACGACGACGAGACGATAACGATTTTCTTGAGCAAAGCTCCCGATTATTATCAAATATTTCATCAGGACAATGAAAAGATTATTTTTCCGGATTTGAACACAAAATCGATACGAAAATTTTCATTTTTATTTTTCAGATAAATAAAAAATATTTAAAAAAAGATTAGAGGCGTCTCGGACGTAAAAATGCTCAGTGTCCGCTAAGTGTCGAACGATTCGATCGGCTAATCGTCGATTCTAAGAGAAGAAAGATATCCGTTTCCGCGTCCATCGATTTGAATGAGCCACATCGTTTCACTCGGAAGTGATTGAAAGAACCTGCGAGTCTATAATTACCGACAACCGTCTAAACTTGCAACGAAGAAAAAATATGGCGATGCCTGCAGGGATTATTGCAGCCGCAACAATGAGGAAAAAGGATTTAATTTAATGTTTAAATAATGATATATTGTTGGGTATACGAATTGATAGGAATTGTTGTCAGAAAGCTCGACATAATCCTGTGCATACTTTCTCTAACCAATTGATTAGTTTTTTCAAGTTTAAGTTCACCCCCCTGGTTTCTTATCTAATTAATGCAGAGGCTGAATTTTATTATCTTCGCCGATAAGTACGAGGAAAAGGAAAAGTTTGCTCCGAACAATTTCGTCCGCGGAAATCAATGTGGAGATGGAATAATTTTACTTTCGATCAGGATTGTTTGCTCTACTCATGGACATTGATTGGAAGACCGTGAGGATATAACTTACCGGCCTCAGATGCGCAAGATCCGGAGAGTTTTGTAAAATCGCCGGTTCCGCATCGCCAGCGACAAAATCACAAAAATTGATGAGCACGATCGCCCACCCGAGGCACAAAAGATTTTTTCGTCTCATTTTTTCTCCTCTCGCGATCTTTCCTCGGAGTAATTCACACGGAGACACAAATGAGAGAAAAAAAAATGGAAAAAATGACGAAGCACCGACGAAAAAAGTAGAACACAAGACTCGGTTGGTTTTTTTCGTACAAAAAAGTATGAAACTCTAAAGAACAATATTACTCGACGTGGATTTAAGTTTCGGCAGAGTTTCTTTAGCCTTTGTGTGAATTTGCGATGGTACGAGGGGAACTTTCGAGTCTGGGAACGGGGTTGTGACTGGCATGAGATCGGAAAAGGTGCGATAGTTTTACTCGACTCTGAGGAGCAGGGAAAAAGTCTGTGGGGAGAGAAGATTCTGTCCGCGTTGTTAAAGACACTCCGCTTTGGCTAAAAGTGGGAGAGACACGTCCGACAATCCCTCCAACACGAACGAGAACGTTTTAATCGCATATAAGAACCTTCACTTCTTCCCACAGATCCTTACCATTTTTTAATTCATTTCGTATATCTGTACACACTTTTTTTCAGACTTCCGATCAAACGCACGCACAGCCTCTAATCGATCGTTACGAAATTCCTCGTCTCCTTTTTTGGCTCATTATCGCACTCGTAATCCTTTCTCAGAGGGTGATGACTCGTTTGTACATCGAAGTAACAACAGCATGCTCTTTATTTACGATTTATTAATAATCGATCGATTAATTATCACTAATTGAGTTCGTCCAAGTTCCCAGGGACGTGGCACTCGCAAATTCATTATTTCTTTGTTCCAATTCACTCGGTTCGTCTCCGACGAGTATCAGCATTTCTGCTTGTCCATTAATCACTTAAAATATCACGACCACCATAATTATAGTGTTAGATAAATAAACAGTAAATTTCATTCACTCATATTCCTGTCTAGACCGTCAGCACACACAGCGAAGAACGTGCGTGCAGCTTCATAACTAATTAGGACAAATTTTAATTGTAACAGTAACAACGTTTACACGTGAATGTATGCAGCGAGGATTACGTTTATTATATAACGACGCGCGAGAGAGGCGAAAAAAACGTGATGTAGGACCGAATCTGGGCAAATATAGTGCAAGTACGCACCACCAACGGAAATCACATGTGGCAAGCCGTTAATAATACGTGGATGTCGAGAGTTGAAAGAAAAAAGAATTCGAGTGTGTATTAAGGGGAGCGGAAGTCGATGAACGCAAGATTTTCATGAAATCTTTGTTATACGAGCTGCATAACGCTATTGGGAGCTTGAAAAACTCAAAAGTTATCGGTAAAAACGTTTTCGCGAATTTATTTGGCTTCCAGAACGTTTCGGTTCTTTGTTGAATTTATTTCTGAATATTTCGAATGGCCATGGGTAAATTTTGCGTGTGTTGTTATAACAGTGTACACGAGCAAATATAATTTCGTACGAAACGTGTCATTTCGATGCGGGATGCTCGAAAGTTCGTAGAATTTGAGGTTAATTGTATGATTCGAGCGAAGGAAAGAAAACAACAACGAAAAACATGGAGGCCGCATTGTCGCGGATATATTTGTGGTCACTTGGCTTCACGCGACACTTTAGAATATATCTTGTATTTTTGCATAAATGTATATATTGCCGTGTATGAGAAGCGTGACTTTGATTTTGTCGCTAGAATTAGAAAAAAAACGAGCGTGAAATGAAACAAAACGAAATAAATAAGATGTTGGAAATAATTGCTGAGGGACTATTTGCAAATTGTTGCCGTGGCTCTCGCATCTCGGATGTTGCAAAGCAATCAGCGAACGTGGCTACAGAGGGCACCGCTCGCGCCAGCAGGCCTTTCGACCTCTCGCAGCTTTTATATATGTATTTGCAAAATATAAATAACGAAAAATGTAATTCTAGTTCGTTGTATTTGGCACGAAAATTGAATTAGTTTTTTTTTTCACATGTAATCAGGAGATATTTACTTCTCGTCAACATTGAGCCTCGACGTAGCACTCGCTCGAATTCGAAAAATAAAAATTTGTCTGAGAGTTACGAGCCGACAAAGTGACTGAGTCACATTTGCTGCATCTCGGGACTGAGGGAATAAATGCTGGTCCAAAGTTTTTTTTATCGCATCGGCGTAAATTATTGTGCGATATTTTTTTATTCAAATTTTGCGATCGTATTATAATGCACCGAAAAAGAGTATTTACTACGAGGAAACTTATAACTGTGTATAATGTGAAGACTGTTATTATACGTACATGTATCTTTAACAGTGCTCAAGAAGCGAGATATACTTTCCAATTATGCTCTACGAGAGCGTAGCACGCCAGGACGTTAGTCCGATTTAGAGCAAATGTTCGCTCCACCGCTACAACGCATCGCGATAATTCACACACATATATACACGACATACACGTATGGACGTTGGAAATATTTCACATCGAGTCACTCACCTCGAAGACTTAACACTTATCCACGCATTCTATATACCGAGCGAAACGTCTAATATATTTTAATAAAAAAAAACGTTAATAGAGTGTTTGAATAATATATTCGACGGTTTTTGTGTTGAATTTCATGGCGTTCTACCTGTTTACGCCTGGCTATGAGACTGTGCGAAAAAAGTTGATTATATACACGAGAATTTAGGCCACTTTTTATTGAGGCGCTTCATTTTTTTTCTATTTCTAACGCGTTGACCAATTGCGTACGGGGAATTTAGGATCGAGACGCTCTTCACTACGCGAGCGGAGAGTTTCCCGCCAACAATAGTACGAAGCCGGCATCGACAGGTGTTTTGGGTCGGAAGATTTCATTTCCAACCCTTTGGTTGCTCTATCGTGCTCGGCATTCCTCCTGGACATGAAAAAACACCGAAACGATCAATTCTCGAAGCTCAAAATATTTCTTTAGAATTTTCTATCGTTCGAGAGGGTTTCTATCATTTTCTTTTGCAAAATGGAGTTTGCGCGGGGTGGGACGCAACGAACTTTTGTTTTAGAGGTTAAGACTTTTGTCGATGTGACGCAAAATAGCCCATAGATTGTATTTAGACATCAATTTATATGTGATGCAACGACCTTATCTACTGATTACTCTTTTTCATCTTTTCAACAATCTTTTCCGCGTTAGTCGTGTGCTGAATAGAGTAATTGGGAAGAAATTATGGTTGTGGGCAGAAGTAATGGGTCGGTTGATCCATCGAGAAAACATCGTGGAGTCGAAAAAATAGCTAATTGAGGGAAAAATTGGAGCGACGAAAATAAATTGTCGATCGTAAAAGAAAAAAGTCCCTTATATGGAAAGTGAAGGCAATATGAATTTTGTCAAAAATTATATAAAAAGAAAAAAAACATACTTGATTATTCCAATTAAATGAAAAGTATTCCCCGAAACGATAATAATAAATCGGTCATTCGGGGAAGTTGTCGGGACGAAAGAGAAAGGATCCCCCGACATCAAAATATCGAGAGAACCTTTCACCGATTGTGAGGGAATCGTCATCCCATCGATGAAAATCGACGAAGGAAGTTGGGCGCTGCACATGTCCTGTCCTGTCAAATTGACCTCGTTCTCTTGTTTACTTCCGTCCAACACATTATTTGGTTTAGACGCGCCGATGTGCACTTTGTCACGTTAATTTTTTGACGACTGTATGGTCTTAATGAAAGAAACCGCGTTACATTTGAAATTTTTCTATGTTAAGTACGAATTATCGTGAAAACCATTTCAAGGTTTGAGTTATATGCCGAGAAAGTTCAACAAATAACTATTAGCCTAAAAAAGTTGAATTCTTTATAGGACTTACCACTGGACTTATGGATAGTGTTTACTTTCATTATTATCTGTTGAATGGCGCTACCTCCTTGATCTTTGGTTCGAGTTATCGGTAAGGGCGAGCTCTGACTTGGTGATTGCTGGACAAGGCCAGCAAAAACGGAAAGAAAAGTATTCGACTGCGGGGGGGACGAGCCCCCGTGACGTTTGATCGAAATAAGCCGGCCATCTTTGTTTGATCGGCTTTCAAATAATTAGATTTACTCGTTGACAGGTCGACAATAAAATTGTGAAAATCGTTGAGAAATTCTTGAAAAAATGAGATAAAGAGGAAAAAAAATTTGAAGAAGCATAAGTGCTTGAGATTTAAATTTTGGTCGTAGTTCTCAATCGATACTCCAATTTCCCAGAGTTATGATTATTATTTTATTCTTCGTCTCTGTTTAACAAAAAATCAAACATGGCTGCTTGAGGTCCAAGATCCAGAATGTTATTAGTCATCGGTCGATGTTTATGAACGAGTGTCAACCCGAATCGGGCGAAAGCAGTTATTTCGATCACAAGTTACCAATTGCAAAGTGTTGCTCCGTTGAAATTGTGCGAGGAATCTCGGGTCCGCGGGGGGACTTGGACAATATTTTGTAAAGGGATAAAAAACAAAATAAAAAAATAGCAAATATGATGAGTCTGTTCTCAAATTCGTCGCCTTTCGACGCTGACGTCGGTAAGTTCGTCGACATCTCTATTCATCGCTGTTTTTTTAACGTCATAATATAACAAATAACCTTATCTTCATTAATCGTCGAGACAAAGTATGTCGCGTTAATTGTCAAAGTTTCGTGATTCTTCGCGTTTCGCAAAACGGGAGTTATCAGAATTCAAGAAAATCAGCGCTCACTAAGTTGATTAAGGCCGTTCTAATTCTCGATGAAGTGAAACAGACGTCGAATTTCCGATTTTCCACTCAAAATATCCCATTGTTTATATTTCACCTCATGGTTTTTCGTTTTCTTTTTGGAATCTGCCACAAATAAATTCTAATCAACAGCTGTTTGCCGATGAAACATTTCGCATGAATATTTTTAATGTTTACGAGAATCGTACCATTCCATTAGAAAAGGCAACGAACGAGAAAAATACAACGGAAGACTGGAGCTTGATAATGGACATTTGCGACAACGCGCGCACCTCCCCTCATAATGCAAAAGATTGCTTACGCTCGATAGTTAGAAGATTGAATTTGCAGGACCCACACGTAGTCATGCACGCAATAACGGTGGGTAAAATTCAAAGATTTGGAGTTTGTCAGTAACAAGGAAGAAAAATTAATTAGGTGTCGATAAAATTCGCTCGTCAGTAAGGAATTCAAATATTCCAGCTTTTGGACGCTTGTTCGAGCAACTGCGGCAAGTATTTTCACTTGGAAATAGCCTCCAGAGACTTTGAGGGTGAACTGAGAAAACTGATACAGAAATCGCAGCAAAAAATAGCCGACAAGCTCAAAGCGTTGCTGAAGAAATGGGCAGAGGGTGATTTCAAGTCGGATCCACAGTTGAATCTCATTCCGAGTCTTTACAACAAATTGAAGAGCGAGGGTATAGATTTCTCAACAGTTTCCGAAACGTCCAGTCGACAGGTTCAATATTTACATTTATTTAATTACAACCCTTCGAGTACGCGCCTTGTATAAGTGCACATCGGGTCAATCTGACCCAACGCGTTTTTCAAATTGGTCCATTCTGTTAAATTTTGTTTTTTCTAGTAAATTTTCCATATTTTATGGCCCTAAATTTATATTCTGACAAAAACAAAAATTCAATGCCAAAACAATTGTTGCCATTAAATAAGAAATACTCGGTGACAGAAGTTCGGGTCAAAATGACCCGGTGTGCACTTTGAGGGTCATTAATAAGATATTTTTGTATCAGAGAATTTCGTAAATTAGTCAAAAGTACTGCAGCTTGTGTCTTGGACATTGTAAACGGTGAATTTATGATTTCGTTGCAGATGAAGCATTCAGGCTCACATGGAAGAGATTCAACCGCAGCTGCAGCAACACAGGAGTTTGAGGATATAGCGAAAGGTAAAGAAAAATAATGAGTGCGAGAATAAATGAGCCTGAAGTTTGCAAAGTTGAAATACAAAAAAAAAAAACGAATTTCGTTGCATTCTAACGATGCAAACTTCATATCTCGAGAATAGTCGTCGACGCGATGAGCAATATCGAATAAAATGAATTTGCAGCGATCGAACTGTCGTTGAAAGAAACGAAGCAATCTTCCGGCTCGTCGCACAGTTCGCCTTCGTCGAAAAAGGCCTCGAGTCTCTATCCAAACGTGAATTCATCGCTCAGCGGTGCGAGCAACGTTGAAGGAAGGAAAGTACGTGCGCTTTATGATTTCGAAGCTGCTGAAGACAACGAGCTAAGCTTTTTCGCTGGTGACATAAGTAAGAACGACTCTATCATTTATTTAAATCAGAAAAAAAATTGGAAAAGGGATTATGAATACGCGAGTGTACGATTGATCGATGTTTTAATTCTGCAGTCCACATATTAGACGACTCCGATCCAAATTGGTGGAAAGGCACGAAGAACAAATCGGAGGGTCTCTTTCCATCAAATTTCGTAACAGCTGATCTTTCCGTCGAACCCGAACAGTTTATTAGTAAGAAATATTATTATCAGTAATTCTCGAGGTCAAGGTGTGATCTCTGATTATCAGGCAAGGATTTTGTAACCTTGTAATCGAGAATCTTATCTGTGGACATTTCACAGTAACAATAGAATAGTGTAGACGGTTTTTTCCGTCATGACTCAAAAGCAATTTAACGGATTCCACAAAGAAGTTTTTCGTATCGTCACAAAGAATTTTTAAAATTATCGTGTTTTATGATTGGAAATTTGTGTCTTCAGAATTAGAGCATGGCAATAAAAAATCCGTACAATTCTCGGAAGAAGTCGAGGTTAAGACGGTGAAAAGAGAGCCGGAGATTGTGGAGGTGGAAATCGATGAAGCGAAGATCGATAGACTTTTGCATCTGTTACACGAAGCTGATCCACAAACGGACGTTAATGATCCACCGGAAATGCTCGAGCTCGAGGGTAAAGCTTCCAAAATTTTTCAACTAATTCGCCGCTTTTTTTTTTATTCGTACTTGACCATTTCTCACGTTCTGGGCGGCAATCTTTTTGTTTGTAGAACAAGTAACAGCCATGGGGCCTTTGATCGATGCCGCGTTGGAAAAAGTCGACAGGCGGCATGCCCAGCTCACCCAATTGAGCTCCGATCTTGTTGACGCTCTCAATCTTTATCACACACTCATGCGCGACCCTCCACATTCGGCACCAACGAGCTACACCCTCTCCAAAATGCCTACGGGACATATGAACGTTTATCCATATCCCAGCCAGGCACCGGTTAGTGGAATGACTTATTCTTCACGATTTCAATTTTTCAATTGCTGAAATTCTTGAATAGAAAAAATCAAACAATTCGCGGAGAGCTTTGAGTTTGTGTATTACTATTTTTTTCTTCACATTGTGAATTCAAAAATGTAATTATTTGACAGGAAATTTGAGTTTGTGAATAACTATTTTTTTTACGTTTTGGATTTTCCATAAAAAGTTCTTATGTTTTTTGTTTTATAAATCGGAAAAGAGTGAATTTGTTTTCCCCAATAAAAAACGCGACCTATGGGGAATTCTCGTGTCCCTGCGCAGATGATGAAATTCTTCGGATAGAAAAAATTGGATTACCCGACACGGGATTTGAGTTTTGTGCATAATTAATTATTAATCTGGACGATAACGGAATGCGGGACATCCACAGATGTACAACGGCATGCCAGGACATCCCCAAGCCGGTTACGTTGGCGGAGCCCCCGGGCATTACAATCCTAATATGGCAGGAATGCCTCCACCGAATGAATACATGCCAGGAGGTCCTGGAGGAATGACGAGCATGCCTTCGATGCCCCAAAATTATCACGTGCCACCGGGGCCTCCGCATCAACATCCTCCGGTTCATCCTCAAGCAGGATTGCCGCCTGGGGTTGGTCATCCCCAGGTACATCCTCAAGGACCACCTCAGATTCAGGATCCTGGAGCTATGGCCTATCAGCAGCCTCAACCGTAAGTTCTTTAATTTGTTTTAACGTCAAAACATTCGTTCTATTTTTTCATTCAAACGTTTCAACGTGTGATCCGGGTCGTTATGACCCATGGAATTATTTGCCAGTCCCCGAAATCTCCTCGTCTGTTAATTCCGAATAAAAGGATACGAGGCAAAATAAAATACTAGAGAAAATAAAATAAAAAACACATTTTCGAGGGAAAGGATTGAAAAATGATTTAACGAGCAATCGATCGGTCCCTAGTTCGAGATCAGAAAGAAAAAAATGAAGACGAGAAGAATATAGTGAGAATAATAATAAGCCAGGAGTGAAAAAACAGAAGAGAAATTTTTTTAACAAAATCTGGGCGTCGTGTAGCAGATTTCCACCGCAAGGAGTCCCAGCGCCGGTTCAATATGTCCAGCCTGTACCGCCAGGTGTCGTGCCAATGCAGCAACAGCAGCAGCCGCAGCATCAACACTTACCCCAACATCTACAGCAACAACAACAACAATATTCGCCGCCTAACGGTCAGCACATAATGTAAGAAACATAACGAAAGAAAAAAAACGAATAATTATTGAAAATAAATGAATTAAAATTCCTCATAAGACGAAAGTGTCACAGGTGAAGCCCGAATCGCGACTGTGTACGCCTCAAGCTGTGCAACATTACTATACACGAGATGTCTCAAGTTTAACAGCCAATAATGTTCATTCGAGATTGCATTTTGGATTGAAAAATCGAAAAAATTCCTCAATTCGATTCTCAAGGCTATGGATCAGTCGCAAGAAATCGACCACGTGTCCATGTCAATTTCACGAGACGCTTTTCCGCATTCTTCGTGTCCGGTCGTAGTGAAAAAACGTTTTATCCCTTCATTGACGCCAGGGCCTGAAGAATTCTCATGTCGATCGTCGAAAAATGCCGAAAAACTCGTGGCTCTCTAAAATTTACAGTCCGTTGAACCGACTGATCCAGACCCTTCGTTCAACTTCGCCTTATTGATCGTTCGACTTGATACATTTTGTGTATGAATATATACATATATACATACATAATAATATACGAAATACACGAAACAGCGTTATATTATAGATATTTTAAAATACCAGACACGAAAAGGATAAAAAGCTAAAAACGGCATATGCGGATGGGAGGGGAGAAAAGTTGGACGTAGCCAAAGATTGGGAGAGAAGAAAAATGTGCGGAACTTTCAAATTATTTCGTTTTTGTAGCATTTTTTAAATTGATATCAAATCGATGTGACATTCCAATCGGTTTTCTAAATTTTCAGTCGAAACATTGTAATTTTGAGGTTAAGTTATTTGGTTATACCCGAAATCAGAGTTTTTCAGCGAGTGGAATCGACTTTGTTGCTTGATATTGATCGATCAATCGTTTTCCTTGAGATCACAGCGGAAGTTCTTCATCACCCGCGTTAGTTCTTTGCTTGTCACGGCGGAGTCTAGTCTGTACATTGTAAATAATCACGATATTCCAGGATCCAATCAATCTCGAGATTTTGAGGCTTTGTAATGTTTTCTTCTTTATGTTGTTGTTTCTCTCGACGTCAACGACGAGTCAGGATTCAGGTTGGAGTGCATATGTATTTGAATACTGTACTTGTTTACGTTGCCATTAAATTGTCATGATTTGCGTAAGAAACGAACGAAAAACGATGATTTCTCGATCCCAGGTGCGCTGAAAAATTGAAAAAAAAACCTTTAGTCAAATCCTTTCTCTCTGATTTTATTTTTCGTTCGCAAAATATAATTCGCAGCAGATACTAATTTTCTAGGAGGAAACGTAGCGAGAAAATCCGTTTATCAATTTTAGAGCCTCGTTGAGGCTTTTTTTCAAAGGCATGAAAAATTCAACGATTCCATTTTATAGCGAGGAGAAGGTTCTACTCGGAAAGCGGATTTAAATCAATAATTTTTTGCCTTCCTCACTCGGTGGATACTAATGACGAACGGTTAATGGAAATAACGAACGTGATTGTTTATTCTCGGCAATGATCGAATATTCTAACGGATGTTTTTATTTTTCTAATGGTCGCTTAAATGGACGTCGATGCTGTATTTTCCTGCAACTGTAATCGATGATGATCGATTCGTTGAACGAGGTTATTCTTGTTCATGTTTCACCCAGACTTTCTGGCGTTTTCAATTCTATGTTCGATGAATTAACAAAAATGGGCTGTCGAATGAGATCGCCAATGAAATCATAGTCTGTTGGAAAATACGTCACGTTTATCATCAAATTAATGTACAAATATTTCACTCATTTATCATGCAGAATGTGATTTTCAAAAAATGCCAAATGATCGGATTTAAAATGATGTTGAAATTTTTCTGTTTTTATTCTCGACGTCCGAACAAATAATCCGATTGAAAATAACGAGAGACCGAGAGGATAGGAAAAAATTGGATGGAACAAGTGCACGAAGTGTGAGGCCGAAGAAGATGAAACTTGCGGTGAGAAACGCTTCTCGCTCCTTCGAGTAAAATCTGGCTCAAGGGTATCTAGGACGTTTCTCGCCCATAAACTGTCAATTCGTAAGAAGGGGCGATTTTGCTTTCATTTACAGAGTAAAACTCACGTGATTTTATAATTTCTCCGGTGTGAAGATCGGAGGAATGAAATTTTTGTAATATATAGCGCTTGGGCGATTATCATAATTTTGGGAAGAGAGCGACGAGGCTGTCGCAATTTGCTCACTCGGGGGAATATTATTCTCAAGATGCCACGATGTTTGGCCAAAATCTTGAAAAACTGAATAACGTCTGTGCTGGCTAAACTATCCATAAATATCCGCATGATAATGAGATCGAAATAATCATCATTATACATTTCGTATCTCTAATACACTACCATTCAAAAGTTTTTAATCAGTTCATCCTTTTCATTGGATTTCATTGGATGGAAAAAAGTTGCATTCCGGTTGAGCAGCCTCAATGAAAAAAAAAAATGATGGCTCATTAACTGACGAATTAATAATATTAAAAAATCCGAAATCTTTTAAAGAAAAAATCGAATAAAATCGATGAAAAAAAAGCAATTTTTGGGGTCGTGTGGTAATTTTTAAAAATTCTCATAAACTAAAAATAAATATTTCGGTTCTACACTGGGAACTATAAATTGGACACATTAATGTATCTAACAAGGAGGCTCCAAACTTTCCATAGGGAATGTATAGATATAGACAGTTTTATGGAGGAAAGAGTATCGAGTGTTTTGAGTCAAGATTGTCATGGGACGCGAGCATCCTTTGATATATTCTTATATATATGTATACATAGGAATATATAAATGCGGGATGAGACGTCAAGGCAATCAAGACCGAAGAGGGTCGAACGGGTGATCGTACTCTCGCGCCTGAACACCTATTATTTTGTACAGTCCGAGTGGGATGTATTAGAAATTGTGCAATCGAGCGGGCTGTAAAGACACGCGAACCCATTCTTCTCGGACCCGATGTCACGTGAGGCCCAACAAGCACACACAGCGAGGCAGAAATGACATCGCGACTCTTTATTTAAATGCGTTCGTGTATTTATTAACATTTTGCAACGAGCTCGATCAACTTTTCGCCAAAAAAGTCGATTATTTCGTTTTTTCTTGTGTCGATGTTGAGAAATTAATCAAGTTTTGCTGTCGTCGAAAATCACATTTTCAACAATTGCTTGAAATTTTGTTTCAGACCATGAATATTCATGGGGTTTTTTCTTTTCTAATATTCCAATCCTCGTAACGGATGTGTCAAGAAATGATTTTCAACGACTGAAAATAAATATTTTCCTCAACGCGACGAAGCTAAGTCATGGATTTAATCAATTATTCAGAAACATTAGTTTTCATTTGTGGATTATCAATAATGGGAAAGAAACTGAAGAGCCTGAAATCACGTTTAACATGACGAAAAGTACGAATTATAATAATCGATCGATAAAAATGTAAATGAGAGACTCCAAAGTCTCTGAATATATAATATTTCAGCGAAAAATCTTGTTGATCAGAGAACGAGGTGTGTTGAATGAAAATAAATTTGATTATTCATGAATTTAACAAACACCGATGCTCAGAGGACGAAGCATCTCTATTGAAGTTTATTAGATAATCTCAGTGTGCCACGGTTTATCCCGATGATAATCCACAATTTAGCAATTCCAATGAGTATCTTATTGCAATATGCAATTTAACGGTGTCATAAAAATTTTCAGAACGATAAATCTAGTCTCTGGCAAATATTGGTCTCTCACAAGAAAGAGCAACGAAAGAAAAGAGTCTGAGAATAAAAATATTAATGTAAAAAATGACAATTCCCCGGACGTCAACTCGAATTTAGATTTTTTGCAAAACCGATCAAAGGACTGGTTTTAAAATGAAATTCCACTCGAATAGACAAGTGTACCTTGAGGTCGAATGAAAATTGAAAATATGCAAATATCAGGAAAATCAAACGTGTTTGAGAGGCTCGTCTCCGGGAGTGAAGCAAATGCGGATACGTTGAATGAAAGGGATTAAAAAATTCATATCCAGACGGGTAGAGATTATAGCTACGTGGATGCTGACATTGAATTCCGATGTCACGAGTCTTCGACTCCAACTTTCGAGATTATTCTTCACCGTTTTTTTTACTCCGATCCGGGTTTCATTTCGAGAGTCACGAGCACGTCGATTTTTATTCCAGACGTTCGAGAATCATCATCTTCCTCTCTTCTTCTCGCAGACTAAACAGGATCTCATTTTTTTCACATTTTTTAAAGAATCACGAGGATGGCATTTATTTCAGCGTTCTAAAAATCCTCGATTCTCTTCAATCTCAATGGACAGGTGCGAAATTTAAAAAATTCATGTAAAATGCATCCATGCCGGAAATAAAAAACTGAAAAATCGTTCGGATTCATCGAAAATGGAATCAACATCGCCGATTTTTTGGACTCCAATTAATAATAACACACGTTCGAGGCTTCGTTGATGGTTTGGGTCAGATTGACCCGTGGCTTAAATCATTCCGTGGGTCTCGATGGAAAAAAATCGGGAACTGAGCCAAAACATTTTTCATGGCATGAGGAAAACTTGAGCCTCATGAAAAATAGTTTTTTCGTAAAAAAAAATGAGTTTGAAGAGATTCACACAAAATATTGTGTCCGGGTCAGAATGACCCAGTGTGGCAATAAAAGGTTAAGATGAAAAAAGTCTCGATTCGCCGTTGCATTAATTCTGATTTTTTTTTATTCACGTCATTGACTCTCGAGAGTTATTCGACTAATGCCAGTCCCATAACTCTACGTTAGTGCATAGTGCATTGTAATGAACTTCGTTGGGATCGTGACGAGCGAAAGAGCACGTGATCATGTTGGACACAGCATCACACCGCAAAACGGTTTTATGTTTTCAGTCATTATGGGAGAACTCGGAGCCACCTTCTTATTCTCGTTCACCATTATTCTCTCTACAAATTCTGCCAACGTACGTATCCTCGAAGCTGATCTAAATTCTTTTCGAATTAGACCTTACGTCGAGGTCGAAAATCATTATTTTTTTTTCGTGATGAGTGACAATGATATACAATTATCGAGATCGTAGAAGAGGCATTCTTGGGCTCTTGGAAATTCGCATTGTCACAGTCTCCGAAGATTTTTTCATTCGACGAGTCGTTTGATTTGTATGCATCGATTCGTGAGATTTTTTTGTCCATTTTTGGCGTTAAATTCGAAGTTTCATTAGAAAGATTCGATTGACACGAATCTCAGGAGGATGTCAGATAAAAGTTTGGATTTTCCGAAGTTTCTGAGCGCATCCGGCGTAACGAGATCTCGAGAAATCACTCGGTAAAGGCCGGCAAAGTTATATGGTTGTTTTGTGGCTGCTGTTGGGATAATAATTCTCGGTTAGCTATTGTCTCGGTTTCGAGTACAATGAGAGAATAGTGAGAATAGATATGGCAGCGTCATTCGTACTCGAGCCACGAGAAATCGCGCGCATACATATATAAACAAAGAAGCCCATGAGCGCATGAACATGTAGAATAAAACTTGGCACACACGTTAGATCCGCTTTCGATTCGCTGCTATGTTGGTCGACCCTACGAGGAAAGCCCGGGGTTCTTGCACCAAATTCGCTTGCATTCATCTCGAGATCTCGTGGATTTTTCCATTCTCTCCGTCACGAACGCCTCATCGTTTTTTTTCCTTTTTTTTTCTTTTTATTTCGGATGCAAAACACGAGAAAGCGATGACAAACTGCGAGCGAGCGATTCTCCGATACGTGCCTTTTGGCTGGAAGGCAAAAAACGTGTGTGAAGTTACGAAAAACTCAAACTACAAAAGTAAACAAGTTTTTTGTGTGTTTCTCGAGGGCCCACGTACTTGAAAAGGTTAAAAGTTTAATTTTCAAAAAAATTCTCAAAAAATGTAATCTCTCTTTCTCTCAATGGAACTTTTCACTCTCATCGATGACGTTTCTGTTTTTTTTTCTTCAAACAAACAGAAAGTTTTCTCACCAGATTCATTATTTCTGTGTAAAGAAAGAAAGAAACATTGGCAATTGATAGTATTTGCGGCGGGACCGCGTGCGTACGTGAGCCCTTAAATGAGAAATAGTCAAAAAATGAGGAAATGTTGAGATCCGTTGGGAATGGAGCGTGCAAGTCGGAAGAATAATAAGAATAATGATAATGACGATGTCTCGAACTTTCTAACCGAGTCTCTAATTCGTCTTGTTTTTTGCTGGACCAAACGGAGGATCTGTCGGTGTGAGTGGAGCCACCGCGCCCATTTAATTAATTACTACTCTCATAATTACCGGCAACTTTCACGTAACAAAATGGAAATAGATAATAAAAAAAAAAACATGTACATGGCGTAAAGTCGATGAAAGAGCTTCAGAAATCAATCGACAAATGTTTTAGCGGATGCAGCGATTCAGCGAGGATGGAACATCCAATTTACGTAAATTATGTGCCACGTTGAGTCACACGCGCGTATTATAACACTCGGCCATTCGTGCCCTCAGTGTGTGTCCGTGTGTATTTATTTGTCTTCGTGATATTCGTGAAAGTGACACGCTGTTGTGCAACTTATTGAACCGCCAGGGAGAAGACTACCGATTATTTTATCCTCGGCACGAACACATACACTCTGGGGAATAACACACAAACGCTGGAAAGATTGACGCGGTCTTCGTACAGAAATTACGATGATGCGGCACGAGGGAAACGAAATTTTGATTAATTGACGATTAACAATAGAAATAGTGTATTTAATGACTCCGGGAGAGAAAGACGTCGACTAAATCTTCGTCACGACTTTATAATTTCGTTTAATTTACTTTCTTCGTCACATTGTTACGATAAAATGGAAAAATCGCAACGTGACCCAAAAACCATCGCGTGATTCTTCATTGTCTATTAATGTGGCATTTTATTGGTTTAACAACAACAAAAATTACTAATAAACCCTCCGGCCTGCGGGGTCGTCACTCATGCCACGAGATATCGATTTTATTTGCGACTAAGCTACGCTCATAAATATTCAAGTATTTACGTACGTGAGGCAAAAATAATTTCGAAACGTTTGAGAGCATGATACGAATCTCGAATGTGTTACGAATTCATAAAAATTAAGTGGCGCCATGAATTTGACCAAATTTCATAAAAATCATTTAAAAAATGCGTTCATCCATGAAATTAATATTTTTAGTGCGATGAGAATGTTGGGATTTAGGTGAACTTGAAATTAACAACGTGGTAAGCCCAGAAAACCACCTGTTCACTGAACGTGTGGTTAGGTCGTACACAAAAACGCCTCTGTCTCCCACGTGGGATTGTGCCAAGGCAAAAGGATTATTGACACTGCATCGTGTGTCCGTCTTGTGTCTCGGCTCAAACAAAACTACTAGAATTACCGTACACAAACGCATAAGCGGTTGATGCACGACGATGCGCACGGTCACGGTCTCGTACAGTTTAATAAATCGAATTCCTTCGAACGTCGCGTAGATTTTCATGGAAATGGAAAAAAAAACGGTTCTCCGTTGACGGGGGCTCGGGAATGGACTTATGAAATAAAGAAAATCCTTGTATTGAGGTGTGGAAGTCTCGGAAAGGAAAGAGCAAGAAAAATTGAGAATAAAATGATTTTCGATATTTTTGTCGTCATTCTGAGAGACTTGTTGGAGCATCCGAAAAAATTGTTTGCCACGAGGGCCAGTAAAGTTGATGCGCGAGGCACGAAATAAGAAGGGCGCGGAGACGGGGGTTTGGGAATGAAGAAAAAAGTGTGTGTTTTTTTTTTTAATAAATCCTTATTTCTCCTTTTTTCCTGCTTAAAGAAGATGATCGAGGTCGAGAGCCGAGTGGAGCGAGCATCAGGGCCGCTCGTTAGCGCGCGCGTTAGCATCGACTCCTCACGAATCCTTTTTTTTTTCATCCTCAGTGTTGCTTACATAATTTTATGTCTCTTAAGAAAAGTCTCTCCGTCTAAATGCCTTTTTTCTTCCTTTTCTCCTTTCTTGTCCTTTTTCATCGTCTCACTTTGGTCTTACGCTCTTTCTCTTGTTCTCGGACAATCTTTCTGTGCGTTCGTGATCGGTCGGACGTGCGAGACCCAAAGAACTCCGAGTCGATGAACCGGCTCGTATAATCCTCCGAGGTTACACCCTCAGTCATCTCTTATGTATGTTTGCCTATTTTATTTTTTACGGCACCATTTCCAAGTGAAAACCCTTAAAATGCAGCTGGTACCTTTGCATTTCCCGAGTGCCATGTCGCAGCGTTCATCTTTCGCTTCCCATCGATTTTCTGGAACAAAAAAAATTTCGAGATAAAAAAAGAATTAATCGGTAAAATAATTGGGTCTTCGTCTCGTTTTTCTAAAGATCTCCCGAGCTTTCGCTTTAAGGTCACACAATGCAAAGAGACTCGATCTCATTCAAAAGCAAGGAAACAGAGGGGCGCGAACGATTAATGCGAGGGAGCGATATTACACATTCAATAGCTCGTGACAAAAGTATCAAAGTAGTAAAGCTGTGGTGTGACGAGGTGTGGGAAAAGAGGAGGCACGCGCTCTTGGTGTGGGACTCTCACGATGGGCTATGGGGCCTCAAACTTGAAATGGTGGGGGCCGGATTTCTTTTCTATATAACCGGGAACGTACTCGACCGTCTCGTCATATCCTGTAAGTGTTTCACGTTACAATCCTATTCGAAGCTTCGGAAATAATTTCAATCGCGTCAAGGTGAGTTTTCAATCGAAGAGGATTTATCAAAATCAATAAATAACGATTTTAATTTACGTGCCCAGTGCCAAAGTGATGCAAAGTGATAGCTTTTAATTATAAGACAATCGCTTGTTGTTTATTCATCCACCAGAGTCACGATGTTTTTTTTTTTTTTCATCATTCGAGCCAATTTTTTGATTATTTATTAATTGACAAGTCGCACTCGTTTAGATCGTTCATTTTTTTCAGTTTTGTTGCATTTTTTCGGCTTTTCATAACGATGCATCGTTCACTTTTGCTGATAATTGAATTCTTTTCACTTTTTTTTTTTTTATTATGATTTTGGTTTTTTTTTTTGGCGGTTTACGTCCGAGACAAAAATTAGTTTTTTTTTTTCTCTCGTTATTACAGATGATGCTGGTGCCACTGGCCATTTTGGCCACCTTAGCGGTGGTCATTAGCGCTGATCCCGCTATCAACGAGGCCAGACCTCATAGCAATCGTCCAGGACGTTTCTTGTCACTCCCTGTGCCCGCGAAGTGTGCAAACCGTGAGTGCCATTTTTTTTTTTTAATTATTTTCACTCAAGCATTCTAATTGATTAAATTTTTTTATGTAATTATAATAAAAATCGATGATAAGGAGATTGATCAATGACCGAGGGACTAGATTTTTTTTCTCGTTCGATTGAATGAAAAAAAAATGGAAAAAAATGGTAATTTTTAGTTGAACCGTTTGAGATCAATCTTTTTTTTTGGGTTGGCCGGAAGTTGCGTTTCGCGGTTTACTCGACTGTTTGTAGAGTTGCTCGTAAAAGCGGACCGAACGAATTTGTTTGGTTTTCATTTGGAGCGCGTGTCTGAGTTGAGAAAAAAATGAGCTCGAGGGCCGAAACTTTCTTCGTGCTGGCAGAGACATGGTTTGGGTCTTATCGATATATGTTTTCGGTCTTTTAAGTCTGTCCGTGAAGACGACCTCGGTCCTCGGACGCTTTCACGTCCTGGACGAGACTAAAAATAATTGCGTCAATCGTGCGCTATTAAAAATTCACAAATTTATCACTTTGTCCATTAGCAAAAAATATAACGGGAGGACAAGACGATTATTCAAACGTTGAGGACAAAAGTAAAAGGCTTTTGACCTTTGACGCAGCTGGCTCGTTCGTCTCCGTGCACCAAGTAATTAATGCAAAACTCATCATGCCTCAAAATTCACATCCGCCTGAATTTTTAATTGCAAATTTTTTCAATTCCCCAAAAAATGGTAAAAAAAAAGTCGAAAATATTTCTAAAATTTTTTCTTGATCCATTCTGCAAATTATTCACTTCGAACTCGAGGCGCAGATACATCTCGAATTTCCAAATGCTCGAATTTCCACAGCATTCATTAACGTGAGAGAAAACTGGTGAGAACGATTGCGGGAGTTAAGCAAAAAGAAAAAGGAAGAAACGAGATAAAAAAACGAAAGGTAGCACGAAGACGATGCTGCTGCGGGTCGTGGGAGTTGATCGGCGTCGTTGGCGCGCAAGTAATGTTGCAATTACCCAACGATCTTTGATATATCTCCTGTGCTATTATGTCTTTCGATATATTTTATAGTCTGGAGGCTCGTGCCAGCTTAATGGCACTTAGTGACGTAGCCAATTTTTTTTTCTTCTTCATTTTATTTTCTGTTATAACGGAATCTCGATGTGGAAAAAAAAACTGAATAAGAAAACGCTTCGATTTGGACTGGAGAAACAAACGGTAATGATACGTTTGTAATCGGAGGGTTAAACGTAATTTTTTCCCATTGAAATTGCATGATTAATAATATTGTAAATAATGTAGCGATTCGATCAAAAGATGATCGTAAAAACGAATGATGCTTTATTGCTTTCACTATAAATTCTGTATCTCGTATATAAATTAAATGAATTGAATTTCGTTGTTTATCTGCTCGAGAGAAAGGAATCGTCCGCCCTAAATCGCTATTTAATTTGTAGTATTCGAACCGCGTAATTACGTAAGGAAAACGTGCAAATGGAATGATGGCACAGTTCAAAGAAACCCGAAGAATTGCACCAATAAATAAAAATGTACATTTTTCTAAAAGGTGGTCATGCACGTTTGGTTATTTTTGGATTTTTATCTAAATTTTCGATCTGTATAGTAGAAACTTAATAAAAAAGAGATTAAATGGGATTGAGAATTTTTGTCGTGACCAGTTGATCCTGACGATCGTTCAACTCATTTAAATTCGTCTTGACGATTATCAGAAAAAAAAAAAAAAAAACAATTTTTACTACTCGAAACATTATCTCGATAGTTATCGCGAGAAATAAATCATTGGACGTAACAAATCGAAAGAAACTTTTCGACGTTGAGCTGAATGATCAAATTATTCAATCTTTCAAAATTCCACATCTTTCGGGACTCAAGTTTTCGACGTCAGTTTCAGAAATGTGAATCTGGATTGTGGCGATTTGGGACGAGCTCCCGCGAAGTTATAAAATTCGTGAAGTTTTTTTAAATCTTATTCTTGATTCGATAATCTCAGGTGCTTCGATAAAACTACCAGGTTTGTGTCAAAGCTTTTGCAACGTTATTTCATTTTTTCGAATTCGATACTACTCGCTGCTGAGATGACAATTTATTGCTGTCGGAGGATGTAGATATAGATATTTTTTTTCCGAGGTTGGCTCTTGCGAAATTGAGCAAGTGGGTGGGGATCTCTTGCGAAGAAAGAGAAAAGGGGACGTTGTAAAACACATAACATCTTCCACGAGGTATCCTCGTCACGTGTGCTTCATAAAAAGCAAGCGGGAGCGAGAGGGAGAGAGAGAAAAACTCACTCCGTTGCCTCGTAGATTCCCACAAATTTCGTAGTGTTTATTTTTCTAAATAAGTTTCTCATAGAATGTTTGGTATAAAAATGGAAGAAAGAAGGACAGTTAATTCCATGGCATCGATTTCGTAATTTCTTTCTTATTTATAATCCTTTTCCTCGAGTTTTTAATTAAAATTCCATTTTGAAGAGCATGCGCAATTAGGAGACAAGTGACAGGTGTTAACTCTGGATAATTGCGACTGCAATTAGCGTTTTTTAGTCAAGTGACTTTTCGGTGTTTTTTTTTTCCGACGGAAATTCCAATCTCGTGTTTTTTGTCTGCTCCGAGGCTTTTAACATTTGTATGGAAAACAAAAACGTCGTAAAACGGTGAAAGGGCATTGCTGCAAGAATGCTCTATGGAAATTTCAAAACTCTTTACGGTCCTTTCTTTTTGGTCATCTCTCGTGAAATCAACGCTCGACTTTAAACATGCGAGGCACATACAATTTTTACGACAATACTCGAAAGACGTTTTCCTGCCATTTCGTAACATTTGGTTTATTTTTCAAACAAAAATTCTTATGAATTTTCTCGAGAGTGTGAAATTCATAATTTTCTATTGACATTGAAAAGAAATGCAATTATTTTTCTCAAGAGCATGAAATATTAAGTTCAAGATGGAAAGAATGCCGATTGATTCTCGATGGAGAAAAAAAATCGATCAAATTTGTTTGTCTCGAGTAAAAAAAAAACTTTCTACTCTGTTCGATCAATTTGCCATTTATTTTTGGAATTTTGGTTGTATTCAATGAGCAATAAAAAATGGGGGGGATCCCGATAAAAATAGCAGACAGGTCGAAACGATTTCTCAATGGGAAAGCGTAAGGAGTCAGGGCGCGCCTTTAAAGCACGAATAATAAAATGTACAGGTGACAGCTGAACTCGAGATACTCGCGTCCCTACTTGTGTACTCGCAAAACTTTCGGTGTTCGCAACGTAACACTTTCACGCTTGAATATACGTCGGACATTTTATGGTTAAGATCGACCTGTCCTTGACCCTCATAACGGGCTATTTTCGTCCGTATAAATCGTTACACTTCGCAGGAAATTTAAAATTCACTATGAGGCAAATTACTGAAAAAAATTAATTGGGGGAAAAAAAAATGAAAATCGATTTGAGCAAAAATTGAATGAAAATTTGTTGGAAATTTTTAAAACCAACTTTCTGATTGAGGCTATGATTCGTCTATTCAGCAACTTCCTCCCTGTTTGATCGGACGATAATAAAGCATAGACTGACTCGTTACTCTACAACAAAAGAAGGTCGTTCATAGACCTCTTCGTGCTGGTACAAAGTCCAATCGAATCCTTCACATGCAAAAAAAACCTCGCGTGCCTGTTGAGTCTGCTGAGTCGATTCGTATCTCGAAAATGGCAGGATGTCACAATTTTTTCCAATCCACTCAGTTCTCACTAATTAAAGTCCCAATTTCCCTTTTCATTCTACTCTCCGATCGATATCTCACTGTCGGGTTAAGGATCGGCTTGTAATTACTTGATAATCAATGAATCCATCAATTTGTTGGATTAAGGGGGCATCGCCGCCTGGAAACTTGAAGAATTCGATTTTTTTTGCATTTGTAATTATGCGAAAATGTCAGAAATGTTGAATTCGAAATTTTCGATACTTCAAAAGTGCAATTTACAGTTTCTCTCACTCTCGCGTTTATTAATTACCGGCGAACTTATCAAATTAAAAAATCGATCGAAAATTTGTTGCTCTTCACAATCAAGTCTGAGTTTTATAAGCCACGCTCTGTTGGATGGACGATCGAGATCGGTTCAGTAGCTCTCGAGTGAAACGAGGCGAAACCTTTTTTTTTTTTTTTTTACTGATTTATGTATATAGAGATTTTATGCATATTCGGATTCATAAACAGCCTGGAGGCTCGTCCAACTGGCGGAGTACGGTTTTTTCATTACCTGCATTAATATATACGCATATGGAGTTTCACGCGTCGGTTATTGCGCAAGGAGAATCAGTAAACTTTAGGCCCTGAGGGAGATTAACGTGAAAGAGTTGCACAGTAGCACACTTAAAGTTTCTCAGACGGTCATAGCCGATTTCTCAAAGTTACGAACCAGACATTGTCCCGTCTTTGACCGTTTTTTCCGTGCTCGTTATAAGCCAAGAGTAATATACGAATTTCGCACGTGAAAAAAATTATTCGTCTCGTTTGCGATGACATTTTGCGAAAGATTGACGCCCAGTAACTCGTCAGACTTTAATACATTGATTTTGGCTTTGAATGAGCTGCAGAAAATCATGGACGAAGTTTCTGAACCGATTCGCTATGCCCTGAAAGTAAAAAATCGATTAATTATGGTCTGACGTTAAAACGAAAGTTTTATGCACTGAATATTCATAAATAATGAATCTTTCATGTATTTACTGATTTTTTTTTCTTTGTACTTTGTTGCAGGACCGAAACAGTTCAATTTCAGAGGCCACAACTACTTCTTCAGCGGCCACGTGCCAGCTCATTCGAATAAAAAGGTTGATTGGCTGGACGCGCGAAACATCTGCAGAGAATATTGCATGGACCTCGTCTCGCTGGAGACTCAGGAAGAGAACAATATGATCTTCAAGCTTATCCAGCAAAGTGAGTCATTCGATAATTGACACGAATAATAATTAGAAGAAAAAAAAATTTACTCATTAGATTTTCCTTGGATTAAAAGGAAAATCGTCTCGGAGACCGTAAAATTTTCAAATAATTGAAAATCATTCGGCCAGTTGAATGAATTCGATGCAAATGGAATTTCCGCAAATCCACATTATTGAATTGAAATAAAAAAATGATGAATTTCCGTCAATGTTGCAGACGAAAAGTAAAAATAATGCGTAAGATCGAAAAGTCAGAATAACTCGTTCGTCTTGTCGTAAAGGATCGCCCATTGAGGCAAGCCTAAGGGCTCACATTTCACGCTCGACAATTTCACTGTTAGAAAGTTTTAACGTTCGGTTAAGTAGACGTTTGTAGAGTCGGGTAACGCTGGCTTTGGAAATTCGTTAGCATACTAGGCCAGAGGAATACCAAAGCCATTTCGTAACATTCATCTACCGGGAATACACGTTGCAGTGTTAGACTCGATCTCTAGAATATTTGGAGATTCGAAGAAAGTTTCAGAAAATGATTAACTTCGATAAAATCCAATTAAGGATTATTCAATGAATTAATTTGTACGATCGAGAACCTGATTCGAAATTTTTAGTGAAAAATGCAACGTGGAAGGAATTTAGATTCGTCGATTGGTTCCATTGCTTCTTCAGTGGAATTGAAAAGTTTCGAACAATTAATCGAGTACATCAAGTGTCTCATTACGTTGCTTGAACGTATTTTTATTAATTAAAGACCGGGATGAAAAAACAAGTTTCATAGTGGCACGTAAAGTCAGAGAGAAGATGAGAGAGCGAGAGAGAAGTAATAAAATTATAGGGACATAATATACGATTGGATAGGCACACATAATCGGTCAATTAACCATCGGTTAAAGGTGACTGCGACGAAGAGCGAGCTTGCTCTTTCGCCAAGATGAAATAAGCAAACGTCATGTATTACAAATGCGCGTGTTCGTCAGATAAAAGTGGGTTGAGGCTGCAGCAGCGTGTACATTTTTCTCAATTCCTTATTATCATTCCGTTTATATAATCGTTCGGAATACTTCGATCTCTCTAAAGATCAAGAATCTTGGGATAAGAATTCTGCTGAGTGCAGCGAATAACGAAAATTAAATAGGAAAGCGAAAAGTTTATAAAATTGAGAAAAAATGTGTAAAGTTTGAATGAATTGATAATTTTCAGACGATGTACCTTACATCTGGACGTCCGGTCGTCTGTGTGACTTCAAGGGTTGCGAGAACCGTCGCGACCTCGAGCCGAAGGCGATCCTCGGTTGGTTCTGGTCAGCGAACCGTGAGAAGATCTCGCCGACGAACCAGGTTCCGAACGGTTGGGGATACAATCCCTGGTCGCAGACTGGCCACAAGAAAGTCCGTCAGCCAGACAATGCAGAGTTCGACATCAACGGAACGACCGAAGCTTGTCTCTCGGTTTTAAACAACGTTTACAACGATGGTATCGCGTGGCACGATGTCGCGTGTTATCACGAGAAACCCTTCGTTTGCGAAGATTCCGAAGAGCTTTTGAGCTACGTCGGAAGCACCAACCCCGGACTTCGCCTTTAACCACTCAATTTTGTTGTTCTTCAACGATCACCTTTTCCCACCTCGACAGTCAAAATTCCTGCAATTTCAATGACTCCAAGTAGAATATCGATTCACCAAATCGTCATTTTTTTTTATTATTTTTTACTATAAAACGCTATTTTTATTCTCATCAGCTTTTTTACGCCGGACCTTCCAAAAATCTGATCCAACTTTATTGGCCTCCTGCTCCTTCTCCCACCTTCAACTGTCGCTGCTATTCTTCTTCTCTCTACTCCTAATTCACTGTTATTCATAATGACGCGACTAATTAATTATGTACACGTATTTATTGATAGAAAATTCCATGTCTGCTGTCCTTCTGTATATTTGCGATAAAACACACAAAAACAACAAAATAAACGCAAAAAAAATTTATAAAAATAGGAAGAAAAATTGTTCATTTTATCAAAAAATCTCAAACGAACGTAAAAAGTTAAATATGCGATGAAGAAAACGTATGACAAACGAAAATGTTTGTTCCATTTTTTTCGAAAATTTATTTCTACTTCATTTCGATAATTAAGTTATTAATTTTTCTAGACTTTATCGAAATGTCACGATACCGGTGACGATGATGAGTTTTTTATTTGTTTCGTCTCCGCTGAGTCGTCGACTTTGTCGGCCGAAGGTTCAGGCTGCTGGGGCTTTTTCTTGGAGCGTTTTTTCAATATGCTGTTCGTGGATAATCTGCTCAGGCGGAGTTGATTTTTCGTCAGTCGCTTCGGTGGCAAGGCCGTCGGATCTGGAAAAATCGATTTGATGTTAATTCTTCAATATAAAAAACAAAAATAAACATCATTTTGATCCTTCGTCTAAACTGTAAGTTTGTCTGAAACGACTCACTGTGCCGAGGCCAACGGATCAGTTTTTTTTTCAAAAATTTCACAAAATTCAAATACTCACGATCCGCAGGAATATTCATTTGTTTTCGAAGCATCACTCGGACCTGTTTATTTATTATCTCACGACATTGATCGCTAAAGCCACTGGGAAGCCAACCATGTTTCTCGTGACATTTTACACCCGGTGGCAAATGGTCCGGCAATTTTGCCAGCATCTCTTGAATCTCGGCAACGTAAATGTCACAGTACTGCAAAAAAAAAAAAAAAAATGAACGCATTGAAAAATTAAAAAAAAGGTTTGCAAAGGTTGGGAAAAACGCAGGGACATAAAATTGTATCGAAAATTACTATAACATGGTTCCCCGATACCATAATGTCTTTCTGGGAGATTTGAGCAAATACATAGCAATTTTTTATCGGACATTGAGCGGGAAATGTGAATTTTGTGCGGGAGATGTCAAATTTCAATAAAATGTGAATATAAAATTCCTGTCGTTGCTAAAAATCCTTAGAGGGGCGACGTGCGATCAGCAAAGTATGCGCCATAGTAATTTTTCATATCATTCTCTCCCTGGCAGTAAAATTTGTGAAGGAAATAAAATTGTTAGGAATCTTTTGAGCCTGTACTTTCTCATGCTTGTTAGAGTGAGATCTCTCACTGGAAATGCAGCCCCGAGGTAAACTTTAAAATGTATTTCACGTAGAGCGGGTAATTTCTGCTGTCGTTTTCATTTTGAAGCTGTAAATAAACCCAGACCTGATAAAACATTTGCCTCGATGGCGGAACGACGCCTTCACGATAAATATAAACGGATTCGGTCAACGGTTGATCTTTTTTTCCAATCGCTGTTTGTTCTTGCATGCTCGTGAGTATCGTAGCTCGTTGCTTCATTACTGGGGTCGATTTGTACGGAAGTGTGTACTCCGAAGGCGTACGCTTACGATTGACAGTCAGTTCGAGTCCGTCTGTGAAGAAATATTCGTCTCTGATAAAAATCGAAACAAATGGATCGAAAAAACGGAATTTCCCGATTTAGGAAAATTTCAATTTCTTTAAAGATCGATGTTTTATTGAATTATTGGAAAATTATTATTTTATTCATTGATCGTGACGATTGACAAAAAATTTAATTGCTTTGAAAATGTATGTTTTATTGAATGATCGGACAGTTATTATTTTATTAATTGTGACAATTTGGAAAAATTTGAATTGCTTTGAAAATTGATGTGTTGACAAATTTTAAGAAAATTATTATTTTATTTATTAATTGGAATTAAACTTACGCATGGCTCTGAGTCTATAATCCAGAGTCTGATATTTTCGTGCTTGTGGATCTTTTCGGGGATCGTAACCGAGCTTAACCCACATGGTTCTCCACGGTCCAGTCATAAAGTAATAAGCGATTGAGGGGAGTAAGAATTTCAATTGTTCTCCAGAAAAGTCGGTCACGTAAGTAAGAGCGTTTTTCGACCATATGGGACGTTCCTCAAAAATGCGTCGAATGCGTTCGAGATGAGATTTCTGAAGGAATTTTATTCTCAACGCTGCCTCGATACCGGGTGGCGGTTCGTTCGGTGTTTCCGGCGAATCGAAGTTTATGAAGATGGAAAAACCTGTCAGACGCTTCCGCGTCTTTCCTATAACGTTGTTCGGCCCTTTGTCTTTTTCGGTCTTCAAATTCAGGTGCTGCACGCTGTCCATACGACTGAAAGCCGCTGGCGGTAAAAAATATGGCACTTTTTTCTGCAACCAACGTTGAGCTGGAACTTCCGTTGGATAAACCGACTCGTAAATATCCTCCACAACCTTGGGATCGGTAACGCTTTTTCCTATCGCTAAGAATTGGAAATCGCACAGATCTGAAAGAAAAATCAATCAGAATTAGTAGATGGAGAGAAAATAACATGAAGAATTCGTGTGGCTTATAGTTCTCCCGTGCCATGTCGCCCTTCTGATAATTTTAGCCAATAATAATTTAAAATTCATATTCTCTCGAAAGTAACGGAAAATTTAATGTTTCTTGCCAATTTTTTTAAATTTTTCTCTCAAGTTTCGATGCAAAAGTGTTATGCATTCGCTAAAACTTGAGACCAAACTCGTTAGACGCAAGAAACGTAATAAAAAATCGTACTTTGAAAATCGATTTCCGTCTCCACTCGACCGATGACTTTAGCGCTAGGGACCTGATAACTTTCATCGCTGGAGAAATCCTCCAATACTTTTCTAGTCCAATCGACCGGAGGGTCTTTGAAACTCCCAGCATCGGAGGTTTTTGTGTACAAGATTTCTCGTTCCAAGATGTTGGGTTCGGATCCGGATGCGTTGGAACTAATCCTTGTGTCGATTTGTTTCTCACAACTTTCGCTCGCCATTGTTTTCTGTTTGGACGATTCACCCAGATTTTTGTCTCCGCTGTTGAGTCCTTTGCCTAGGGAACCCAGAAGTTCGTCAAGCTTCTCAAGGTTGTGCGGTCCTTGGAAATCGGAATTACGTCGATCAGCTTCTTCCAGCTTTTCCATTTGCTCGACGAGGCATTTTTTCACACGTATTCTGACAAGAAATCCTGCTGTTTCGTGCTTGTCCCCGCAGGTCGGTTTCCTGTAGCCATCCTGCGGACGAAAACGCAGCTCTAATCTGCGATTCGACGTGTTTGAAGCTTCTGATATGGCACCAAGGCCGCCAAGAGTTTCTATCGCTTTTTCTGGATTTTCCACGACACCTGGATATTTGATGCACAACAGTTTTTTGTCGAAACGATGACCTCCCGGCAACACTGGGCCCGTGTATTCATCTTCCTGATTTTCATCGTTCTAGACAGTTTCGAAATTTTCCTCATTCTTATGTACGTATAGGAAATATCCATTATTGATTTTATGGCATTTAACAATTTGTTGTCATTTTGTTTTTCGAATTTGTTATGGTGAGGAAACTCGAGATTCAAAAGCATTGCATGTTCATTATACTTACGTTTTCATCGAAAGTTTCGTAGGAATCATCACTGTCAATATCCTCACGATGTTGGTCAATGTTGAAATCCTCGTCGACTTTATCACTTCCGTATTCATTATCACTTAGTTCCATTCTTTATTGTTTTTGATATCGTACTGTTCCAACTGTGAGCCTGTTTGTTTACATAGTCGCGGCGCGGAGAAATTCGTTTGTTGTTCGAGGTTATGTTCGATCGCACGAGCAGAGCCTGCAGGGCCTGCAGAGCAAGAGCGCGAACGCTATATGATGTATTTTTATTCGTTGACATTGAAATCGTTGTCATCGCATATATCTCTTCGAAAACTTTAGTCGCGAAACGACCATAATTTTCGTGTTTATGGACTCAGAGAGTTCGAATGATACTCAATTCATACATATGACGCGCTACAAAATCGGGTTGAAGAACGTTTTCTCAAAAAAGCTTCTTAAAATGAAGAAATAAAGAAAGTTTTTGCTATTTATTTAAAGCGAGAATTATATTCGAATATATCAAGCCGTAGGAGCTCGGCATCGAGACTATAAAACATTTCGGACAGATCGCAGAAGCAGAAGTCGATTCTTCGATTTTCATGAAATTCCGAAATTCGGGGGTCATTTCCTGGAATCCATGTGGCTCACGATCGTAGTGTAGCGTGTTAGTGTTAGTGAAGTTCGAAAGACTACCTTCGTCAACATAACAATTCCCACCGCGGCGTCGTAAGAGCGATCTATCTACACGCGTCCTTTCGAGTTCCGATTCATCATTGACATTATCGTGTATAATCGCTTATAAAACGATAACAGGTGAAAAAAATCTCGTGGAATACTTTTCACAGTCGCAGAGCGATAAATATACTTGTTCATCAATATATATCCGAGTCAGGAATATTATTGAAGCAAAGAGCTGTCTACAGAGCGAATCTAGTGTTTACAAATTCAGGGGCGCGTCGCGGAGCAAAGAAAAAAAAAAGTTCTCATAGATCAATGGCAATATTTGTCGAACCGCGTGTAATTCCAACAGTCCATAACTTTTATATATCGCGAAATAAATTCGTGCGATGTACGCGATTCGAGTTTCCATGCTCGGAAAGTTCGAAATTGAACCGTAAATACATGAATAAATACAGAGTCCTTGGGGCTATTAATCCCGCGGTTTTTTGCATTCGTTCTAGTGCATTCTTTAAATAGGTATAAAGGAAATAATGTGAAGAAAAAACTTATAGGAGCGAAACTTTTCGAGTGTTTGGGATATAATTCACCGTCGATAGACGATAAATCAGGGACAAAGTCTTGTGCTTACAGTTGCGGTGTGTGTTCGTGCAATAAATTTGTTCAAAAGTTCGTACGAGACACGAATAATGACTTCAGGCCATATTTATTCGGGCCCGATCGCATCTGTTGTTATGATCAGCGAGGACTCGGCTAACCTCGAATATACATCACGATTCCTAGGCTGCAACAATGCAAACAATGGCATGAGTAGAAAACTTGACAACAGAGGCTCGTCCGCCGCCATTCATTGCAGAATTTGTCACGAGGGTAAGTTGAGAAATCCTCATTCACGAACGCGATGGTATTCACTATTTTACCTCGTTAAATTGTTAATTATCATTAGGAAATTATACATTTTCCAACCTCTGTCCGACGTGGGCTTCGCAATCATCAGTTGCATTGATCAAACAGATCGATCATTGCTCTTAATTAATTATTTTCGCTAATATTGGGAGGAGAAAGAAATAAGAACAAAACACAAATGTAACATTCTTTTTGTACGACCCGAATCGACGGGAACGTAGTGGAGACAATAATTTTGATAATTGCAAGACCCAAGAGTGTGTAGTTCAGTGGACAGTAATTCGAAGCAACACGCGAGGCTACTAAGACGAAAACACCCGATTGTCAGCCAGGAACCAGTAGTCGAGCTCACGTGAGTGCGAAGAGTGTGAAAAATATCTTTTGTACGCTTCCGACTTGTACAAAATATCGGCAGAGAGGCCGACTACCGCTTTCTGGCTGAGTACTGGCTGGTTTACCTATTTAATGACAAAGTCCGAAAGACACGTAAGCGTTCGTTCCGTCCGTATCGCCTTTTCATTAATCGATTATTGTATTCGTATATGTCTGATATGAGTTTCTTGGCTCCATTAACCGCGACAATTTTCAGCTCCATGTGTATACAAACAAGTGTGTCAATTATAAAATTATGAGTTCAAGCCAAGTGGGAAATGAGAACTCGTGGGAGTCGCATGGAACGGAAGGTAAAATTTCGCGGTCTTACGTCGATCGTTAAGAGACTCACTCGACTCGTTGTCAACGAGAAGTTCTTCAGCAGATTCGCTCGACCATTTTCAACATTACAATAAATGCAATATATCAATGGGAATCTGAGTAATTAACTTAATTATAAAAACTCATAAAATACTTCGGTCGGCCATACTTTTGTAACCGTTACAGATAGAGCAAAAATGCTTAGGACTCATTTTGTAGAGCATAAAATTTCCTACAAAAAAACTCATGGACGACTCCGAGCCAGATTGCGAACTAAGGGGCTATATCGGTCAAAATTGATTCAACGACTTTTTCAGCCTCCTGATCGAATCACTCAATACCATTAACAATGTCCCTTATTTCAAATGCATTCGTGGCATGTCACGAGGTCATAAAAATATTTAAAAAAATTTTATTCCATGGAAAATTACTGCTCGAGAACCCTGACCTTGAGAAGAGTAATTCCAAAGATAAAAAAACTACATTTTTCAAACATTACGATCCAATGGGTTGAACTTTCGTTAAAAATCGAACTTCCGAACAAATATTTGTCATTTTGAGAATAACAACATTGTAGGGAAAAAGTGATTAGTGCTTATATATATTTTTTTATTGATTTCGTTTCCGGTCATAACATTACGCCGTTAAGGGTATAAAAGGATGAAGAGAAATCGATTGAAAAATTGTCCGGCTGTTTACAAGGATAGTAATCGCCATGTTACACTCTTGCGGGCAAACATAGAAATGCACTTATGATTATTTTATGCATCAAGGGATTTGACACCAAGTCATTTAATTAATTTCGGCATAAATTTTTTTATAGCTAATTGGGAATTTTGGAACTTTTAGACTCGAGTCTCGAGGAATTGATTGATCCCTGCACGTGTTCTGGTTCTTTGGCACTAATTCATACGAGCTGTCTTGAGAAATGGTTGTCGACGTCCAACACGGAACGTTGCGAAATTTGCCAACATTCGTTTTCCGTACAAAGAAAAAATAAATCAATCTTCAAGGTGATTCGATACGCAATAATTAATAAATTGAAGTAAATAAGAAAGAAATGAGAAAAAATCGATGATGTTGAAATTTGGATCGTTGGAATGCAACGAAATTTTGTTTTTTCTTCGGCAGAGCTCACGATTATTTTTCAGTATTTGAAAAACTCTATCGCTTCGAAAAATTGCCATGATTTTCGAAATGCAATAAATAATTAATAAAACATATATTTTTCGTTAAATCTCAACGTTGCAAACTCCAGAGTCAGAAAAATCGTACTTTTCATTCATTTTCCGATGCTTTAATTTTTCGATTTTCTGTTTGTTTGTCAAGTCAACTCCTATGTGGCTCAGGAACCGAAACGTGCACGGTGCTCGAGGCATCACAGGCGATTTAATCAGCTTATTGGTTTTAACGCCTCTGTGTTTGGCCGCAACTTATTTATGCGCGATCGGTGCTTCAGCTTATGCGACTCTTGGCTTCTGGGAAGGGACTGGATTGGCTATTCTCTCTTGCACGCTTATCGGAACTTATTGTTTATGGTTATTTGCCACGATAAGGTAATGATAATTCAATATTAACTTTTGCTAGATACATTAACAATGACCATGAATAAATAACTAAATTTAATTCCGAGTTAAACTTTTATTCACATTATTTAATATGCAAATTTGTTTCTGGGTCAAATTGACCCCGGAAGAGATCATAAATTAGAAAAAAAAAAATGATAACTGAGTTGAACTTCTAATCGCATTATTCGACATAGGAATTTGGTTCTGGGTCACATTGACCCCCAGAGAGATATTGCGGTAAATATTCGAGTTTTTCCACAAAACAAAAAAAAGAAAATTGAACAAAAATCTTTGATGAATCGCGAGCAATTTGCAGAAAGAAAAATTAACGTTTTAGCTGATAATCTCATTAATAAGGGCGGATCGAAATAATTATTTTTTATCTCGTTGATTGCACAAATCTTGATTACGTTTATTTCTAGGTTTCATTATCGATCGTTGCAAGAATGGCGTAGAAAAAACCAGGATATTAAGTTACTCGTCAAGCATTTTACGGAGGAGGAAAGAAAAAATGCGATATTGTCGATGAAAGAATCAAAAGGACCGCGACTACAGGATCGCGATAATTCGAGGTCCATGACTGTCGTCATGAATCCAAGACAGCATGGTTTCGCCTCGTGGTTCGGGGCTAATTTTAGTCATACGAGTGATCCTGTTTTTCTTCTTCAGCAGGCGACGGTCGTCTGACTTTGTTTTTATTTATTTATTTTTACATTTTCCTTACATTAAGCGAAGTTTATTAATTGTTATCATTGAATTATTTAATTCAAAATCAAGTTTTCTTATTCGCGGATCAACGATTCTCCAAATCGTTGCTAATTTTTTAATTGTAGTAAAAAAATTTATTCATAAAAGTTCTTCGAGAAAATTTTAACGAATTTTCGAACGATTTTTTTTTTTTTAATGCGATAAAAAGTCTTTTCGTTCATGATTTTTTCTCACCACTGTTTCGAAGCAAATAAAAATATTTTTTACGCACATCCAGACATTAGTTAGTGACCTTATATGACAATAAATTCAACAAACGCTACTCCGTATTTTTAAAAATTAATTTGAATTTCTATGATTTTTACTACTTGACACAAATAGGAGGAAGCTTCGTTGGAGATAAAAATAAATGAAGGATGACTGTTTAGAGTTTCGAGTGGTGGAGCCGATTCGATCGATGCTCGAATCCTCGACTTTGATGTCAAATTCACGGCAAAATAATATGCTAACAACGCCGGAGCTAAAGAGGGCGATAGAGGTACAACTGAATAATAAAAATCGGAATGAGGCAAGTATGTCGTGGTCGTCAATGTCTATGAGTTATGAGCGAGGGATGGAAAGTTTACCGAGAATCGTAAATTATTGTTCTTACCCGACTGTGCTTTGTTGGACAGCGATGAACGAGCGGAAGGGAGACAAACGATGGAAAAGGGAAAATGGACTATATATGAATTTATTTTTCGGAAGTGAATTATTTGGATTTTATTAACTTTTCAATATTTTACGATCGAGCGAGTTTAGCAAGAAATTCTCATGGCAATCTTCGTCGTGGCTAAAGGAAACTAATGAAACATTGGACTCTGTGCATGTCCTTACACTATTGTCTTGTGACCCCGAGCATAAGGGTCAAAGACGACAGTGCTAATTATCGAACGGTCTTCATGAACTCGTTCCTCCATCAGACTTTAACTTCACCTTTAAACTTCAAGATCTCACGTGCTCGCAACTTTTAATACGTTCAATGACATTTACTTGCATTCTTTTGGCTTATTTTTTTACCTTCAGTCTCAATGCGAGTGTTCCCATGAATTATAACTTTGCTGTACAGTTCCATTTAATTTTTCATTTGGAAAATACGTCGAGAATCGCGATAGCAATAAGCACGTGGTCAGTCGGTGTTTTTGGCGATGGCCCGAGTCAAGCAAATTGGATAATATTCAAAGTTTTCTTGAATTTTCGAACAAATGCGATGCACCGCATCAGGAAACGCCGATTTTTTCCAATATTTTCCAAGAATTTTTCATTTTTTTTCTCTAATCCTTCGAGTGCACACCTCCTAGGATTGCATTTTGGGTCAATCTGACCCGAGGCGTTTTTCCAATCGTTGCATTTCGGTAAAAAAACCATTTTTTTTTTTGCCAAACGTTTTTTGAAGTAAATTATCCATATTTTTATGGGCCTGAATTTATCTTTTGACGAAAACGAAAATTAAATGCCGAGCAATCGGTAAAAGTAAATTTTTGGGGTCAAAATGACCCGGTATGCACTCGGAGGGTTAAACGAGATTTTGAAAAATATTCAAAGACATTTTCTTATGAAATAATTAATGGAAGAAAATTTATATGGATTGACATAATTTCCAGAGTTCAGTAAAAAGAAAAGGAATTGAAAAACAATAATTACAAAATTTTGGACATTTTAACGTTGCACGAAATATGAGCACTGGGTTATCGTTTCATAGGAATTCTCCATAAAAGCGATACTCGTTCATCGTTAAATTATGCTTTTGGAGTAAACTTTTATTTCCACAGAGAACACGTCAAGGTTATTATTTATTTCCGAATCGTTCATAAATCGTGCATGACGAGGAGACATTTAGTTGCCCGTTGAAAGTTTAAGGAGGAGGAGCGTGAATATAGTTATTTAGAAATGTATTAAATGAGTGAATCGCGTTCACGTTATGCCGGATCGCCTAAGAACACTGCACACTGGATAGATTCATGAGACATTGGACACCTGTCGACAGCTTTCCACTTTCATTATTTATCCCGCTCATTTTCTCGTCGATATCGAGTAAATTTATAATCAAATTTTTTGAATATATGAAATAATTTGTGAGAAGGTAAAAAAGTCTTCAAATCGTGGAGCAATAATGTTTTCAATTGCAACGAGAAAAAAAACTTGACTTTTTTGAGTTTTACTCCCAATCGGGTTAACAAAAATATTAAAACAATCATAAAATCTCGTCGATATCGAGTGAACTGATAATAATTTTTGTCAAATATATAAAATAATTTTTCAGGACCCTAACAAGTTTCTAACTCGTGGAGCGATAATAATTTTAATTTTAACAAAAAATTTCATCGAATTAGGCGTGGATAAATGTTTTTTTTATTCAGGCCGTTGATTTTATTAAATTTTCTTTTAATTGGGTTCACAAAAATTGAAAAACTAAAAAATTCTCGATGACGATCAAGATTCTTCTGGATTGCTCAACGCAGGAGTTGATTATATCGCGATTTTATGATCACATTGTTAATCGGAAGAGTGATTCAATTTTACATTCGATAAAACTTTGCTGGCAATGGTATAAAAGCTTTGAGTATGAAAAACTGATGAAATAACCTTTCTCGAGTTGATTAATGTGGGGCAAGGTACGACTAGGGAAAAAAGCTCAAAGGTGTGGCTGCTCGTACTTATGGCCAATGGTAAATTCTAGAAAGTCGAATAAAATCTGTCATGTTTTTAAATTGTTGTTGTGGAATCGGTGGACTCTTATTACGCCGCGTTAACCATATCGAGAAAGAGTCTTTACACTTTATTGAATGAACAGGAATAAACGGAATGGAATGAAAAAAAAAAAACAAGCAAATAATTGAAAAAAAATAAGGAATTTGAATTATTTCGTAAAAGTTTCGACGATTCGAAGTTTTTTTTGATAAATTCTCGTTGGTGAATGCGAGAAAGACCGGAAGTTGCGTCGTAGAAATGGAACTTTTGACTTTATGCATTATTTGTCGCGATCGCTACGAAAAAGACATTTTTTATTATTTGATAAAGGCTGTAATTTTGAATTTCAACAAAACCCTTTCCGGAAACGGAAACTACGGTTAATTGGGGATTTCTACGGACTGTACGGTCATTAATAGTTCGTTAAGACATGAAATTCGAGCTTACTATGAGAGAGAGAGAGAGAGAGAGAGAGAGAGAGAGAGAGAGAGAAGGAATTTTATTGAGAAGGCACGAATTATCCATGAGCAGAGAGGGCGAGGGGTTGAATCTATTTCCTTGGTAAACTAGGCTAATGATAACCCTGAATAAGTTCTATCCACGTCTCGAAGCGGAATTCCCCTTAGCCCTGTCGATTCAAGGTGAAAGTTGGAAAGTCTGCGGTTTTGCTTGAGTCAAAGTATAAACTCGTCTGCGGCGTTGTGATGCCAATGCGATATCCAGGGGATGTCCGAAAATTCGAGGCTGAATTAGCGAGTATCGATCAGTTGAGAAATTCCGGAGAGAAAAGTTTTCTGAAATTTTTCCCTCCGATGCTCCGGTCTCGAGATATCGGAGGGAACTCAGTGGCAACCAATTGGGAGCCCTGCAACGTGCGTTTCTTTATGATATTCCAGATTGGCTGCAGCTACTGTCCCTCGAACATTTCCTCAACGACTAAACTTACCCACGAAAATGTGTTCGGAGTTTTTCCCAAAAAATCAAAACATTTGACGAAACTGCAGCCTTTGGCTTCGAGTCTCGGGACACTCGATACAGGAAACGACGAAAGCTGATTTGCATTCAGTATATAGAGCTGATATATAATTAAGCATGTCCTCAAAGAAAGTCCACGTGACAATCGTTAGATTGCCTCGAGACGACCACTAATTTAACATCGATTTTACGCAGCGAAAAGAAAGCTCGGGCATACAAGCTTCTAACGACAGTCTCGCGACCTGATTGCATGGAAGGGCGTGTGATAGAACTTTTTGTCGTTTCAACTTGCTTCTGTTTCTATTTCACCTTGTCATTATATTCATTATTCACGGCGCCATTGATTGGTCAACGAGCAACAAACCCAAACAAATCTCGACGGTTTTCTCTGCAATAATCTAACAAGCACTGATAATCTCAAAAAATTTTCTTTCCCCTGTGAGAGAACGTCGATTGGTTAGAAAATTTTAAAAAAAGTCACTTACGAAATTTATTTTTTTAAGGTATTTCGTTAACGAACTCGATCATTAACGCAAAAATCCTTTTTTTTCAGAATCAACTAAAAGGAGATGGAATTTTAGTAAAAAAATACAAAGTCAAGTCGACGAACTTTTGGCTAAGCAACGTGACAGGCTCGTACGACATTTTTTGGGGCTCTGTCGTGCAGATTTCTTCCCTCTAATTCGTAAGTTAAAAATTCGAACGTCCAACGTGTTTTCATTTTGTTTTCTCATTATCTGACGTTCATATTTAAAAAAATTTTTAAGACCTTGAAAGTTTCTCAAAACTTGACACATTGCGTCGGTACATAAACGGACGCTTAACGAGCTGCGTGCATGTGCGGTTTATCTTTCCTCCCTTGTCCGTGGTGTCATCAATGTGCAGCGGACGAGGGAGTGGTGCACGGAAGTCACGCTAAATTGTGCATAATAGCACATGATCGACGGTCAGTGTCGCAAAACAGAGAGAAAAGGAAAAAAATCAAGAAAAAGCAAAGAGGGTCCCGTAAAGTTTGCACGAGTCTGTAGGTCATGGCATGACGATCGTGATACTCACGTTTCTGAACGTGCAACTTTATTCCAAATTTTTACCACCCGGACAAAAATAAATAATTTTGAATTTATGAAGTTTACAAATTTTGTAGAAAAATTGTTAAATTTTATTCCACAGAGTGCCTCGAGCTCAACATACCACGAGCGAATTATCTCAATGTCATAATTTCGTATAATTTTTTAATTCATTTTTTTTTCATTTTTTTTTTTTACTGAGAATAATCTTGCTCGTTTTCCAGCCCAAAAAATCGTTAAAAATCGTTTAATCTTAAAGGTCACCAGTATAGTTGGCCCTTAATTTACTTATCCTCGGCATGTGAGCGGGGAATGAGTATATACGTGCTTATAGCTAATACGTATGTGGATATAAAGATATTTTTCTACGTAATACGCGTTGAAGTTACTGGGTGAGAAAGGGGTTAAAGTTGTAGAAATGCGCATGCGCTGTAACTATGGGAACATTAGGACTCAACGTGTGAACAAACGGTTCATTTCTGTCGAAGCTCTCATCGCCGAAAGGCGCGATACCGAACGAAAAAAAAAACATACGTATCTACTGTCCGGAGAGTTCGAGGAGGGTAGTCAAAAAAATAGAGTCGAGTAATAAAATGACAATTTGAAACCGAGCCCTGAGAGATCGTCGACTATTTGAAAAGAAAATTGTTAACGTTTCGAAGTTTGTACAATTCTGAAAAAAAAATTACGCAATTATGCGAAAACTTGAGAAATTTAGTACGAAGGGGAAAAAACAACAGGAACTTATCGATTGACAGGCGAAGCTTTTAACGTTTCTCGCGACTTTCTTCGTCCTATGTGTGTCAATTGCTACGATATTACAATTGCGTACTAGTGTGTATATGCCGCGTGCATCCATCTGCATAAAGTGACTGTGACGTGCGAGCATTCGATCACGGTCAAGTTCAAGTTCACCCCATGTGGACGGTTATGTTGCTCGGACTGTTGCTCAAAAGTTTGCTACAAAAACTAAGGAGACTCGATACCAAAATGAAATTCAATGTGAACGAAAATCGTCAACGTTCGGTACATCAGAGAGTCACGTTTCACGGATAAATTAACTTTTAGTATCGTTGCTTATTTTTACTCCAGTCCGAGGATCGAGCAAACTTTTCGAGAGAATTGTTACATGCTCCGCAGTGAGTGATTCAGTGCATTCGAACGCGGTGCCAAAAAATCAAATCTTCGTTTTTCTTGTTTTTTTTTTTTTTTCCATCGAGTTTGTGAAGTGGATTCGGGCTGAAGCAAAACGGAAGAAAAACGGAGGGTGGCGGAGGAAGTAGGCGAAAACGAAGGCGGGCCAGGAGGCCGTGTTTTTTTCGGAGAATGTGAGGTTAATGGCCGTTATAATTACGGGCCACCATCCGAGCAACTTACTATGGGCATCTGCCTGGACACTGGTTCGTAAATTCCCATTAATTTCATTATTTTTCATATCCAATTACAACATTACTTTTTTTTCCATTTTATTTCTTCCTGCAAAAAACTGCGATCGATCAGCGATTATCGTTTTCTCTTTAAATCTCGAGCAACGCGTTACGGTGCTCGCTCTTTGAGTCGCGGGCAAAAAAAAAACACGAATCGACGTTGAAGAGCATCGTTAAAATATCCGCCCGCATGTCTATGAAAATCTTGATCGCAGACGCGATAAACAACGAGTGTCTTTGAATTATGCATGCATCAGAGTCAGTCGAACAGTCACGCATGACAATAGAGCTAAGCCATGAGTCACGTGTCATACGTAGGGAGAAATAGAGAGAGAGAGAGAGAGGGAGAGCCATGCAATTTCGTATTTAAATGGAAAAAAATACTCGAGCGTCAAATTAATCAGAATCGAAATTTAATTAATTATTTTTTATTTTTTATTCTCCGATAATGGAGTTTGAAATAAACTCTAGAAAGGAGGATCACGAGCTGTCAAATAAATTCTACACTCTATTTTACCTTTCGTCCAGATCAACAAAATGGATCGCAGGTGTTCGAGGAAGGCGATGCTCGGAGTGTTGGAAAGTGGCGAGGCGAGGCTGGTTTACTCGCGACACCACCGGACGGACATTTCCCCATGCAAAATATCGGTCCAGTCAAATTTGAGGCACCTAAAGTCCCGGTCATTTTTATACTCGGTACGTATTCAAACATTAAGAAAAAAAATTTCGACGCGCCATGCACGTCGATCGCGAAAATAATTCTTTTTATTTCTGTATGAAGAACGTAAAATCGTGAAAATAAAATAACGAAAAAGGTTGGTTTGATTGATAAATAGTAGCAACTTGGACGTGGAGGAAAATCGTTTGAAGAATTTCACCAACTTTGACGTCCAGTTAGGCCCTTTGCAATATTGAAAGAAAAAAGTAAAATACTTAGCAATCAGTCCGACAGGAATCGAACAAAAGTTCAGAGTCTACTTGCTGAAATGTAAAACTTTGGCAGTGAGTTGATGAAGCTTTAAATTGAGGGTCTGAAAAATGAGCAATTGTTGGTGAAGAAAAAAAAATTGAGCGATATTACGACGACGTGATAATGTTCGACGAAGAAAAAAGAATTTAGATGTTTCTTTGTGTTAATTCAGGCGGTCCGGGCAGCGGAAAGGTGACACATTGCGACAACCTGATGCAGGAGAAGAAGGGCATAACGCACATCAACATGACGGACCTTCTGCAGCAGTATGCCCTTGGGAATGGTGAGAAATTGTTTCGAAAAGCTTTTAGTCACCTTGACCCTATTTTTGGTCTTCGTGGGCATTGAATTTTCATGGGAAAATCGGAGGAATGACAGTTATTTTATGTAATCATTCACTTTGGGACGAATCAAATGTAAACTTGTTTTCTAAATATATTTTCGTTCGATCTATTTTTCATATATATTTATATCTCTTATCTGTGTACTTTACCGGCTTATTTAAGACTGAAACATAGTCATAGATGGCTCTAAGCATCGGGTGTATTACGAGACATTCCAACAGCAATCGTAACCGTCATAATTCCGACCAGGAATTACGCCCATATGGAGGGTAACTGCGGATTCGATATATTCGTAACGTCGAGACTGTGTATGACAAGTGAATGTCGTGAAAGACACACACCGGCTAGGAAATCGATCCTCACTAGCTTAAGTCGAGTCGAACCAAGTGAACCGAGGGCTTTGCTCGTATCAGACTTTTCCTTCGATTGTGAAACCATACACTTTCATTTTTTAATTCAATCGTCACCTCCTAAGATGATTGGTTGACCATGACTTTGTGGATTAAGGCTCGAGACGTCGTCATCATCACTATATAGAATTTTCCACATCTCCGAGTCTTTTATGCTGATCTATCGTTGCAGATATGCAGGACTTTGGTCTGCTGAGCAGCAAAACCGTCGCTGAGGTTCTCATGCTCGAAATGAAAATGTCACCGGGTGCCAAAACCTTCCTCGTCAGTGGTTATCCGAGAAACATGCGAGATGTCGTGGAATACTCGGAAAAAGTGAGTTGTTTGTTTGGGTTTGGGTTGTTAATCACGTAAAAATATTAATCGGATCGATAATGATCGATCCGATAATTTTGGGGGCGACAATGGGGAAAAATGAATATTTTAAAGGTTTCTTTTTGTTAATCACATTGATATTTCTCACATTGATAATAGTCGAGAATTCAGTGGATAATAATGGAAAAAAGAAGTATTTTCACCCCTTGTGTCCATACTGGGTCTTTTTGACCCGCAAAATTTCCTCGATTGTTTGGCAACGAATGTTTTGTCATTGAATATTCGATTCGGACGAAAATAAAATTTAAAACCTTTATGGACAATTTCATATCCATAAAAAAATGCATATTTACCGGAATATAACGATTTGAAAATCGCCTCGGGTCAGATTGACCCAAAATGCATTTTTTTGTTTTTTAACGACACCAAAATATTAATCAAGATGATGATAATCGAGAATTCAGGGGACTATAATGTTAATTGTAAGGATGATAATGTACGAGGCTAAGATCGTACAGAACCGTGACCCATATCCCATTCACAGTTCTCGTAATTGCTTCCACGTGCGAGCACCGATTGAACGTTTAATATTTATCATCGAAACGTGAAATCTATGAGAAAGCGTGGTCGATTTTTTTTCTTCTATTGACTTCAATATTCGACGCAATGAATGATTCCGCGTCACGGTTAACACGTGTCCTTTATCCATCCACGTTTTTTTTTCTTGTTATACAATTACGACGATTTTTTCACTCACGAGATATTCCACCCACTTGCCGATAAAGTTATTAACCCAGCCAACTTTCGTGCCATTAGTGCACCGCGAAATTCTCCGAGAAAATGGCAAAAAACTGTGAAAATGAGTTTATCTCGATTTTGTGTCAAAAAATTTCATTAGAAAATCCAACTCATGCTCGGAGGATGGAAAAAAAAATTGGATTCCCGAGAAGAATCAATTTGGGCTGCTGATTTCTTAATTTTAATTTTTTAATGTAAATTTACAACTTTTTTTAACTAAAAATTTAGTTTGACGATTCCAATTTGGTTTTTGTCGTCTCCATAATTTTCACGATGATCCTTCAGAGCTTATTCTCAACGGGTTCAATCGTCGGAAAGCATTTATATGTGGGTGCCTTTTCGGCGACACGTGTAGGACGTAACGTCAAAGGGAGGAGATATTAACGCTGAGAAACACAATGATATATAATGGTTCGTGTTCCAGTCACCCGGTTTAGTGACCCCGCGAGGTCAAACATGTGGCCAATTCGTACCTCTCTGTTCTGGCCCATGCCAAAATGTGTCTAGTGTATGCCTCGGTATCCTCGATACACATTTCTTCGAAAATCAAACTGATCGGACACATAAATTCAAAATTTTGAAAAAAAAGTGAAATTTTTTTTTTCGGTTCATTTTTTTAGATACAAATTGTTAATGGTGCTGTCCTTGTGTCTTGGAGACAAGATGTACTCGAAAGACAAATCGATTACGGTGCGCAGCTTGGACACATCGTTTTGGGCCTCGCACGTATGGAACTCCGAAATTTTTATAGAAATGTCATGCCAGTCGCTGAATATTTCGATCGCAGCGGAATTCTCCTGGAGGTAAGGAAAAAAAAAACTGTTTTCAAAATTTGTTGCAATTTTAATAAAACGAAAAATCATTGTCCTGATCAACTTTTGTAATTTCTTTTAAAATACTCCGGTGCTACTTGCGTTATCAATCTCGTCGAGCGTTAAAACGCCGGCTGTGATAATGATCTTTATTTACGGGAATGAGGTTACAATATGCCAAAATATTTGTCGAGTAATTTATCGATCGGCCCAAGAAACCTTGGACGAAATAATAATGGCATGTGAGCGATTCTTGCGTTGTTTCGAAGGAAAGAAAAAAACAATATAAACACGATTTGTGTAGATTAATGGCGAACGAAATCCGAGCGACGTCTACGTCGATTTTCGCGAAGCTGTTATGAGGATTTTGGGGCTTTCGGGAGGCAATATTCGTGACAAAGCTCCGCAGCGTTCATTGGAGGCTGAGGTAAATATGCACATGATTTTTTATTTGAAAATTCAAGTTTGTAGTGGGCGAGAAGGGCATTAATGTGGAAAATTTGGCCAAATTACCATAAAATGGCGTAGTACCGAGTTTATTTTTTATTGGACGATGAAATGGATCTCGATTTTGCGTTTTCCCCATCGAGACCGAAAGTTTAAGTACCCACAAGCCGGGTATCCGAACACAAAATTTTTTCATCCAAAAAACAGCCTTAAAAAAATTATTTTCGAAAAATGTTACCCTCACGACTAATTCAGCAGTCTTACGAACTTCCCAGAACTTGAATCATACGTGTTACCACGCGAGTATATCAATTCAAAGACTCTGATCGAATATTCAAGTCGTAGAGGAGGGGAGTCGTTATCATGGCTCATTGATTCAACCCCCACGTTTTTTTCCCTCTCGGATTAGCACAAAGGCTAGCGCGAGGGAATCCACGTTTGTGTACACAAGGAAATGATATATCGAACGATTGTAGGAAATACGCTTAAATTTCATGAATCACGGAATTCCCATTGTGTCTATTCCAAACGGTTATCGCCACCGTTATTCCAATCAATAACTATTCGTTAAATCATAGTGGAGCAAGATTTTACGAAATATTGAAGATTTCACTAAAATGTTTCGAAGCCAACGTGAACTAGCCATTGAAAATCTTTCGAGCATTTTAGTATTTTTTCATTTTTATTTTTTATTCAAGGTCATTATTTTATTGGGCGTAGATTTGACTGCCTAAAAAATGTCACAAAGTCAAATTTGTTAGGAAAAAATCAGCTTGGACCTGCACAAAATTTGCCTGAACTTTTTCAACATTTAGTTGTTGTATTCTTACGTCAAAAGGTCGAAGTAGAACGACGTGGAATAACTTCCGGTACATCGTCTCACAATGAGAAGCTCGTGGTGACTGAAGTCTCACCAAGGTCACCCGTGCCACGAGCCAATCCAGCAAAGACCGCGAACAAACCGAGGAAAGGAATTCCCACATTCATATGGGTCATAGGTGAGTTTCGACGTTTGATACGAGATTATTTTTACCATTTTTAGGAGACACGTGGCTCTGTGATTATTCTCAGGTGTCCAGTTTCTCTCCTGACATTTTTTAAAATCCACAACCTTTGTCAATTGTTTTCAGGGGGCCCTGGCAGCAATAAAGCGAGTTTGTGCACTCAAGCTGTGGGCAACATGGAACGTTGGGTTCATGTTAGCATAGGTGGCCTTTTAAGGACTATGGCATCCTCTAATACAATCGTGAAAAACGCTATCGAGTCTGGTGAAATGGCTCCACAAGATATTGTTATGCAACTCGTTGAACAACAAGTTCTTATCAATCGAGACACCGATGGTATCATCATCGATGGATTCCCGAGAGATCTCAATCAAGTTCAAGCGTTCGAGAGCAAGGTAAAGCTTTTGACAGATTCCTCAACACTTTTCCATGGAATAGAATCAGCGAATTATTTTCTGATGCCCTTAGGAAAAGCAATAATTTCCAGTTTCGAATTTTTCTTAATAATGTGATCCCAATTGTGTTTGGAATTCCAGTTCGGCCAAGAACCGCCGCTCGTACTTCTCGATTGTTCAAAACTCCAACTGGGTCGAGGTAGACTCGATGACAGTGTTTCAGCGTTTCGAAAAAGATTGGAACTCTTCCGTGAGGTTTCCCTGCCAATGTTGAAGACACTGGACAACGACGAACGCCTCAGTATCGTGAGTTTTTTTTTTTTTTATATTCAATGAAATTCCAATCAAGTTATTTGCTTGATTAATAATTATCCTGCAGAAATATTTTTGTACTGTCTTTGATCGGCCACGACGATTTTCTATCGATTTCCAGATCGACGGGGACACCGACGTGCCTTCGGTACAGCAAGAATGTGCCGCTACTCTTTACCAGTTGATGCGAGGAGCCAGACGCAAGGAAGAGAAAAACGGAAACGGCGGTGTCTTTTCGCGACCTGGTTCAAACGGGCCAAACTCAATAGCTCCCGGAAACATGAATGGGGGCCAGAAAGTAATAAGGAATGGCGTGGCCAAGCATATAATAGAAAACGGAGTAAATGCTCTGGCGAACCACGTCGAGAAAAATATCGGAACGACTAAAAACGGAAGTCGTTTGAACGGCGTTGCCAACAAAGTTAAACAACAAAACGGCGTCGTTAAGCATCTGAAGAATCATAACGGCGTAGCGAATGGAGCAGCGAACGGAGTCACACGCCATTTGCTACAAAACGGCGCCAACGGCAACAATAGGGTCGTCCCTCTCAATGCCAACAACGCGAAAGATCCTCTCAGAAATATGTACAACGAAGTCGAAGGCTATCGACAGGATCTTCACATTTAAAAATCAACTTTGTAAATCTCTAACATAATTCATTTCTAAAATTATTTCATCTTACCGAGAGAAGACCGAAGTCAAAGTTCAAATTATTTACACGTTCGAATCCCAATTAAAAGTCTACAATCAATAAATAAAGTAAGATTTAACTATACTCACAGGATATTAATATTTTTCCTGGATTTGTTGGACCAACATTGCAAATAAGTTTAAGGTATTCTTTTCTCGGAAAACTCAACTTTTTGAAAACATCTAACGTGTCTCGCTACACTCGTTCGCAAATTAAACTCGATCCTGAAATAACCAGGTCAAACCCGATTGGCACTTTCAAGATTTCTCGGGGAGCTCCAAGGCCAAGATACTGTCAAAAATTGTTAATTAAACGTCGTCGGTTGAAAAGGGAAAGAGGAAAACGAGGAGGAACGAAAAAAATAGCGCTCTCCCAGAAATTACGATTAAGAAAAATCGTCGCCTCGTCACAAAAGTCTTTGGAGTTCGTTTCTACGGACCCCAAGTCTTTCACATCGATCATCTAGAATTATTTTGTACACGATTTTCCAAGCGGCAATGTGCACGGAAAAAAAGATTAATTTTAACTCTAAAGATGGATTTTTCGTTGAATATTCGAGTTCGTGAAAGGAATGCCTTAAAATAGACAGACTCTTTTTTCGTTCGAACAGAAAATCATTTTTCAATTGAACTTCGGGAATTCTATCGATTCAAGGCGCCAAATTTGTACGGGCGTTAATTACCGCAATATTTCTATGGTGTTAAGCGTATGGTGACTGAAGAATGCTCACAAGTTAGTTTACTCGTATTCATTATGTAACTTAAGTATTTCAAAAACGATGAAACGGAACAGAGTGTGGGTGTGTGAAAGATCACGAAATAGAGCTTTTTACTGTCTTATTCGAGGATGAAATTAATCGATCGCGTGCATACTGGGTCCTTCGACCCCACCAATTTTCTGTCACCGACTGTTTGCCATTTAATGGCAACGAAATTTTTCTTATTTGGTTTTCGTTTTCGCCAAAAAATTAATTTTTGGCCATAAAATATAGATATATTACTTCGAAGAACGTTTCTACAAAAAAAAACGAAAAAAGAATGCAATTTAACTGGAATACAACGATTTGAAAAACGTCTCGGGTCACATTGACCCAATATGCACTTGGGGATTTGTTGAGATATTCGATAGACTGTTTTTTTATGAGAAGAAAAAATAATTCATATCAGAAAGTTATAGAACAACAAAAAAATCATTCGACAGCAGGAAACAAACGCTCGCACTTCTCATCCGGTCCCTCAGAACCAATGATCATCTACCCAGTATTATATCATTGACCTTGAAGTCCATGTATTATTCTTTGGATCCAAAAGACAAGAGATTCGATAAATATTTCACTATCAAGTGAACGAAATTAAACCAAACGCAATGGAACCCCAAAAAACTCTCTGAAGACTCTTAAGAACCGTACGCTGCGAATTTTGCTATCTCCGAAAATTTCTTTCCCCATACGCGCCAGTATCGAAATTTGTTTAAAATCGAAAGATTATCGTCGCTGAATGAATTCGAGGCATGGAACCACAAATTTTGGGCAATTCTCAATGTGCAGTAAACCCATTTTCATAAAAATGAAGAAAATCTTTTGTGTATCGGAAATTCTCATTCATTTTTATGAAAATTTAAACTTTGATCAGGGGAAACCGCTAAACGTTTGAAATCTCTTTGGGTTTTATTATGTGTCGATAATATTTGGATTAAAGTTTCTCGCGTTATTAAATGAATACGAATCTTATTTTATTAATCCATACAGAAGAGTACCTTTCACAGGAATAGTTAAACCTGATACAAAAACGAAAACTATTTTCGACAGTCGTTGCAGATGGAAAGAGAAATATATATTTTTTTCAGATTCGTTATATTAAGATGTTGGATCCGCAGGCGGATTTGTAAGATTGAGAGAAAAAAGTGGAGATTTTATGGAAACCCGTAAATCGTGTAATTTAATGATGTTGCAGTTTGCATCGTTGGAATGCAACGAAATTCAGTTTTTTCAACATTTGGTTTCGACAAGACAACTGTCCCTTCTTGCGACCCAAAAACAATAAATTCAATCAATAATTTACGAAACAAGTTTTTTTTTTCTAAATCTCAACGCTGCAAACTCCAGAATCATATGTTTTTTAAGATATAGAATACTATTGAGAACTTGATGACCTTGGGACATTCATAATCTTTAAATAATCTATTGATGTTTGCAAGAATCTGATGAAAAGTTATTGGAAGTTTGAAGAAATTAAAAACCGTTTTAGAATCTAAGTTGATCAGAAAAATTCCAGTCCACACTGTGAACGCAAAATTTAAATTTTGCTGTCGAATTTGTTTCGGCTTTTTTTCGATTGTTCTGATTTTTTCGAGTGGAAATGTGGAAATTTGATTAACGAGGAACTTCGAAAAATTCATGGATCAAGGAAGTCCGAAAGAATTGGGCTGCCTGTGTAATTTTTAATTTCTTATAGATTACATTTTAGACAAAATTTGTTACCGAAATCTCATCTAAATGACAAATGATCGAGCTTAAGAATTAAAAAAGTTACATAATCGTTTCGTATATAATTTTTACTTAAGGTAAATATCGTTAACATTGTGGGGAAGAGTTCTGAATGGTGCTCGACGACATAAACGCAGAGGAAATCGTGAGGAATTTTTCAACATTAATTCTCCTGTTCTTATTCGGTATTTCTATTGTTTCCTATTTTCATTATTATTATGTATCTTATACATTATTATATATCCTATATATATATATATATATATATATATATATATATATACATATAATAATTGAATATTTATTATTTATAATACTTTAGTTGAATGTTGTGTACAAAAAATGTAAGCGAAATAAATACCTCTCAGTGGACCACTGGAATCGTGTCTGGGTCTTGGGTTGAAAAAATATGGTTTCCATTTTCCCGCAACTCACGCGACTTTTATTTTTTATGTCTAACTTATTTTTTAATCCAGTTTTCGCAAATACTATCGTCCACCAAATTTTTATAGGAATATTTTAACTGACTACAAACGAAAACGAAGCTATACGTAGAATATAAAGTTTCTTTGAATGAAATTTAACCGGCAATTACATGCGGCACTGCACGAGCAGTCACGACGCAGATTCGGATTTAGTGCAGTGCTGCTCGTTTCGTTGCTAGCAAAACGCACGCGTTTAACGTTAACATAACCTCTTATATTTGTCAGAATTTTCATTCGTGGCAACAATACCACGCGTTTGTAAAATGTCATAGAATAAAAATCAGTGTCGCAACGTAAAAATAATTGTATACATCGAAAGAAGTCTTTCGCGATACGGTTTGGGTTACGAACGTTTTCCGAAATTGTCAACAATGAAGAATCTGTCCGTGCAGACTCATCTTGTACAGAATAATTCGCCGGAATTTTGCCAAGAAACTTTGAACGATACTGTTCTCTGTTGCATCAACCCGGACAACGATGATCTTTACGTTTTACAAGACAAACACTTCTACGCTTTTTCATCGAAAAATGGCCTCACCAAAACTGTCATTGACATTGAAACGGAGGAATCTGCTAAGCCTGTAGGACTCGAATATTGTAGCGACGTCGAACAACTATGGTGCGCTTATGACACAGGCGTTATAATTTCCATTAATGCAGAATCCGCCTTGCAACCAGAGGTAACAACGCGTTTTCCCGAAGGTCTGAGGTCCATAAAACTCAGTCCGGATCAGGAAATTCTTGTACTGATTACCGCCGACAATACCGTTGTTACAACGGTCTCCGACTTCCACGTCGTATCCAAGGTAAATATTCCGCGATTGATATTTATGGTTGAAAATTCATTTTGAAAATTTCTCCTCGCAGGATGATGAATCAATAGTTTATTTTTCCATGATTATTTCCAGGTGGATCTCAATTCTGATGAATACGGTAAAAATCAGTTCATCACCGTAGGATGGGGCAAAAAGGAGACGCAATTTCACGGGTCGGAGGGCAAGGCAGCTGCGAAAGCAAAAGACATTATAGTCGGTAGAACGACGAATGACGATGGGAAAGCTCGAATAACGTGGCGAGGCGACGGCACTATGTTTGCTGCGAGTTTTTTACGTGACGATGGCCAGGCAAGACTGTTCAAGGTTTTCAATCGTGAAGGAATCCTCCAATGTACGAGCGAACTCACCGCTGGTTTGGAGGCTCATATAGCGTGGAAACCTTCGGGAAATGTGATCGCGGTCGGGCAGTTATTGCCGAATAAACATGTGATTGCATTTTTTGAGAAAAATGGCCTGAAGCACGGAGAACTCTGTCTTCCCTACAAACCGAACGAAATCGAGGTGACGTTGATGTTTCATTTTAATTCATGTATGTACGGAAAAAGTATATTCCATTAGTCTCCGACGTTGCAAACTCCAATGTCATAAAGATTACAAAGAATATTGATTGTTTATTTTGCAGATAATCAGTTTGACCTGGTCCCACGACTCCGAGATCCTAAGCATATGGCTAAGAGAGAATAACAGCGAGGAAACGAGTCTGCAAATTTGGACTGAGAATAATTACCACTGGTACCTGAAGCAGACGATCAAATTCACAGCGGCGAATCCTCTTGTCTATTTTGCTTGGAGCACGGCACCGAGAGCAGGAAAAAGATTGATTTTACTCACGAAAAAGAAAACGATGACTTATTTGTTCCGTTGGAACGTCGATCACAGTCGCGGTCACAATCGGAGCGACAAAGCTGTCGTTGGCGTCATAAATGGGAAAGAAGTTCTACTCACTGGTTTTCGGAAGGGTATAGTTCCGCCGCCGATGGCTCACACATCCTTGAAATTCAGCGAAACGATAAACTCGATTTTATTCTCGCCGGGCTGTGTGCGGGCTGATTCGTGGCTTGATTCAAACACCTTCATGTGCCTTCTCAGCGATAATCGATTGGCTTTTTGCCGTCACGATAAGGTAAATATGTTTCGATCGAATTGACGATTTTTCTTCGTGTTTCTTCATTCATTTTTCCTATAATCGATTTTTTCCCCAAATGCTTCCAGGACTCTCGTCTCCTGGAGTACAATCATGTTGGAACATTCGATATAGATTGGCAAAGTCCCGGAATTAGTGACTCCGAGACTTATTCGCTGCATCATTTCTTATGGTTTAAAGAGCGAATGATTCTGTGCTCAGCTTCATCCAATATGTCCAACTCTCTTTGCGTTCTGAATCTGGAGGGAGAGGATTTTGAAAACGATGGCCGCGTCGTCGTCCGGTAAATATTTGACGAAATCCAGAGCTAAAGAGACATTAACGCTTTGCATTGGCGTAATTTGAATTGTTGTTTTTTCTAGACCGAATTAGACAAAATTTTTAGACTTTTTGTTTGGTGAATTGGATCTGAAGTTTTCTTCACATCGAAATAATCTGAAATAATGTTAACAATGATCCAACAGGGATTTCCGTCCGATGGATGATCCAATCGAGCACATTGTGTCATCGCCAGACGAGAACATGGCTTACGTAGTGGCTGGAAAATCGGTTTTCAAGTACAAGAATCTCGAGGGGATGGTGTCGACGTGCTTAGAAATACCAGAGCCGTGTTCCCTGGTCGAGGTCATTGAGATTGACAGTCGCCACATAATTCTGTCATTAACAAGCAGAGGCCGTTTCTTTGTCGATGGAAACGAGATCGCGAGTAACATAACGAGTTTTTTCGTGCATTCGGAATTTCTTCTCTTAACAACGTTGCAGCACAGCCTGATATGCGTGAGACTGGACGAGGAAGGTTTTCGTCAAATAAATCAGGACTTGACTGTAAGGCCATGGGAAAATGGTTGCGTCGAGAAAAATTTGTCAGGCTTGAATGTTCGCCGCGTGGAACGTGGGTCCAACTTGATCGTTGCTGTGGCGGAAGATCCACGAACGATTTTACAAATGCCACGCGGCAATTTGGAGTGCATACAACCGAGAGCTTTGTCATTGCACATCATTGGGATTCACCTCGACTCACAGAATTATAAAGAAGCCTTCGACTTGATGAGGAAACAGCGTATAAATTTAAATCTCATTTACGATCATGATCCACTGTCTTTTTTAGTGAATGCCGAAAAATTCGTCGATGACATTGAAAATCCAGCTTGGCTCAGTCTTTTTCTCTCTGAATTGCAAGACGAAAATTTCACACAGACGATCTATAAAAATTATTATTATTACAATTTGAGCTACTTCGAGAATCTAGCCTGGCACGAAACCAAAGTCCTTGGAGTGTGCCAAGTACTGAGAAAAATCATGGAATCTCGAAACGATTGCAATTTCATTCAACCGATCTTAACGAGTCTCGTGAAAAATCAACAGATTCCTGGACTCGAAGCAGCTCTCAGAAAAATCAAAGACATTCGAGCTTCCGAAGGCAGTTCGACGAATTCCAAGAAATCTTTGTCCGAGGATGCTCTCAGATATTTGCTTTATCTCGTCGACGTCAATATTTTGTTTGATATCGCAATGGGAATGTACGATCTTGAACTCGCCCTTTTCGTTGCCTCAAAGTCACAGAAAGATCCTAAAGAATACATACCCCTTTTAAACGATATGAAGAAACTCGAAATAAATTACATGAAATTTACCATCGACAAGGATCTCAAACGCTACGACTCCGCGCTCAATCACATCGCTCAAGCGCCTGATCGATTCGACGAGTGTTTCGAGTTCATATGCAATCATGATATGTACGCAAAAGCGTTGCAAATGTTCCCTTACCACAGCAAAGAGGCTGATAAAATTGCTAAGGCTTACGGAGACGTTTTGATGGAAAGAGAAGAATATCACGAAGCTGCTCTCATGTTCCGGCGGAGCGGATTTGTCAGGAACGCACTGTACGCTTATAAAGCAGCTGGCAGCTGGCAAGACGTTATTAACGTTGCGATCCAATTGGAATTCAGGCAAGTGTCCATCCATTTTTACGACCAATCTCTAGGGAAATGTGTAGAATCCATTTAAAAAAAAAAATAGAAGAATTTTTTAGTATGTCTGACATTTTTGTTCATTTTTATGAGCATTTACACTTTGGACTTTCGACTTTCATATGAATCCATTCCCTGGGACGAAAGATGGTGGATTCAGCTACTTTCGGTTAAGTAAAACGTTTTTTTGTCTGTTTGTGTTTTCTTTAGCTCGGCAGACCTGCAGGAATTGTACGAAGAGCTGGCGACTCATTTGCGCCAGGAAAAAAGATACCTCGACGCGGCCAAAATTCTACTCACTTATATGAAACAGCCTGAGGAGGCTGTCTCGGTTTTATGTGAAGGAAAACGTTGGGGTGAAGCAATGTCAGTTGCTCAACTCATAAAAAGGCTCGACTTGATCGGTACGGTTTGCGATGGAATTTTAATATTTTCCCTCGTAGTTGTCTCGCTAGCATTCGATTTTTTTAGCCAATGTATGAAAAAGCTCGATTACTACTCGCAAAAAACGAAAAATTTCATAAAATTACACAAATTGCTAAAAATTTATCCAAAATTTCGAGACTTACATGGTACGAAAAGATTTTGGATAAACTTTCAACTGTTTCTCATCGCAGAAACTCACATAAAACCCGGAGTCGAGGAACACGCGGCGTATCTCATATTCACGACGAATCACAACAGAGAAAAGTTCGAAAAGCATAAAATGCGTTTGGCTACAGTAAGACAAGAAAATGCTGCGAGGGATTTACAAATGCAGGAAGCCCTCGGTACAGATTTCGAATATCCAACGGGGCACGATGTTAATGATTTGCTGAGCGACACTAGCAGCGTCACTGGTTCTGTGTCGAGTCAAAGTTCGCGAAGTTCTCGCAGTTCTGGGTAATTATCCAGCAAAACGATTATTCCTTCCTACATTCTTTTTCCAACCGGATGTATTTTCGGATTTTTTCAATCTGGAAAGATTTTTTAATTTTATCTAAATTTCAGGCGAACATATCGGTCAAGCAAAAATCGAAGAAAACAAGAGAGGAAACTTTTGAGCATAAAAGAAGGGAGTTGCTTTGAAGACCTCGCTCTGATCAGAGCTCTTCATCAAATAATGACGATGACTTACGCTGACAAAGGTTCGGGATCGATACTTTTACTCCCTTTCCTCATTTTTTGTATGTTTTTTTTTTTTTTTTTACTTCATTTTTTCTGAGGCTTGTATTATTTTGCAGAAGAGATAAAATTGGTGACGGAGATGTTGTTGAAATTCGAGCAGAACGGAATGACCAAAGATCTCCAAAATACTTTTGGCGAATTCCTAAATCTACTGGAACTTAGCAAAAGTGAAATTTGGTTGAAATCTAATCAGATTGGAAACGATTCCGTGGAGACGGTGAGAAATTTGTTTTCCTCGGTGAAGAATCCAAGTATTTTTTTTCGAGTCTCCTTAGTCGTGACATTGATTTTATTTTTCAAATTGTAGGCGGACGAGGCTATTTGTATAAAAGACAATCAATCCAGCAATATTCCACAAAGTTTGCTCGGTGAGTGGATTTTTATTCCCGTCAATATTTTGGATTGATTCTCTATTGAAAATTTCGATACTTTTCAGAGCCTCGTTTCATGTATCCACCGTATGCAGGCACCACTGAATGGCAACTAGAAGTGTGCGATTCTGCGACGAAGATTTCGGGATGAAAATCTTGTATCACAAACAAAAATATATTTTTTTCGCAAACTTGTAATTTCGTTGTTTTTGATGAGGAAAGAAATGGACGTCTCTCTTTCGTAATAATAGTTTTCGAAGTATTCGACAAGGATCATTTTGACACTTTTATTTACAACGCGTTATCCCATGCTTTTTCCATTCGATAATATAAAAGAATCGTATCGATTTATATATTCGTATATAATAAACCGTTTGCTGGAATTTACAGTCAAGTTTCGTTACTTTCAGCGCTTGGACACATGTTATTTTTTGTAATTCAGTTTATGAAATATATTACAATCTTTGTTACTCGAGTTATTTTTATCATCTTTCGAAAGAATTTGCTCAAATTTAAAATCTCACTTTTTTTTAACATTTCGTGTGTCAATTCGTTGATAATTTTTTGCTCTCCGTATCTGGACGTGAAAATTGGGTTAATATGTACAGTTATGATTTGACCTCGGCGCGATCCACGTTCAATTTGTTTCATATCCTTTTTTCCCATTGATCATACCGATCGGGCTAATGGAATGATGAATAATTCGGAAGGAAAGCTTACACACTACATAAGCAATATATTATAATTATTATTATTATTATTTGGAAAAAATCGTATTTACTGGCTATTACATTTTTCGGTTCACAAAAGATCAAAACAAAGGGCGTGCTAAATTAGTTTGATATAAAATTGCGATCGAAAAAGGGCAAAACAAATGCAATGTCGGAATAAATCGACCGCCAGTTAACTGCGCGCTTTATTTTTGTGCGTTTTCGAGCCTTCTTCGGTTCAAGATTTTCGAATGGAGTAAATTTGATAATTTTCCGGAGTAACTGGGTAAAAAAATGTGCTCGGTATCCCATTGAAAAGCTCTTATCGATGTCAAAAAAAAGGGATGAAAAAAGTTTGACAGAGTAAAATAAAACGTCATCGTAATGATAGTTTAAAAATAGTATTAAATATCTAGTACAAAAAACAAGAAAAAAGGTATAGTGATGCAAAGTACTAACGCGTTGTAATGCGCGGTACTTGCATATGTTGCAATGTGTCGCGGATTAAAAATATTAAAAAAAAAAAAAAACAAACATTCGGCAGCTTTACCTGCGTCGAAATCTTCCTAAGCTTTCTCGTCAGTGTCTCATGTCGTATTTACGCCATAAATCTAAATATATATATATATAATATATGTTTTCCTCCGACTATTCCTACCTATTAATTTGTAGCTAAAAAAACATACGACGAGACACGGATGACAGACGTTTACGTAACACATTCATCGAAGCGTCCTTGTTTGTTTAATGTCGAAGTATAAAAGGAAAGAGAGCTAAAGAAAAAGGATTCTCCAACGTTACTTCCGGTTAATTCAGTCTTTTTCCTTTGCCGCATTGTTTCATTCAAAAAATCACACATTCTCTCACATCGCGTCGACTAACCGAGTCCATGGATGCTCTTTCCTTGATATTCTGACACTTAACAAACAATCTAAGCTTCCGAAGACTTTCCTCGACAATTAGTTCAATTTTACGGATATGCGTGTGTTCAAAATTGACAAAAAAAAAGAAACAGTTTTACCGTTATATTACAAAGGGAAAATGATAGAGAGTCCTTAATCCTTCTTGACTACTCTTGCCAGGCTCAACATCGAAGGCGATTTGAGCTCAGGACGCAGACTTATCTTCATGTGCTTCGCGTGCGTGTACTTCTTTCGCACTGCTTGGTATTTACTCTTCTCCGCGTTGACCACCGCACTCGCGATGTCACGAACCACTGGCATCAAATCGTCCTTCGTGTAAGTACTGTAATGGACCATCGTGTTTGTCCAAATCACTTCACCTTCGGCCGCTTCCTCGTGTCCAATTACGCTGTTTTTAATTTTTTTCATCAACATAAATCAATTAATTTCACTTTTTTTTTTCACTCCCAAAAGCGATTGTGTTTTACTTACAAAAAGGAAAGATACATCGCCGCTGCTGCTATCAGACTCGGATGATAGTGGCAGAGCTCGTAATGCACCAAACTTTCCTCCAGGAAATATTTTGCCATTGTGTGATGCACAGGAAGTGCCTGTTGGGATTTACCAATTCAAAATGTGAATTCAATGTTTTTTTTTTTTCATATTTGACTTAACGAGATCACGCGACCAGGAAATGTCATTCACTTCCGAATAAAATATCCGTTCAATAAAATTTAATTCTTTTTTATTGACCGCCAATTCGTTATCTTATCGATTGCGATGTTTTTCTTACCCGGCCAGCTTTACTGTATCTTCGGAGAAAATGAAGTGGCAATGGTCGTCCCATTGAGTAGTCGAGAGTTCTTATAACTAACATTTCCATTTGCAATATTTCTGTTTTCATGTAAGCATTATCAGAAATATAGACAAAGTCTGATATGTCAGGAGAATACATCTCCTCGTATTTGCATGCTATGAACAGTGCTGTCACTCCGACAAGCTGCAGCCTCTTCCGTGTTATCGTCCTATGGAGCTGAAAGAAAAGATTTTGGGGATTGTAATGATTTTTTATTTGATTTTAGCTCTGCAAGTGCATACTGGGTCGTTTTGACCCCAAAAATTTCTTGTCACCGATTTTTTTTTAACAAAAAATACATTTAAGGCTATAAAGTATGGATTAATAACTACAAAAACGTCGCTACAAAAAAAAATGCATTTTTACCAGAATACAACGTATTGAAAAACACCTTGGGTCGGATTGACCCAATATGCACTCATAGGATTTTGCACTCGAAGGATTGACAACGAAGAGGAGAATTTTGGTTTAGGGGGAAAAACGTGTAAGGAATTCTAAAACTTACTGCCAAGAAGCGGTCGATAATGGCAATCGTCAAATAAAGAGTTTCTTGCAGAAGACGGAACTGCTGGTGAACTTCGACTAACCAGTCGACGAGAACACTTCTCATTTTTGCTGTGACTTCTTGGCCGTGCAAAAATCCTTTTGGAATGGGATATTGCTTTTCCAGCTGCCTCAAGTAATTGTATATGTCATTGCTGTAAATTGATACTAATACTGGATTTTCTCTGTCGATTTCGTCAATATCTTCGATGGACAGAAGATCTGACGAGAAGGCTTCAGGCTCTTTAGGTTTCTCATCTTGCTGAGGATCTACTTTGATGACGATGGGTTTTTGTTCTTTCTTCAATATCGGCTCCGATAATTGTATTGGTTGCTTTTTTGCAACATACTTGTTGACATTAACAGCGGCAGAAGATTTCAAGATTGGTTTCTTCAGTGCATTTGCTTTATTTATCTGCTCACCACCACGTGCAGCATTTACTTTATTGCCAATTTCCCCTAACGCCGCTCGTCTTATCGGCTGATTAGTTACTCCGTTTGTCAAGGTTTTCACATTTTTTGTGTTCTCTTGATTCAGTATGTTCTGCAAATTAATTTCCAATTTTTACTTTTATTCACTATTTCTTTTAATTAATTGATTAATTGATCGATAAAATCCACGTTTATTCCTCATTTTATTGAATAATTCTGGAATTTACTCCATTGATGAAAGGTCAAAAACATTTTTTTTTTAATTTCGTTCATTTTCTAAATTTTTAAACATTTTTTGTGAAATTATTTTTCAACGTATCTGAGAAAACAAATTCGGTAGTGGATTCGTCGAATTTTAATACATCCCGATGATATAACTTCGGATTCATGTTGAAAAAAAAAATGGTAGATCTGAATTACAGATTTCGATATTCATGGGGAGGATTCCAATATGTCAGTGATTATCGATTTAAAGATAATTGAGGACGAAAATGATAGCGTTTTCTCAAGGCACTTCCGAAAGGGAGGAAGAAATGTAACGATCTTTTTAAATGAGCGTTCCGAACAAGCAAACGCGACTGTCCTTATTGTCCTTCATTAAAGCAGGAATGTGACGTGAATGAAATGGAAATAAAAGAGATGGAGAAAATTTTTGGCAGGGTCGTGAAAAAAGCGTGTTTATGAGGCACGCTTTCAGCGAGTTTCCGAGTTGAACGCGTTCCTGCTGATCGGGGTCGGTTGCTTCAATGTCAAATACACAAGAAATTTCGGCGATCGCGAAAATAAATACATCTCGTATTATGGAATAAATTCTGTTAAGAATTTACGATATATATCGGAAAAATGAATGATAGTGGAAAAAAGAAATGATTATCACGAGAATGTGTCGGTTGGAGGAGGAGAGCCTTTTAAAAAAGCCGAGAGGCATTTAAACGCTTGGGGGTAACCGACGGTTACACCGTATAATCTCCAAACGGTCAGAGACGGGAGAAATTTTTCTTTCCCCCCTTGATGTTTTCATATATTTCTTATAAAGACTCACCGTAAGCGCTGTCCGATTTCTCAACGCCATCGTCAATTAGTAGTAGAGAACGTATTCGGACAAATAAAAAATTTCAAAAGCCGACAATTATTTATTTTCAAATTAGTCTTTCTCAATATTATCTCACGACGATCGACCAACACACCACACCATGTACAGCGACCGCACTCAATAACGAACTCCGTCGATTTGAATTTGTTTAGCTCCCAAGCCTCACCACCTCAAGCGGATGTGATACAGATGGCTGTGGGAAAAAGGCGGACGGAAGTTGCTTACTTGCATCAGATTTGCCGACCGGCAAGCGTTTCTATTGGTCAGACGATTTTGCGCGCGTGATTCAAACTTGCTAAGACTACTTGTGTCACTGAGAACCTTAAAAACTTGTGGAGTTCAATGAATACGCGTCCGCGCCTCGTTTCTGTTCGTAAAAATATTATTGTTGTTAATTATTTAACAAATTTGTCATTATTTGGAGCAATTACAAATCTGCTCCAAACAATAAAAGAAAATTAAAGAGAAAAGAAAGAAATTCTTCTTACCGACCACCGATAAAAGTGACTGATGTTCTGTGCTGACGTAAAAGAGCAAGCAAAATTTACCATGAAGGTGTAAGTCCAGCAAAAATTGCCTCGAAGTTCCGTATGGGCTAACGTTACAGGTTATGTTTTTAGGAAATAGTCTCGGGATTGGTACTGTTGCAAACCAATTCCGACGTCAAGCACGATGGCATTTTCCTCACGATGGAAGGCTCCGTGAACCTTCAATTGAGCTCAAAAAATGTTGGAATATTCGAAGCATTCTACAATTCTGTCAAGGTGGGCATTTTTTAACAAAATCGTTATTTCCGGTGAATCAACACTCCGAGTGCATACTGGGTCATTTTGACCCATAACGGATTCGTTAGAATTTCATTTTCGTTTCCGGTTCAAACTTATGGCCCTAAAACATCGATAATCAAAAAAAATGCATACTTACCGGTGTATACCGATTTGGAAAACGCACTAGGGTCAGATTGACCCAAGACGCACTTCTAGATTGGCGTCATCTTACCAAATTAACCCTCTGTATAATTTCAGCCGATTCAATTAGTCCAATATACGCTGGACGTTGCACCGGCTGGAAAAATCCCAAGTGGCAAAACAGAAATTCCGTTTGAGCTGCCGTTAAAGCCCAGAGGGAGCAAATCCCTGTACGAAACTTATCACGGAGTCTTTGTCAATACGCAGTACATGATAAGATGTGACATAAAAAGGAATTTCCTTGCGAAGGATGTGAGCAAGTCGTTGGAATTCATAGTCGAGGATTTGAACAGCAATGAACTCAGAAAAGAGACGAAACCTGTTGCCTTCAAAATAATGCCAGAGTCGTTGCAAAACGTGCGAGAACGATCAGCCATACCAGGATTTTGTATATCTGGCAAAATTGATACGCTCGAGTGCAAATTATCCGAGCCCCTCACCGGCGAGGTGCGTTATTATTATTTTGTTTTTAAAAAAATAATTTTTCGGATGAAATACAAAAAATATTTCCTTCATTTGATTACGTAACGATTGTCTCTCGTCTTTCCTTCATAAGATACTCAACATTTATCGTACGACGAACTAAAACTCGCAGGAAGAGGATAATTATCATTCTGGCTTGCAGGTGATCATTGAGAGTTGCGAGGCGACTGTAAAATCGATTGAACTACAGCTTGTGAGAGTAGAAACTTGTGGCTGTGCGGAAGGATACTCCAGAGATGGTATGATTGAAAAATAGTCATTTTTCTAGGCCCGCGTTGTTCTGAACTTGTCCCCTAACATTTTCAAGCGATCTTTCATGCTCCATGCTTTGTTTCCAGCCACAGAAATCCAAAATATACAAATAGGTGACGGAAACGTGTGCCCGGGTTTGGCAATACCGATCTACATGATATTTCCACGATTATTTACATGCCCGACGCTGAGTACGAGTAACTTTAAAGTTGGTAAGCATCGATGGGCTCCTCAGTGTCATCCAAAAGCGTTTTTTTCCAGCAATCGTTAATTGGGAGCGATTTTGAGAGAATTCAAGTTTTTTATCATTCACAGAATTCGAGGTGAACCTGATCGTCCTGTTTGAAGATGATTATCTAGTGACGGAAAACTTCCCCATAATTCTGAGTCGTCATTGAGAAGAAAAACTGTCGATGGAGGCGGAGGAGAATTTTCTTGGAGAATTGTGAAAACAACAATCATGTATTTCATACCTAAACGCTTCGAATTACAAATAAATTGTATAGATTCTATAGAAAAATGGTCAAGTCGTTATCTCGGAAGAAATGCTGCACGTCGAGAGTATTTATAAATATTAAAAATTTATAGCACATCTCATCGTCGATGCACGATATTACAAATTCAATAACGTCGCTGTAAAAATGAGAATTTTTAAACTTTTGAGCAATTTCCTCAAAATCCTATTTTTTGGCTTATTAATCTGCAAAATTTTTCTACGTTCTTGTTCTGCGTCAGACCCACAGAAGCTAGTAGCACCACGTAACCAAGCACGAACGTCAGCATTTTGTTGCGTCTGAACCAAGCCACGAGTCCTTGATCCTTCGTATTCCTGAAAAATCATGAATGCTTTACTCGCTTTGATTAGGACAAGAAAAAACTTAGCTAGCTCAAGATTCCGTAGTTAAAAACTTCGACAAAAATCAGAAAAACGGTTCGACGCCCGAAAATTCGAATGGCTCAAGCTCTTTGGCTTATTCTAGCAGAATTCCGGGCGAATATTCGCAAAAGGTTCTTTTGCAAAAAAGCGTCAGGCATTTTTTTGTGATGATTTTTTTGCTGCGGATTTTTGAGAATTTTGCGTAAGAATCTTTAGCAAAGATTAACCGAATATTGTGGCGCCTTACTTGGATCTCGAAAAGCCTTGACTGTAGACGAGAAGGTAACGTATTCTGACTAGATCGCTGTTTTGTACGAGATAGTATTTGTTTGGAATTTTTCCACCCTCCGAATCCTCAGCAATGTTTCTTCCATTATCACCTAAGAAAATATAAATTGATGCATGATTAGTTGATATTTATCAATGAAAACGAAGCCAATCATGTCCCATAACGTTAAGCCCATGAGACCCGGTCCGCCAGCGAAAATTTGACTTTTATCACATGCCCCTCTGTACTTCAGAATCCTCAAGACAAAATCGTTCAAGGTCGCATGAAGGTGTCCAGAATGTGCACTCGGGATGTCAAAAAAATTGGTAGGAATACGCTCAGCCGATAAATAGTATTTCTTACGTTCGTTTAGGCTTCGCATAAATTACCTGCGTCACCGCGTTTCACGTCCGGATGATTAATAACCTCGCACAGGGCAACGCAACTGAGTTCGCTGCCCAAAATGCTTCCACCCCATCCATAGCCAACAGGACTGTAGGGCAGACTTACACCCAGTTCGCTCGATAAGTAAATTCCATTACCGAATAATCCGGTCTGAAAAGGCAAAAGTGATCAATTTCATAAAAATCGAATCGTTTTGGCCAAAAAGTGCATGAAATAAATTTCCAGTCAAGCTCCAGCAAGGTAATCTCTGATCCTGGAGAGTAATCGAGATCAATTTGTTGCTCGTCGTAACTTTTACCTTACACATGCTCTTCTGTATGCCGTAATGAATGATAGAATGAAAATTTTCCAAGCGACTGCCGTGATAAGCGTAGAATGTGGAGAACCCTTGAGAAGCAGATCGCCATTTTTCCTCTCGGATGGAATGTTTTGCGCTTGCTATTTGGAATATCAAATTTGGTCCTTGTATCGCCATTTCGGATGGTACTTTTCGTAACACCGATTTGTACTATAATCGAAAAAAAAGGATCTACTTGAATCGACGATTTGAATGAACCGAGTGAAATCCATCAATTTAATATTACGACAGAACGAAATTCTATGAGGAAACGTCACAAAATAATATTTCGAGAAAAAATGTACAAAATTTTGCCTCTTTTCTTAAGCTTACGGATTTTTTATTGACACTCGATATGTACGGATCTCTCGACTGCACCAAAACCCAATGTAAAAGATCTATCGTTTTTCCATGGTTGTCGTATACGTTGATATCATTCAGTTGCTGATAAACTATAGCCAAAGGCGGTATCACTTCTATGGCTTCTCTCTGAAAAATTTCAATAAAACGACTCTCTTGTTCGATTAAAAATTATTTATATACGAAAATTCAACAAGAATTTAATTTTTATTTTGTTAATTTTTCTATCCACAGCCATTAGGCCAATTAAGTTCAAATTTGACATACTATTCGATTGGATTCCGATGAACTTTCAATAACAATTTTCAATATTAATAAATGCATCAATTAATTAAATAAATATTAATGCAAAATTCTTTGACTGTGCTAGAAATTTTTGACTCGTCTATTTTATGAAGATTGTATTTGTTTTTTCACCAAAGCCTCGATATCTTTGTCCTCGTGTTCCATGTACATGGGAGGGAACGGCATGAGGCAAGTATGATGACGATATGTATTACACGCAGCTACGAATAGCGACCATTTGAGATCAGCGGCGGAAGGATCTCTTTCAAGAATCGATCTCAGATCGTGAATTTTTCTGTCAGCGCTTTCGTCGCTACTTTGGAAGTTCATTGAATCTATGGATCTTGGAGTTCTTGTGATCTCCGAGTGTCGATAGAAGTCTGTGCGATTACTCGCTATCTCGCTTGTCTCTTCGTCCCATCCTTCTTTGCAAAGATGCCCTCTTTTTGTCACGCACCTCATTTTTCTATCACAGTTTTCTTCTGTTTTTCTCCCTCAATAATCTAGCGGAATAAGAAAATAAAGTTGATTTTTATGCTGTATTGACGTCGGATTTAACAGGAACGTTAACGACTATTGGATGTTTTTTTTTGTTACTTTTTTTTACCTCAATATTTTTTCGTAATTTGCTGAAAACATGGATTTTTGACGTACACTTTCGGTATTTATTTTCTACGATCGACAAGTCGGCATTTCATGGCTACGTTAAATGTGGAACGTTAAGGAACGATATTGAATTAATTCAGATAGTTTTTCTTCCTCCGATGACAGCTCACCGAAGGAATCGATAAACAAACACGAAATTGTATGATCAAACGCGTTTCTGTTGTGGGTCGGACCAAAAATTAGACTTCAGTGTTGTCAGGTGGTGTCATACACAAAGAAATGTCAAACGTGAGAGATTTTCATTGGTCAACAGAAATGGATATTCTCACGCGTTTTGACCAATGAACTCGTCGCTTTATTGATGGAGTTCGAAACACGAAGCTTTTTAGGTTTTGTCAACAAGAACTTCGAAGTGCGTCGGAAATTTTTTGGTTGGATATAAAAGTGGAGATCATCGAGGAGATGAACAAGTTCTCAAGTACTATCCAGCCTTATGGAAACGATAATCATGATCAGTTAGATATATTTACCCATTGATAACACGAAAATTGATGGAAAAGTTTGCGTCATCTTCCGTGATAGAATCTGCACGCCTGCTGACAGCGTCAGACTGGTTTTCGTTTTGCCAAACGTCTCTTGTTTATTTTGGACACGTAGGTACGGTTCGAGAACCATGATCAAACGATAGAACATTGATAAAACGCTCAAGCGTTGATAGCGAACCAATAGAAAGACAAATCATCATAATATACAACTGATAAAAGGATTGAGGTTTTGCGGGAAATGAAATTTATTTATGCGATTTAACGAACCCGAACAGGCAACGAAAACGATGGAAAAAATGTAATGCACGCTGTTCTAAGCAGCTAATTGGAATGCAGAGAATTTTTAAAACGTACATATACGATAAAATATCTGAAAATTCTTTGCAAGAGAAATTATTTCTTTCCTTATTCTGGTTAGCTGCAGAATGGTTCGCGAGTTGTCCACAAGAGGAACAGATGATTCGAAAAAAAGATCCCCATTAATGGGAAGAAATTGAGGGAAAAAAGTTCCTAGATTCCCGGCGAAAGTATAGTTTGGCAAGACTGTCATTCAATGTCAATGCTTTCAAGGTAAACTATCGATGACGTCAGTGTACGTCACTTAACAAGTGGGAGTGGATGGATGGATGGATGGACGGCAAAACGTTCCCGTCGTGCGGTGGTGGTGGTTTTTTTTATATGCCTCGCGAATCCGCATTCTCGCTGATCATTAAAAGGAACGCGTAAACGTTATAGCTGCCCTATGCTTGAGGATGTCACTCTCGCCGATCTAGAGTGATGTTTCGCGTCGCAACGTAGTCGCGAAGAAACCGCAAGTTATCGTGAGCGAAATAAGTGGAGGAGCGCGAGAAAAAGAGTAAAAAAATAACAAATAATTCCGCGGAGAAAAAAGTGATAACAAAAAAAAGGAACGAGGATTTAGGGGAGGGGGAAAAGCCTACCAAAACAAGTGTTGTTTGCGCGGGCGTGCGCGCGCGTGCTCTCATATTGGTTAATATTGTACATATGTGTTTATTGTGTGTGTAAGTGCCCGCGTGCATATCTGCGAGTGTAATATCGTGCGCGCCTCTAATCCGCACGTGCTCTCCGTGTTACATGGAAAATCACCGAAATACGTTTGCGCATGCTCTCAGCGCACCGATGACGTCACGAAAATTGAGGTTTTGATGAAACTGGCCGATTAGTGTTGTATTTTTTTTGTTTTTGTTATACTTTTATTTAAAGTTTCGTTGTTCGTTTCTGTTGCTACGACGGATAATGTTGCTACGACGTGTTAAATAATTTTGCGGCGTTGGTGGCCAGCCCCGGGGGCCCCGGTGAGGACCGTGAGGACGACGCCTTGCGCGCCATAATTTTTTTTTCTTCCTCAACCGGCCAAAGAATATAAAACAACCAGAGGATTTAAAACAAAAACGTGAGTAACCTGTTCACCATACTTCAACGCAACTCTATACTCACTCACACATACCCCCTTTCCTCTCCCCTCAATCTGTACGTATTCTTTTACATCGGCACACGAGTTTACGTCCGCTGTTTATGTTTTTTTTTGCACCACTTTTTTTCGAATCCTTACCAGGTTCTCGCAGTTACCGTCGTCCTCAAAACGGCCTTCGGACGCTGCGTACTCGTGTATGTGACGTTTCGCACCATCTTTTATCCTCTAAATTCACGTTCTTCTGCTTTATAGAACAATTCTTGTTTGTTTTCTCACTCGATCGTATAAAAGGGGGATCGCAATGTTTTTGAAATGCAAATATCTCTCGGAAATTACTGTAAATAATCCAACACCCAAATTATTTAACGGCCTCACCAATTTTTTTAATCGTTTCTTTTGCTCCCAACGGTCAACATAACCAACATATTTTACATCGTGCAAGTTTTCAACGTTCCATTACGACGAAATCCTGTTTTTTCATTAATGACAGCCAAACACACTGCCCATAATTATTATCTACGATGATTAATTGGCAGCTTTCTTCGACTTTTAATCGACATTCATTCCACAAATTAGGTCGTTTCGACTAATTCAATAAACAATGGACACAAAAAATCGTTTTCTTTGCATTCCAACCGCAAAAACTTCAATGCCAATATTCTTCGTGCCGCTCCGCTGTTCTCTCTTCTTAATTTTGTAACTTTGTGCTCCTGTGCCCTTGCGACTTGTCGTAAAGTCTCACTTTTCTCAGAAATAATCAACAAGCATCGGCAAACTGTCTTAATGAATAATTTCTTCGCCAACATTCGAAATTTTCGCTCCCGGCTCGGCGTGCAAGATCAAAGTGATAGAAAGCCAACACATTGATGCAGTTTTGAGGTTCCCGCTCGACTCCGACCGCAGCTTGATTTCAAATTCAACAATAAATTGATGAATCTTTACTATCAACATTTACACGGTGACAAAAAATCTACTGCTGGACTACGCAGTAGATTTTTTCCCCAAAATGGATTGACACCATCGCGGGGCAGCATTTTTATGCTGCGATGGTGTTGGAGACAATTCCCAGGAATGTTGGACACTGTGAACAATTCAATGCGCAAGTTACAAATTTTTTTTCTCGCATAATTTGCTTGGAATTGGGAACTCTCCGGCCGGATGAGGAATTTCAAAGAAAAATTGTTTTCACATTTTCCTAAGCGGAAAGTACAGCATGAAAAATGTTGAAAAAGTTTGTCAGAGTTTTTGAAACGGTTTATTGCTGTGGTTTGGCAGAAAATGGAAGAAAAATCCAGAAATTTTGGTATTTCCAGTTTGAAGGTCAACAATGAAAAAAGTATTGGAACAGAAAAGAATCGTTGAGATGACGTGAGTCCCATTATGACTGGGAGAGTTGAGTTTGTACGATAGCGGGGAAATAATTCAGACACAGGAAGAAATCAAGTGATTAACGACCATCTTGGTATTCATGGGATTCAGAAAATTTCATGGTAAGAAAAATACATCTTGAAATGGCTAATTGAGATAATATCAGAATCAGATACGAATAACCAAAATAATTCTGGCCTCCACGTTATCGGGCGAAGGGAATAAAGAATTTTATTAATCAATTAAAAAATTTTGAATTTTCTAATTTTATTTGAGTAAACAATTGAATGAATTTTCATTATTGAACGTACCGTCCGAGTTTAAACGTTTTGGGTCAATCTGACCCAAGGTTTTTGTGTAGTAAATCATCCAGATTTTATTGCCATCAGTTTATTTCCATTGAATGCCAAATGATCGGTGACAGAAAATCGTCGGGGTCAAAACGACCCGGTGCCTAGTCGAAGAGTTAACCGTCAACGAAGGGACGATTTCGGAAAAAGTTTCCCGAAGTGACACGATATTTTTTCACAATTTTTCATTAAATTCGATGAAAAAATTTCGTATCAAATTTTCAATGACGTATCGAAGGCTCCAGAGAGTAAAAAAAAAAGGCAGAACTCATGAATTTTTGATGTTTTTGTACAGGGGAGCTCGGAGTGTTCATTAAAAATTCCAAGGTCATTCGACTGATTACTTTCATCTATGTATGTTGGTAAAACCTCACGGGAATCTTGTTTCCTCACGAATTATAAATCGCCTCGATTCCTCAATGAAAAAAGCCAAAAATTATCACATATTTCTCCAACGAAAGTTGGCGTTGAAAATAAACACAAAAAACTCCACTTAATGAGGCTCAAAGTCATAAAGATAACCAAAAAAGAAAAAAAACTAAAGTAATTATGGTCCGATCAGACGATAATGAGAAAGAAATATCACTGGGAAAGTCTCACGTTCGACCGAGGAACCCCACCACGACTATTTACTTTTCTTTCCCATTCGTCAAGTTATTTGAATCTCCTAACCGCTGCTGCAGTGCCTTGCCGCAGTCTCACAATCGAGAGATAAAGTGCAGGATGCGAGAGACAAAAAGAATAATAAGATTCGCACGTTTAATGAATAGAGTCTGGAAACGTGAACGAATATCCATAGACAAGGGAGCAGGAGAATTGAGAAGCGTGAAAAGCCAGAGAAATGGAAAATTCGAACGTCAATTAATTTTGTTTTCTTTGATGGCTGAGGAATGAAAAAAATAAAATGAATTTTTTTTTCTCGTATCAATTTACGACGTTGTAAATGAGAGAAAAAAAAAACTGCAAGGTTATGACCTTGTCCATTTCACCCAGATAGCCCATACAATAATGTACATAAATGTTATACAGCAGATTGGACTCCAGCGCCGAATAATTACTCGCCAGAATTTGCATTTTTATTGCACTACGGTAACAATCGAATGTCGACGAGTCGATGTTTCCTTCGGACGACGACGACGACTCGCTCGAATATATTCCTCATAATAATTCCGCTGCAGGAATATAAATCACCACGGGATTCTCGTCGATGTATTTACGAAAAACTGAGAAGATTCATCCATTGCTATCCAAGGATTTGGATACTCTGATGTAACGTGCGCTAAATAATGAAAATAAACATTTTGAGGAAGAAACATGATGTGATGCGGTTCCATCGACGTATTCCTCGGACGATACCGCCATCTACGTCCATTCGGTATTCTCCTCTGACTCCCAACACAATCGGTGCGGTAGAGAATTTCTTTAGCGCTCAAAATAAATCACGCGTGATATTTGGCGAAAAGAATTTCAATTGTTAATTATCGCGAAAAGCGGACGGACTACTTTTTCGTCTTAACGTTTTTTCCTTCGCGTTGAAAAGTGTGTTTTTGATTTTCTCGACACGTTCCGATGCACGCAATCAGTGAGAAATCTGCGTCGTCGTTGAACTGTGGCGCTCCGGATTTTTGGAGCGTGCACGAAAAATTGCAGACGCATCCGGTTGGTCATGAAAAAAATTGTAATGCGGTGAAGTAAAAAAACTGGGTAATTTGGGTAAAACGATATTTTGTGTTGCGGTCTGGAGGTCATCGGATAAGGGATTGATAGCGAGCTGACTTGATTTCAAGGAGCTCGATTAGACTCAGGCAACTCTTTCTTTCGTACGAAGTAAAAAAACGAGGAGAAACAGTTGAAAATTCTTAAAATCAACGACACACGCTCCATTCGAGTTTGAAGACGGAAAAAAATGCTTTTTGGGAGGATTCTTGTGTATAAACTCCAAGAAATGTTCGAGACGATAGTTCGAATCGGAATCTGGTTGATTTTTCGAATCTTAGTCATCGTCGGTCACTTGAAACGTTTAAAACGACAATTTTCAATTTTAACAGCAAATTTAATCCTGAAATCCATGAAACAAATTTTTTTGTTTGTTTCCTCGTACTCCACCGGATTACGTAGGATAAAATAAAAATTCGTAAACATTGCAATCTTTTTTTGGGGTACGACGTAATCGCGAGTTGAGACTCGATATCAAATTATTTTTACAATTGTTTTTTTTTCGGTCTCTTTCTCTCTCTCTCTCTCTCTCTCTCTCTCTCTCTCTCTCTCTCGAGCTTCCTTTGGCTCTATTTTTCCTCTTCCTCGGTCGTCTTATCGTCAACAATCTCGATAACCTAGACCTACGCAACAGATAACACAATGCTGATAAATACATTGTACAAATTGTCCGACGAGCGGTGCCAGTGATGAAACCTTATTCTCAGGGGAACCGTCGGTGTGATGGCTGGAAAACATTTTTTTTTATTATGTCAAAGTTTGCATCGTTCGAACGCAACGATTTTTTTTTTTTCAGCAGATCTCGTTATGCCTTTTTAATATTTAGCCTGGACAATATAAAACGATCCTCTCTTTTGACCCAAAAACTCAATCGACTCGAGAAATCGTCGTGATTTTCGAAATTCTAAAAATTATCATTAGACTCAATGTTTTTTGTTGAATCTCAACGTTGCAAACTTCCACGCTCATTTTTTTCAGTATTTCTGTGTCGGATCTCTTAAAAATGCAGCGAAGCCCTTTTTTATTTCGGAGAGCGATTTCCGGAAAGATTTCAATGAACAGAAAAGTCTTTAATTTTATTTTTTCACGAGAAGAGAACGAGGTGTGGGTACAATTTTTTTTTTCGATTATCTAATCCCATCGAAGGACTCGAAACCTGCGAGGTTTTTCGAATTGAACGTCCGATGGATCCCCTTAATATGTATTATATGTATCTGCTGTACATGTGCTTAGAAAAATAGAAGAAAAAATACAGGATAATGGCGTTTGTGGTTCATAGAGTTTGACCCCGGGGAACAAAGAATATTCAATGTCGAGTATCCATTATGTATATGTATATGTATACTTTGAAAAATGTTGGAGCCGTTCCGACGCTCATGACCTAAACGTTGACTCCCTTTATCAATTTCTAAGACTTGAGCGACCTACGGAAACTGCATAAACATTTGAAAAAAAACAAAATCAACCACGCAGACGGTACGAGTCGTTCGGGTTGAAAAATGAAATGACGAGAGACGCGAAAAAATGATAAAAAATAGAACGAAATTTGTAATTCATCGATAATATTGTCGTAGTTTTGTTTAAAATGGCAAATGAAAAAAATTTCATAAATGGAGGCGATTTTTCGATCGTACACAATCACACAGAAACAATTTTTTTGCGTTTTTTGTTGTTGTTATTTCTCGTTAAAATATCGATATACATCTATTTGGACATTCGAGCAAACGACCTCACGGGACGATATGTTCGATCCACAAGGTCTACGAGACAGTGTGCGCCGGGAGCCGGTTTGTAGCGCCTTCGCGTGGTCCCCTCTCCCGGTCGTTTGGAGTATCGTAAAAAAGAAGACGAAAAAAATTACCAAAAAAAAAAAAAAAACGACTTCTCTCGAACAGCCTCCGCGCTTCGAGGTGAAGATGAGAAAGTGGTATTCTCTCTTGCATGTTGTAACGCAGTCTTGGGAGCAGCATGTGATCTTGAATATATTTTGATTAAGCAAGTTCGATCGAAATGAGATGATGAAAATAATTGAAATTTTTTTAATTAATCAATTGAATTAATGGACGTTTGCTCATTATCGAACGATTTCAATTGTGTTGCAAAGATTTTCTGGGTGGAACGTAATCAGTTTTTGTTAAAACATAAAAGTCACTCCGCCCATTTGTGCACGAACGTTACAAACGTTTTGTAAAATATAATAAAAATATTGATCGTGTTGAAAATTGAAGAAAATTTATCATTTGCTAGTAAATTGAGTTTGGAACGTTACGGTGCAATAGACGATTAAATGTTTCGTAACAACTGTGTCAACAGACGAGAATATTGATGAAAAAATACCTGTCAAATGATTTACGTAATTCTTACCATGTTGTCCTCTCCCCTGATCGCCTCCTGATTTTCTCATTTGCGGATAAAATGACAACGAGGTTTCAATGTATAAGGCCTCGTCTTGTGATTATCTCATCATGTTTATTAACGATGAGTTCCCATCATTTACATTATTCTTAATTGCCTTTTTCAACGAATCTGAATATGATGTGGAAAAAGCATAAATTTAAAACAAAAGTTTTTACAATGAGAATATTTCCGTTGTAGAAATATCGATATTCAATTATAGTTTCGATCGAAATACTTTTCATTCTCGGTTTTCCTTCCTGCTCGCCCTTCATACGGGCTTACCGTTCAAGTTCCGTGCGTAACGCGTTTCCTTACTCTTATCGAGCATTATTTATTAATTGGATGATTGAGAGCATGGTGTGCGTGAGAGCGTTTATGGGGAACGAGCTCACGATCGATTCGATCGATTGGTTCCCAAGCCGAAATTACTGGAGATAGAAAAATAGTGAAGAAACATTTTTTTTAGGAAATTTCATTCCCGACGAAAATCATTCCATGCATTTTCTTCGTAACTTTAACCGTTTCCATGCTTTTTGCCTTGGAAGTCTGTTACTTCGCAAACACTTCAAAATAATCGAAATCAACGTCCCTGAACTTGCATCCATGGCGATGAGTTTTCGAGGCGTGCAGAGATTGCTTCAAATTTCGTACAACTTCCCTCTAAGAATCCAGGCATTTATTTATAAATATCAAACCATAAATTAATCGGCTAATCAATAAATTCATTAATAACTTCCTACGTGTCTCCATGAAGTAGACGCTCCTCCTGACGCGATTCTTGTTTTCGCAGCGATCCACAATGATACATCCAAACTAGTCGATTGACCATGGAGCACTAAATGTGTCAAACAGACAGCAAAAATCCACGCACATATATTTATATAACACGAAAATTACAATACACGTGAAACATGCACGATGATTTGTTCAGCAAATTACGTCACGAGGGGTGACGAAAGATCAGCAATAATACAGTATTTGCTCTCCTGGTTTCTCGAGGTGATATTTGCAACGATGTATGTAACGAATGCTAAAAGTCGCGATACTCCATCCCACGTATCGAAAAATGAAGAACATTTTATTTTTCGTCAATTTTTTTTTTTTTTTTCATAATCTGATGATTTTTCTCTTGCTACACGAATCAGCGTAAATTCGGTGGGAGTTTTCAGGAAGCAAATAAAAGTTGAGGCCTCGCGATAAAAATCTGATATTTGTTTGGGTTGAAGTTTTTTTTAAAAATTATTTTTAATATTTAATTTTTTTAAAATATGAAATTAAGCTTTTTTGTCGGCCACAAAATTGCGATTAATTTTTTAGTTTTTTTGTTTTTGACACAAACGGGGATTTTTATCGCAGCAGTTGGAAAAGTCAAAGTTGGTTGTGATTCGCTAAAATTGAGGTCGATAATGTCAATGGCGAAGTGAGAAAACCCAAGAAATGTGAGTGACGAGATTAAAATCTGTATTAATCACGAGAAGGATAAGGAATACGATGTTGGGCTTTTCCAATCGTCATCCAGCCAAGAACTTGAGTGTTATCGAATCCAGACAGTTCCACCTGTGACAGCCTGTGCAAATTCGTCCGATAGATGTATTTATTTAGAAGGTGTAACACGCAGTAGCACGGAGGGATTCTAGCGTAGGCGGGGGTTTTATTAATTCGCGCGTGCCTAAACCCTCTTGGTGCATCAACAAGAATTAATGCATCGTGTAACAGAGTCCACTGTAATATATCAGGATATAACAAATGTATAGGTATATCGTGTTACATATGTGTACGCGCACGTGGTACAAAGGCCCACACAGAAAGTAATGTGTGTTTGCGGTGGCAAAGAGCGTATATACGTGGATGAGCCAAACGAACCGAGCGCGAACGGGTCCGTAGGTTTGTACAGAAAGGGCGTAGCGAATATGTGCGTGCTCGAGGTATGGGCGATTTAACGTATGGACTTGGCCGGACGTAGGGATCGTTAAGGACGAGACTAAAAATAGGAAACCTGGCCGGAATTGCCGATGAATGAGAAATTCTTTGATTTTATAATGACGTTAAAATTGTAAGGAATCTTAATGAATTTTTCGTGGATTCGTGGTGTCTACTATTTCAGTTTTCTTCATAATGATGTTTGATGATTCGTCAAAATTTCGAGTTTTCGAAATCGTCTGGCACTACTTAAATGTGGTCAATTTATGCTCGAGTAATAAAAGCATTTCGAAAGCAAGTCTCAAGATAATTGTGCAACCAGAGGGATAATTGATTTTGAGCAATCGTTAAGAAAATGTGAAATTTATTTCTAAATTACGAGAAGAAGTTTGGAACATCCATTTCTTTGCGCTATTACGAGGCTCAGGAATTTATATTTATATTTATGGAAATTTGTTTGTTCCTTACATCAGAAAAGCCCAAAATCAATGGACAACCTTGAACCATCATTATTAAATGACTATTTTTCATGGAGTAGGAAGGAAATTGATAAAAAAATTAAGGGAAGATTTTAAATCTCGGTAAAAACGAATGAAAAATATATTTCGATGAGGAATGTAAAAACTCGTATAGGACGAAAATGCTGAATGATATTCGTACGGGAATGGCAGCTGTGTACGAATTCCAAGCATTCCATAGCGTCGCGTAGCACGTGCCTGAGACCCTTTTGTCTGCAGAATCGGAGATCCTGGGTGAATGTATATTTTTTTCCGAATCTTATCAATTTAAATGCCAATGAGAGAGTTTCTGTGAGCCTAAAGTTTGTATCGACGCAGTGCCACGAAATGAAAACAAACAAAAAAATGATTTGTCACGTTTTTTATCCGATTTTTTGTCCTTTATTTGCCTTTTGCCTTCTTCGGACCTCAGGAATGGATTCGTGAAATAAAAAAGGGACAAATCATTTTTTTTTTTACATCTCGTGGCATTGCGTCGATGCAAATTTCAGGCTCATGAGTTTCTTCTGAGAAAAGGCTCCCGATGGCTGCAGGACTGAATTTTCATGAGACCAATAGTCAAAGCACTTCAAGGCAAATGCAAAGTTATCAGCTTGATGAAAACATCGAATTGGAAGGGCCTGTAGAAATTGTTGTTTCCTGTAAAAGAAAGGTTGATGAGAGAAGGAAATACGCGGTAAAGTAGGCGCGCGCAGCACCACTGGGAATAGAGAACCCGATGAGGTCCTGCACGTGGTGATAGGACCACGTGGGCCTTTCCCCTCTGCGTCATCATGAAAGACCAAAGCAAAGAGCGAGAAAGATGGATCGGGAGAAGAGAGAGAGAGAGAGAGAGAGAGAGAGAGAGAGAGAGAGAGAGAGAGAGAGAGAGAGAGAGCGAGAGAGAGAGAGAGAGAGAGAGAGAGAGCGAGAGCGAGAGAGAGAGAGCGAGAGAGAGAGAGCGAAAGTACACCACGGACACCCCATCGTGTATTGATTGAGGGTGGCCATGGTCGTCACCATAGCAACGTTTCTTTTACCTGTAACGTTGATATACATATACACATGTGGATATACACGATCAGTAGGTATACATAGGTTTGTATAGAAAAGCATAAGCGAGGTGAATTCAGGTGGGCAGGAGGTGTACTCACCCACGTCCATCTCTAGCGTTCTGCCAGCTCTACTGAGAGCCCAAGCTCGTTGTTATGATGTCACTTTACCTGTGGGGTAGTTCGACGTTGAATATCGTCGGTATAACCTGGTCAGAAGAGAAGGGCTTTCCTGCAGTTTCCTTGCGAGTTCGAGCTCATCAAAGACGCTCCTTCTTGTCTCTTTTGCGATCTTTGCACGCCGACGATCTCTCGTTTTTTTTTATTTATATATCTCGTTGACTCGTGCCCGCAAGCCTGTAACATATCTTCACCAAGATTTTCAAAACTATATACGTCGTCTCGTCTCTCCTGCCCTGCCGTTATGCGTGCACCTGTACGTAAAGTCCTGGGACAATAACGACTCAAGGGGTTCGCTTTTTATTTCGTTTCGCAAACTTTTTCCTTACGTACTCAACTCTTATTATAGTTTTACCATTATAGAACCGTAACTTACCAGTCATAAGTTCCGGCTTTCACAACAGTCCGCTTCGGGCACTCTATAGAGTTGGATTTTATTTTTAGGACGTTTGAACTATAGGGCCGGACGGTGAAGAATTCTCGAATGATTTGTCAATGAAAATTGGATTTCTAGTTGATAGTTGCAGTAAGAAATACGTTGTAATTAAAATAAATCAGGCAATTAAGAAAATTGTTGTTGTATCAAATCGAGAAAAATAACGTGACGTCACTCTCTATGCAAAGCTCTGACAATGACGCAGTGTATGATATCGATAATGGCGACGATATGACGTTGATAAATTCATTTTATATTGCGAAACTGCTGGTAATTATATACTCTCTCTCTCTCTTCACTATTCGTATATCAAGTTTTTATAACTCCAAGACTTTAACGTCTTTTGTACCGTTTAACTCTTTTTCTTTTTTCATTCTATATTATTCTTGGATTTAGCTGGGTATTTATATCCTTTATTTACATCCTATATACTAGTTCTATGTTAATAGTATAGTTGCATTTCGCATACGAGTCGAAAAGATATAGCAACGTAATCGCGTACGTTTTTACTGTATCGAACGTTGTTACTACACACTCCTCTTTCTCTCTCTCTCTCTCGCTGTCTCTCTTTCTCTTGGCCATACATATAGAAGGAAGAGTCTATAGTTTCTGTCAGAAAAGACGCGCGTCTAGACGTTATCTTCTTATAGATAGTCCACGTTGACTAGCACACGGTTGCCTATTAAGCATTGATTTTTGGATCGAAGAGACTGTCGGTTGCGAGAGAAAGAAAAAGAGAGAGAGAGAGAGAGACTCTTTTTTTTCGTCGTAACGTACGTAGATGGAAAAAAGAGTTGCGAAGTGCAGCTCCTGTACAATTTTATCGAGCCTGGGTGTTGGTTGATTCCGCGACGACGATATTTTCCTGCAAAATATATAATGCGACTCTGATAATTTATGGGACAGTTTGATGAGCGTCTTGGAGCTCGAGGGGGAAACAAAAAAAAAAAACACATTTTCTTGGCTGCGTTATTTATTCCTTAAGTTCATATTGCCGCGGCATATGAAATCGACACGTTCGGAGGGACGGAGCTGTCAGGATTCTTCGCATTAATTATTCCACACTTTTACCTACTTCGAGGTGGGTCGATGTGTGTTTTGCCAAAAAGCTGTCGAAAGTTGGAGGGTTTGTTAGCAATTGATGCTATCACGGCCGTATCTCCTTTGCTACGTAAATCCGAGCCGGCAACTTCATCGACGATTCTCTTCCGAACGTCCAATATTAATTTTTTTATTATTTTTTCATTTGAATGGATTATTGCAATTTCTTCGATGATGAGAAAATAGTTTCGATGTGGTACAACAATCGGGAGTTGGAATTTTTGAAATTTTTTATACGATCGATGTTGACAACATATTTATTGAAAGGCCTACCGAAAAAGTCTCGTTTCTTCAGCGAAAATCAGTGACGAGCAGAAGAGGCTTCAGTAGATCGAGTGTTGAACAAATAAAATGGTTTTTTCTGTTGTCAAATCTGGTGGAAAAGTTTTGAAGCGGCCGAGAGACCGAAGGCTGTGCATTGCTCGCGGTGAAAGCTTTTGGTATTCCCTCGTCGTGCGCGCTGAGCATCCGTTCGGGGGAGGAGGGGTGGGGTGGGGTGGGGTGGGGTAGGGGTAAAGGGGAAGTGCCTGTTGCGTGTCGTGTGATCCGCGTGGGATGAGAAAGAGGGCCGCGGTTTGCGCATGATCATATATATACAAACACGGGATCGAGAGCGCCTGCGCGATTGCTTAACGACGGCTGTGAAACGTGAGGAAACGAAGAAACAAACAAACGCAAGCTTGAGGGTCGAGTGCGCCCGGCCCGGAAGAAGGGAAAGCGCGCAAGAGTGCGGCTAAGAAAAGGAAAAATAAAATAAAAAAGGAATTGAAAGAAATGAACCAAATAGAAGGAACGACCGCGAGCACAAGGGTGAAATAGAAAAAGCTTGAAAAGCCCGTGACGAGCCTCGAGTGTAAACACTTTCGTGAAACACTCCGAAGCAGAATAGAGCGGGGAGCCGAGACCAGGGGAAAGGGGCTCGGGACGAAAAATTTGGCACACAAGCTGCATGCTTTTATATTTCCCCAGCAGGCCAAGCCCGAAAAGTACGGAGCCCGTGGTACTCGACGTTCCGATGGTATAGACGTTCACAATGGAGAGCACACGAGCCTCGTCGAAACCATAAGGTAATTAAGCAGTTCCAGGGAATCGAAAAAAAAATTAATAAAGCAAAGAAAAAATGCCACAAAAGCCTGATGCATGAATAAAACGCGAATAACAATATTCCTATTTTTCCATTCAATTAAACGAGCAACTGCGGAAGTGGAAAATAAAAAATAGAAGTTTATCCAGCAAAAACTCGAGAATCCACGAAGGCAAATTCCACCGATTCAATAAATTTTCTACTTGGTATGTCCCATTTAGGGGGTTTTTTATGGTGATCGTCATTAAAAAACCACCCCCACAAGTACGAGGAAAACACTCTCGTATGTAGGTACATAGATTTTATGTATAAAACTGTATACAGTGCGAATTTGGTAAGAGGAAGGGTGGGGAATATAACTTTTGGTTGGTACTATACCACACGGGGCAATGGATCCAAGGAGCAGGGCGTGAGGGAATGTGAGAAGTGGGGAGAGCTATGCAGAGGTTGGGAGAGAGTGAGAGAAAAGAGGGATGCTGCGACGTCGGGCGTCCAGTGATCGCGCCTTAAAAGGTTCGACGCCGCACGCGCCCGACAGCTGCCAGCCAAGCTCTCTCGGATGCTGCTACTCCTATACGCGCACGTATCGACCCTCACAATCGCAAAGACGGCATGTACCCACGGACATACATTTCTCTCTTTGCTTCTCCTCCCAGCTATGACGCTCTTTTCCTCGTCACCCTCGTTAAACCTCCTCGTCCTCTTTCTCTCTCTTAACCGCTTCTCGATTTCGCCTCTTACTCCTCCTCCACCTTCTCCTTCTCTATGCTTCTTCCTCTTTTTCTTCGCTTTGCCTCCTTGCATCGAATCTTTTCTCGCTCTCCCATCCCCAATCTCCTTCTTCACTTCGTCAACATCATCTGCTCCAACCAAAAATCACACCCTCTCCCTCCTTCTTTTCCGCTCGTACTCCTCGTGACGAGATCCATGCTGCACTCGCTCTCCCTCACGTTCAATCACACGGGATCACAATGCCCGGTTATAAAAGTCAATTACTTCGCTGACTCTTTTCGAACAAAATCATGGAATTTTGACCTACCGCGCACATGCATGCCCACTCGAGTTTCCCCTCCAATGCACCGTTTATTTATTTATTTTTTTTCATCGGTTTATTCATTTTCCATTTCGTCCATTTTTTTTCGTAGATTTCACTCGGACTTCAGCCCCAATTCCTTCCAATACGCATTTACCATTTTACTCTGATGAGATTTACAAACGAGGTTTGTGCATCGGCACGACGCAGCAAAACTCATAATGCCAATAATAAAATAAATATGACGAATAAAAATTATTTCTTACTAATTAATGAATATACGTGATTATGAATAAATAAATAAATATTGAATAATCAATAAAAATAAATAATGCAAATAAAATAAAATAAATGATATTTAAAAAATGAAATGAAAATATAAATAAAATAATCTACAATGGTTATTCGTGCATCGTGACCTCGGATTTTCGTATTTTGTGAATTTGATGAAAAGCGAGTAATTATTCCTCCGACCTATCGAGATATTTATTCGAATAATTGTTCGAACTTGATGAAATCTGACTTGGCATTTGAACTAGAAAGGTGCAAAGTGTTGGAAGCAGTAGATGTGGATCAGTCCTGTGGGTCACCCGAGCAACGTTCCTCGGTTGCCAAGTAACGAATGGACCAAAGCGAAGCTACCACCTTGCTGCGACGTTGCTGATGATGATCCGATTCGCTGTGGCTCTGTCTCGTCCGTCTCTACAATATTCTTTGCTTATTATTTTCTTCCTCGACTTTTTTCCCCGCGCGTATATATCTAACGTAAACTTATAGTTTTTCGTTTTTTTGTTGTTTGTGTTTCTTCGCCGGAGGCTCTCGGCGTCCTCGACGCTTCGGGTCGCTTCGTTTCGTCGTCGCTTGCGCGCTTCGCGGTGTCGCATTTCATCGGGAGCTTACACGCATCCGCCAACGCGAGTCTTTCAGAGCCTACAAAACATTGGATTTTATAGAATTGACACGCAGAATTCGGAGCTCGTGCCTTCTAATTGTTTGCCCCGAAACACCTTGCCAAAAATTCAATAAAAATAAGAAGCCAAATGGCACGTGGCTACCTTTTTACTACTCGAAGCCGCTCGTCTTTGTTCATGCGATCGCTGCTCACCGGCGCATATTGAAAAGTCGAAAAAGGTCGCAGGTGTATTTCTATGAGTTGTATTTTCTCTTTCCACTCTAGCCTCCCGTGCAGCTTTTCTTTTTATTTCTTTGCCACCCTCATTGTTCAGATTTCAGCTGCTTTCGATCTCCTCGCCACTTTCTCACTGGCAAGAACTTCCTTCCCACTCATTTATTCTCTTCTCTTTTACTCCTCCAGTCGTTTCTTTCCTCAGGTGGACCTCAACCCCTTCAATTAATTCTTTTCCCATTAGGCTTGCTTGCTCCACTTGGCCGCTCGCTCTCAGCTGTGTTTCAACCCCTTAATATTATTCTCTTCCGCTCCTTCTTTCTCACGCACTTGCTATTTATTTCGCTCTCGCTCCCCTGAGCTTTCCTTTCGTATGGGGCGACATAACACCTTACGCATACTTGAGCTTGATGACCCGTGGCATGCACTCTTATCCCCCGGTGCATTCGCCAGCCAAGGTGCTCGATTTCACCCACCGATCGCTGCGACAACCGATCGACCACACACATAACGCGTGTACGCACATTTTGCAGATTTTTTTTTTCTCTTCACACGCCGTTTCACACTGACGCAGTCTCGCCTGGCGCATCGACCAGAAACACGAGCATCTCAAAAGCCATTTAAAAATGCATTTTCTTTGCTAAACTTTTGAGCGTTCACTGCGGCCGCTAACATTTTTCGCTTCCGAGTACATTTTTTCGTTATCTTATCGTGGCAAGTCAATCTTGTTTCCTTTTGACTGAGGAAAAATTACGTTCATTTTTTACCCTTTTTTTTCGAATCCAAATGATCGATCCCTATGCGTTTTTTAAATTTTTTATCAACTAACCGTATGCTCGTGACTCGCGTTCCTGATAACCCGAGAGCCGAACAATCAATGTTTGAGATTCGAAAAAAAAAACACGTACTCAGGGGCCTCGTGGTAGAATATTTTGTTCATCGTCGTATCTTCGTTATTTATCACTTGGAAATATTGAAAGAGTTTCTGCCCAGAGTTGATCGTCCTCCTAGAGCTTTATCCATCTCCGTAAATTTACACCGTTATACGCCGTTATCCTACGTTACATTTATTAAGGCGTATCAAGGAGTCGATATCGAAAGAAGAATGACGAGAGGCTAGGCGCGTTCTTGTTCTAATTACCGTACGTAAGACACGTGGCCTGGGATTTCGAGGATAGCAGAAGCCCAAGTCCAAGCAGAGGGACATGTGTTCCCCAGCCTCCTACAGAGATATTGCTCCGGGGGATATAATGTGTACCATAATGGTTTTCTCTCTCTCGTCTCGTCTCTGCTTCTTTCTTGACTGGTGATCCTCGCCACAGCGACCAAGCACGTGTACGCTTTCGGGGGGCTTTTGCCCACCATCGCACCCACACTCTACCCCACGGAAAGTTTACGTACCCAGAGTCTCGAACGATCAGCTGTAACGTGATTTTTCAAGTAGCACGATTGCTCCTTGTGGCTTGGCAATTAATAATTCGAAACAACAACAACAAAAATGGAAATTTCTTATGATAATTTTTGCTCGAATCATTTATTCCTGATATAAAAATTATTCCATTTTTTTTACCACCGACTTGGGGAACTTGGCGAAACTTAAACGTGCTAAGTTTTTACCTCAGCTTCGTTTTTGCGAAACAAAGTTTTACTCATTTTCATTTTATTTTGGTCGGGGCAAGGATTTTAAAAAAATATAGAACGCATACACCTTTTCGTCAGTCTGTTTTTTTCCTTTAGCTTTTTGCAGCAGCAGCAGCAGCCACGCGACGGCTGGTAGCAACGGAAAGAATTTTCAGTTTTTGTTTCGTCTTCGCTTCTCAGTCATCTGCGTTTTCGCTTCTTGCTCGACTTCCCTTTTTTTTTTATTTAAGGGGAAAGCAAAGTGCCCAACACTCGAGAAAGTCAACCCGGAATGTCTTTCGTTGATCTTCTTCCGATGCCTCTGTATAGGTATAAACTCTATAGAGATATAATAACTCAAGATTAAAAGATCTCGTTTTTAGGAGCCTCGGAAAAAGCACATTTTGAGAAGCAAAAAATTACATTTTATTGAGAAAATCACGTTAAATTTACGATCAGTCTCTCTGGAGCCTCTCGTACACGATCGAGACCCGGAGTGTCGTGTTTTTTTTCGGCTTTTTGTTTTTAACACTTGAGGTCACGAGTCTCGTTATCGTTTCTCTAGGATTTATATCCCGAGCGGTCCTTACAATGTTTTCGCGAAAGAAAAAACTCTGTAATTTTTCTCACCTGTCGAATTTTTTTTTCCCATCTAGAGAAAAGTCTCGGTGAAATAAAAAATTTGACACTAACGAAAGAAATATAAAATGAGGGACTCGTTCGTTGGTAAAATAGGATAAAACGAGTATCTCGACCCCAGTAACTTCCTCAGAGGTTGAAAAGCGTGCAAATTTTCGAGGAGCGTGAACATTTCTGAAACTTAGCCAAGAAAAAGTTCCATTTCCTTTGGAATTCCCGATACGCATATTGTGCAGATAGATGAGAGTGGAGGCTTTGTCACGAAGGCTAGAGACCGATGGAGAGGGAGGGCGGGATGAAGGAGGACGAAAGATTGAGGAACGCGCAAGCTCGCGCTTCGTACATATACGTGACGATAATTGATAGGTTTTACTCGAGTCCCGGGGCGGTTCGCGTCGAGGAAGTGAGAAAGATACGAGCCCGTCGAAAAGAGAGACCAGGAGTAGAAAAAAAAAAATAATAAAAAAATTAACAAAACAGCAACGAAAAGAGAACGGAAGAAAAAAAAATCGAGAGCGTAGAAGCGAGCGCGGAGGAAGAAGAAGAACGCAAAGAGTTGTGAGTTAATGAAGAGAGGGATTGCTCAGCGACGAGGGGATCTCGGAGTCGGGGGATATGATGAAAGAGGAGAGGGCATCAGGTCCACGCGTCATCCTTAGCACGTGCTCTGGTTTCTAGCGGCTGGTACGACTCTGAGTCTAAGGCATCATGGTGCAAAGCCACAGACATCTTAGCATCCCCTCTTTGCATCAACCTCCTCCGGAACTGGCGTGGCACACGGTTTTCTAAAGCGTCACGAAGACCGGCATCGTTTCGCTCCCGGTATTATATTATTATATAGCCTATGTACCAGAAAGAGAGAGAGAAAGAGACGACGAGTAGATCACAGCCAGAGCAGAGCCCGGTGGAAGTTTAATTTTAGCACTTTAGCTTCGACTTTGGCTGTTTCTCGTAGGGAGCATGACGACCGCGACGATGGAGACGATGGCGGATAGGTAGAAACCAAAACCCGGCCAGTCTCAATCCGCGCACATCCATTACTTTTTACTCCACTATTTTCCCATCCCTCTCATTTAAATTCATGTCATTCTCATTTTATTCAAACAAAATCAATCACCGGGGACTCTAAAAAATGTTTAAAAAAATATTTCATTGAAAAATATTAGCGCCGTTATTCACTTTGGCCAATATTCGAAAAGCTTCGTAAGTTTTAAGAACCCAAAAAGCGCATCGACGCGGTTTTATATTTAACAAGAAACAGTCTCATGAGACAAATGTTTTTAATCCTCCGAACTTTCTTCCCAAACGATCGACCTAATCTTCATTATTAATCACTTTAATAATAAGTACTCCCCGGCAATATTACGACGGAATTGTAGTCGAAACTTGCCACACCAATGCAGAACAATCTAAAAATGTATTCTCGTATTTCATCGGAATATTGATAAAGGAATTAATTGCAGATTCAAAATAAGTACATCGTTGGTTAGTAGGAAGATCGTTATCCCCTGGAAAGGAGTTTCAAACTCATTGAGACGTTATCTCAAAATATTGCCTCGATCACGTTTATGCTCCTCGAAATGTTATTTTTATCCTGCGAGTCTCATGTGAGATCCTGCGTTGAATTAATGACTCGACTCGATGCCCAAGCGCGATAGTTGAAGTTTCACGGATTTCCAAGCTTTTGGGAAATGCAGACGAACCGAAAAAAATTCAACATTTCAATTGATGTTTGCTGAGCCTTGGAAAATTGATCGGAATTATCAATTGATCGAAAATTCGATACGCAATCGATACGTGGTAGACGAATCATTGGGCCATCGTAGAGAAAGAATTTATATAACGTCGCGAAGCATTTTTATGACTGACACAGTGTGGAGATGAATTTTCGTTCACATTCCAGACGAGGATCAACGCAATAATTATTTTTGTGAATTGATTGCTAAGGGGAAGGAGGAAAGCGCATATTTGACTGTCTTCCAGCTTTGACCGCTCATACGAATACCTTAAGGGCTACAAAGCCACGGCTGTGTTCCTGAAGCTGCTCAAACATCGAAAAGTAATTGGATTTCAATATTTTTATGAAATTTTTTAGACTTTTTTCGATGGTTTGGAAAAAGTCGATAGATTGGTCAATTTTCGACGAATATTCGTTGAGGTGATCGCCGAAGGGCGACCTGAATGTTTTATTTTTGTCGATAACTCGATTTCCGAAATAATAACAATATTCCGATTGGTTTTACTGCGGAATTTGCGGTGAAGCGGAAACGAAAGGCTGAATTTCAAGGGAGTATAAATTTTAATAAAATTATCAATCGATTTTAATAATAATTCCATAAGAGATTAGTCTGGCGTGAAAAAAGCAGATTTTTTCTCAGTTTGAGGATGTATAGTCGTGGATTATATAAATACCAGGAGTGGATCGATTCGTCACTACGTGTTAATTTAAGATCAGAGTTTGCGACGGACGAATCTATCAGTAGAATCTTCGAGTTGAATCGATTTGGATAAATGTTTGAATAGTCAGTGGAAAAAAGGTCAGCGAAGCTTAAAAATATTAGAGCAAGCGGCTGCGGTAAACAACTTCTCGATGTCATTCGTTTCGATGGATTTTTGGGACTCGGGGGAAAATTTGTTGGGACGAAAAAAAATTGAATTAAAAATAAGGTAAGGAGAGTGTGCGTTGTGATAAAAATTGTGGGAGCCGTTATCAAAGGGTTTGCTTCAGCACGTGTTGGCGTATGCTCTGTTGGGGGGGGGGATATTGTAGCGAGCGTCCTGCTAGGCCCTCCTGGACCGAAGGAACGTTGCAGCGGTCTTTACACTTATTTGTACGAATGTGCGAAGCGTCGAACGTTAAAGACGATTGACGGAGGGCAAAAATGAGGGCGAACGGGAGAGAGAGACGGGGGGGGGGGGGGGGGGGCCGGAGCGCGGGGGGCGAGCGGTACGACGATGATCCGTGAGCGAGTTAACAACGAGTGTCCGAATAGTGTGTGTGTGTGTGTGGGGGGGGGGGGGGGGGGGGGAGGCGGCTGTTTGTTAGTTGGGTGGAGGCGTGCAGCAGCCCTCTCTCAGCTGCCAACAGATTTATCGAGTGGCACGTGCCGCTCGACGAAGCTCCCGATGTTTCCTTCCATGCTTCCCCCTTTTCTTCAACGTTCCATGACTTTACTTTCATTCCAGCGATAACCATATGCATTTTTCTATGTAAACATATATAGCCTCGATATTCAACTTGCCATCGAATTTTCCATCTCCATATATTTTCATTCATTTCATCGAAAATATGATTTTCTTAACGGAGCTCAAGAAAACTTGTACAGAAAAAATAGATAAAACCTAGAAATCCTTACGAAACTTGAGCATATTTTGGAATTGGGCTCATGTAACTCTTGCCCAACGAGCCAGATCGTGGTGCTTAATGAAATTGGCATTTTATTACTGTCGTTTTACGCGTTCGGTGAACGCTGCATGACCTTTTCATACTGTTAACCCGTAGGATCATTCTCTCCTCGTCTCTCTGGCAAAAAGCTCGATCGAGTTATATGCAGAATTCACTTTCCAGCCCGATTTTCGTTCGGTGATGCTTTCAACTTTTCATATGATTTTCAACTTCATTTTTTAAAATCCGCCCTTTCATTCTTCGTCGTGAAAATTATCGATATTTTTTTCTCCATCGACAGCATCAACGTGTCGGTTTTTTAACGGCCAATTCGCCGTTTTTTATTGTCCATTTAAGATTTATAATTTTGATCTTTGGTAAAGGCGAGAAAACTGTCAAATTGACAGTTAATACCCTCGTAGTTATCGATATTGATGCTGGTCTCTCGCGTCGCTGCACCGAGAGCTTTTCTCTCTTGGCCTCTTCAATTAGTAATGGAGAAGCTATTTTGAAAACCGCTACCCCGGCTATCCGATAATCTGTTTAGTACTCCCGATATGCCTGTTTCGCGGAGGAGAAATGACGCTGATACGCGAGATAACAGAGGAGCTGATGCGATGAAAAATGCATACCACATTGGGATATATCTGCCGCGGAAAATGGACAGATATGGAACGAGAGCCTGGGAAGAACGAGGATGAAAATCGATCGGGAGATCGGACTAAAAGACCGAGAATTGTGGCAAACGAGAATGGGAGAGTGAATAAATATACACATCGTCTTTTTACTTCAAATATTTCCGTCTAACATTCATCAATTAAATAGTTCCAAGGCTAATGGAATTTGCCAAAATATCGATATGCCAAAATTCATGAAAATAAAACGACAACGTGCCTACCGATTATTACTCAAGTTAATAGACTTTTCAAAATCTCGTTAAATGCACCGCGCGCGGGGCCTCGTCGTGAGCGTAGCAAATAATGAATATAATTTATCTTTTCTCAACCTCTCAGTGAAAATCAATGAATCGTTAAACTTATCGAATCAGGCGAAAAAAAATATATATATATTGTGCAATATTAAATACTCGGGTTAGCGAGGATTCATTCAAATGGAAACGAATCCCGCAAGATCCTCTTCAAGTACGAAAGAAAAGCAGGAGATATTTAATAAAAAATCATTCATCCAATGAATGCCAATCACTGATAATCTCTGTCACATCGAAATCCATTGGGTCAATAAAATTAAGCGTTTAATACATAATATCTTGATATCTTTGCAATTGAATGAATCAGTTTCGCCTGATCGTCTTAATATTCGATTGTGATATGCGCTGATTGTCAAATATTCCCGATTTTATAAATGAAGAGTATTTATAATATTCGACCTGACTGGCGCGAATATCTATATCGAAAAAGTACGCGGCAATCTGAAATAATGCTACGATTTTCTTGTGGAAATTCCTCCCCGGAGATGCATTGCGGTTACATTGATTCTATTATTTTATCAGCTCCAAGACAAAATCTTTAGTCTGAGAAACGAGAAATCCCTTTCTCTCTCTCTCTCTCTCTCTCTCTCTCTCTCTCTCTCTCTTTGTCTTTCACCCACTCGCGATATGATGAATTATTCCATTCTTGCAAATGTGATTTACGACGTTTCTCACTGAATCTATTATTCAGAAGCCGCAGTAATGGGTAATAATGTCCATTAGCTTATAATCCAAGTTTCAATCGCTTGGTTTCTCTTCCCTCATATCTATTTCATGTATCCAACGATTTCATCCTAATTTCCGTCACGGATACCGTACATTTGTGCAGAGATTCAAAATCGAGTGATTACTCGTTGGAGTAATGAAGACTTACAAGAATTTATACGATAAAGATGAGATTCGTGTTCGAGGAGATTTGGGAGGAGGAGATTCGCGTTGAATTTGTTTTTGTATTTCGATCACTAGTCTAGTTAATGATAAATTAATCGATCGACCGCGAGCAAAATTTGACGTCTTGCCAGATTTCATTAGAAAAAATGTCTTTGCTCTTTTTATCGTACCGAGTTGGCAGTAATTTCAATGAGTGAAGAGTCTGATATTTAAAACTTCGTGACGCGCTGTCAGAAATTATTCCCATTTCCTTTATTATTCAAATGACTTTTTAAACTTTTCAAAAATTCTCGCTTCCGTGATTTTAAGGATGAAGTTTTCTTTTTAATTCCCTTTTCGAATCTTCTCGTATTAACGAGTCTGGGTCCTCGGGGGTAAAGAAAAAATCATTAGGAAAAATGTGATTTCTGTAACTTTGATTAATCGGAGGTCGGCGAAAGCCCCGGAAACCGGGATAAGCTTTTTTGTTCCTTTTGAATCGAAGCTTGCAGTAGTGTCGTTAGTGTTTTTTTTATTTTTATTTTTTCGACGTATTTCCTCGAGGCTCGTAGTATCCAAGGAAATGTCATTTATTGACCAAATATCGTTCGTTAAATATTCGGGCTCGTTGAGGAGATTTGGGTGGCTCTCGATCGCGCGCGTCGGATGAGCCAAATACGAAGATGCGTACAATAGAGAAATCATTGAAATTTTGTACACATCTCAGGGTATAGAATTTTCGTGGCAATGGACGTAAGAGACGAGAGCTGTGAGGTGGGGAAAAAGGAGATGGAAAATAACGAAGATGTCCAAAGAGTCGAGGCAGATTGGCTGCTTTGGTCGAAGCTCTGAGGGCGCTAGCGCAGCCTCCCAGTCGGTACTGCAGGGAAAAGCACGAGCAAGAAAGAGAGATTGAAAAACGATGGCGGAGGGACAGATGAGAGCGAGAGAGCGCGGTAAGGTGCAATGAAGAAACGAAAAAGTGGAGAGAGAGAGAGAGAGAGAGAGAGAGAGAGAGAGAGAGAGAGAGAGAGAGAGAGAGAGAGAGAGAGAGAGAGAGAGAGAGAGAGAGAGAGAGAGAAAGACTCACGATGAGAGAGAAGTCGACTAAGAGTGGGATGGGACTCAAAAAAGCGAGAAACTAGAGGAAAGAAGTGAGAGAGAGAGGGAAAAAGGATGAAGAAGTGTGAGAATGGAAGAAGGAGAGAGAACGTAGAAAAAACGAAGGCGGAATGAGCGCGCGAGGTTCGAGGGGAGGGCGCGCACGTTCGCGCGGGTATATCGGTGGTATTTTGGTTTTGGCTCGGCACGGGCCGCGCACTTCTGGGAGTGGAGTTCTAAAAACAGCGGAGGTAAGTCGTTCCTACCCGGCAAACTGCCGCTTTATTTTCCTCTACTCCTGTGTCGTTGCTCAGCTCTCGCTTTACTATCGCGCTTTAAGCTCATCATTCGAACTTGCCACCCAAAGACACCAACCGTCGCCTCAACGACTCTATATATATGTATGTGCGCGTCTCTCTCTTACACTCTCTCACCATTTCTCACTCGCGTGCGCATTACCAATCTTGTATAAAGTTGGCTTTCCAATAATCTCGTTATTCCAACATTTAGACAATCATTTTTCCCTCCTCCGTTTGCCTCGCGGCCAGAAATATTCAATTGAACGAACTATTTTGCAAAATCCTTCGAGAGTTATCGACTTTCGTTATCTGAAAAACCTGTTTCCAATTTTTGAGCCCAAAATTTCGGCATGAACTAGAAAATTCGACAAAGATTCACGAGTCACAAACATTTACGTTGGCGATAAATTAATTTCGATAAAATAATACACTTCACGTTGCCGGATTTTCCAAAAACGAAGTTTTTCACGACTTCACGGGTCCGTGAGTTTTTTTTTTAAATGTATTTTGTTCATCACATTGGCGCACAATTTTTGTTCTTATAATCACGGCGCGGGTTGTCACAAAATCGCACCCGAACTGAAAGAAATAAAGAAAGAGTCATGCGACGGGGTTGATCGAGTAGAACGATAATCCAAAAGAGCCTCAAGTTCCTCGGTGTGAAGAAAAATTCCGTCGCCGTATATTTCGACTCGCGAAAACCGAAAGTCTCCGCACAAAAGTAAAAAAAAAGGCAACATAGTTTTCTCTTGTTCGCTGTGAAGATCCGGAGCTCGTAAAGCACTGATTGTCAATTAGCCACTCTAATTCACTCGAAGAAGTGAATTTTACCGATTGCCATCCGAATTTTTCCCTCGAGTATCTCAAAATATCGAAACGAGCACAAAGATTCATCTGACGATTGAGAAAAGAGTATTCGATTGGATGGAGGCACAGTAATCCGTGAATGGTCTCGTAGTAGATGGTCCCAGATAGTCGTAATCGTGCAAAAGCCTCGTTTTATTTCGTAGTCTTTGAAAAGCGTTAGTTTCCGGTTGGATAAAGTGCGCAGCATCGGTAGTTCGTTGAAACTTGATAGATTTTTTGCTCCATTCATCTTTTACTTTATAGGTTTGTCGTTTGAGGTTAGATATTGCGATATTCCAGGAATTCGGTAGGTTTTCCGATCCATACATATGTATATATGAATATATATTACGATACAGGTATACGCGCACGTAGGGAAAGCCTCGTATACATATATATATATATATATATATATATATATATATATATATACTTTGATGGGCACACACGTATACATAATATGATGTGCTTACGCTCGCACCTCAGGGTAAATATATATATGCATAAGCACGTACATATATATGTACTATATACTCGTCCATATAACGCCCGTATATGTTATGTATATATATACACATATATTACGTACCTATATACATGTATATACACGTATATATAGTTATATATGTATTTGTATGGAATAAGGTAACTTTATAACCGCGAAGAAACGCGCGCTTCCGATCTCATCGTACTCTCGACTGGTCCTCCGAGTATTATACCCAACGCACACCTCAACCTACCCTCTTCAGACCTCTGCGCGATTTATTTCTTAACTCTCTATTCCTATCCCGTTCGCCCTCTCGATTTATACATGTGCGTTTGTCTCTCTATATATCTTTGTGTATATATATATATATATATATATATGTATATGTGTGTATATGTGAATGTATGTTTAAGCATATATAAGTACTACACACTATCTTAGCCTCGCGAACGAAAATTATTTTTGGGTATCTTTTCCCTCCGTTTGTTAATACTCGTGGGTGCCGCGGCAATCGCTAAAATTGTAACCCTCCTCGCGAAAGGCGAAACAGCGACAGACGTCGAGGCAAAATCCAATAGCCTTACCAACACCGCCCCCACAAACCGAAAGGGAAAAGACCTGATTCGAATTTACATGTGTTTATATGTTTATTTAAACTCTTTGGTATTTTTGATTTATTCTGCGCTATTATTACTTGCTTGGCTTCTATTTCTTCATACGTACACTTGTATTTTTGGGACTGTGCACTTTTTTTGGACTCGGAATCCCACCATTGTTTACTCGCGTCTTCTTGGACACGATCCTCGATTTGCCGGCTCTGGCTAACCCACAATCACTTTTTTCGATCGTTTAACTCGACCTGCAGGATTTACTGTCCTCCAGACGATTGGACAATTTAGAGGAATTATCTATTTGAAGTTATGACTTTTAAGTTGGCGATTTTGAGGCTCGGTGGAATTAAAAAAAACATCGAAATTCTTGGACCAATCTCCCGTTTTGATTGGAAAAATATTTCGATTTATTGTCCTGGAGAAATGTTGAATTAGATTCTTAAAATGTACTGAAGAAAAAGAAAAATTTCGACCCACTCCGACGATGCCAAACTTCAACCTTCGCATTGATTCACTTGTGGGAACTCTTCGTAGTCGCTGACTTTTTGATCTTGTCAAATTTACTTATTGTTTATGTTGGTGGGTCAGGAAATGCGATTTTGAGGGCTGAAGATCCCTCCGCCGGGCGGTCTTATCGTCCCTCTGCATGGAACTTGGAAAGGGTTTGGGAAACTAGGCACATATGGTTCTCGATAGTTTTTGGACCTTCCCTCCTGTGAGAAACACGGTCGTTAGCCATGCGCTGCTACGCGGGGAGGAAAAAAAATGAAAGCTCTCCTACCGCGAAGCAAAACCTTGCGTTGACTTTTCCTTTTTTTATTAATTTTTCGGTCATTTTTTCGACGACCAAGAAAAATGTACAGAAACGATAATAAACCGAAAATTTATCGATCGCCGCTGGAAAGCCAATTCTTACCTTAATCTTTTTGCTTTTTTTTGTTTTTTACCGATTTTTAAAAAATATTCAGATCGATCGCGAGTGTCGTTTCCTTCAAGTTTTGCGGCTTTGTCACGTCGGTGAGGCTATTAAGTATCTCGTGTGTGTAAATGTATGGATGAATTCACTTCCGAGGGTGTCGAGCGTCGTCAAGATCGCATTAGCTGAGGATCTTCGTCGTCTCGTTCTCTCCCCTACCCAAGTCGGTTTTCATGTTTTACTATTACTCTCCCTACTTTTCATCGTTAATCCCCGGAGGTTAATAAATTAGAGGTTTGCTGTTCGTTAAATATACGTCGATTCGTGTCACTCGCACCTGTTGATTTACCATCACTTTTTTCATTCATTCCCACTCGATTATTTAGCTCGTTATTTCTATCAAAGTTGTTCACATTTTTCTCCGCATTTTTTTGTAAGTAATCAATTACCTGAGTTCAAGTTTAAGTCTCAAGTTGACTAAACCTTTTCGTTGCTTCTTAATCAGACGTGGTTCGGACTATACTCAAGTAAATAATTGATTAATTGTTGTTTGAAAAATGATGAAATTTGCACTTGCTTCACTTTATCGATTAGAAACTTAGCCAGTCGTCCTCGGACACGCTGTAAAGCTTCGTTACACTTTCTCTTTCGTTTCCCTTTCAACAGAGTCGCGAATCCACAATAATCGCGTCTCTTTTTATTTTTATAAACAGACACTATTTGCCTAGAAAAAAAAGAAAAGCAATTTATTCGTAAAAATGTACAAATTGCAACGACTTTGTTGGATAATTTTTTGTGCTAAATTGAATTTACTGACAATTTTGTTTTGTTATTTTAAAAAAAGATTAATTCTTCTTCCATTTATATCCGCAATTGTCTCTGGAGTTTGCGTCTATCGAATCCTCATAAGCATCGATGTAACGATTACATAAGATGCGTTACCGAACCCTTTGCAGAGCGAGCAGGCGAAAACATAACGCGCGCGTTTCCTGTTTCTAATGAAATTTACCTTATCGCGAAAGGAGCGTTTCGCTCCATTGAATTTGCCCCGAAAATTCGAAGCTGGGCCTCCAGAACAAGTCACTCTCTCAGCGGCTCCATATGGCATTAACGACTTATGTATTGATCGCGAAAATTGCTCCTCACAATTCATGATGCTTTATTACATAATCTCGCACAATGTCGACCCAGGCTTTCTCGAGCTTCTGTTCGTGACAAGGGCAGGTGTTCATTATTGCAATTTGTAAAGAGCGTACGCAATACTGCTTTTTTTTTATTTCAATGAAAACCGAAATATTCGTGTCATATTAAATAATTGCAACATTTTGCGGCTCGATTTGATGTGAAAAATTAAAAAAAAAAAAATTGAAACATTTTTTGCTCGAGTTGGGATAAAAAATTCTTCAATAATGATCCGACGAATATTGGCTGTTTGGCGGAGAGCGTGAATCGTTGAGTTCGATTTAAATTTCATTCAATTCCATTCGTCGTATTTTTGTCGACAATTTTTCACCAATTTTCATTCAATACGTCGTTATTTTTCTAAGCGTCGTCGTTGCATTCGTCGCGACGCATTCACAGAAATTTTCTTGAGGAACTCACCGAGGCCTGGAACATAAAATTCGCTTCGAAATTACAGATTATTCTTGGCTGTACATGGAAAATATGAGATTGAGAGATTTCGATGTCATTAGTCGAGAGCTTTTCCGGATATCGAGTTACCCTATGAATTTTCTCGTTAATTAATCGCGTTATTATGTCAAACTTAGTGCATCACCATCACGAAAATCAGGGGCTTCGATTCGACCAGTGTAAAGCAACGATTTATTCATTAATCACTGACCAATGCATAAAGATAACGAATTACATAACAAGCTAATTAAATCCTACGCAACAACTATGTGTATTGATGAAAAATTGCAGGGATCTTGGCTTGATCAGGTCCGGAGTGCTCATTAATAAAAAATGAATTAAAAAACAAGCGGAGAATATTAATTATCGCACGGGATTTTAACGTAAATTAATCGTCATCGAATTTTGGCTGAAAGTTTTTTTGTTTGGTAGAGAGAATGTTTTTGGTACGATCTCATCGTAATCCGAAAGATTCGAGTGATCCAACTAAGAAGAGGAACAAGTAGACGAAGACGAAGCGTTTGGACGAGCGAGCAAACGGCCCCGCTCGACTTTTTTTCCTGATCTCGTGCCAACTGCGCGCAAAGCGCATATTCCACTGACTTAGTCACCCTCATCTAACTTCTCACACGCGCCCTCTTCTTGTAACTCGCGACATGAGGCTTAAACCTTCTTCTCCCCTTCTCGTCTTGGTCCATACATTTTTCGTTTATATCTTCATGCCTACATATATATATTAAGAGTTGCAACAAAGGGGCCGTATCAAGAGTATCTCGTTGGTACATAGTTGTTTTTCCTCTGCCAAGATTTGTTAAGGCTGCGCCGGCTGGTGCGGTTCGTACTGGATGCTAGGACGATGACGACGTCCCACAGACTAGTCTACAGATTCTCTTTCCTCTTCGTCATACTTACGACTGTGACAGTCCTTCGAAAAAATTTTACTCAAACGATTTTTTGACACAACAAATTTTTTAAATTAACAAAAAATCATTTCCATTCTCGCTCAGACGTCGTTCTCAAAGTTTCTCAAGTTTTCCCATGCGTACGAGATCCCATTGATTCCGAATCAACATGCTCGATCCCCCACTCTCAATTCAAATGCCTTCGGGTATGAATTTAATTTGAAACGATTACGACTCCAATTTCTCGAGTGACTAATCGCTTTATCGGTTCTACTCTCGCGTCCTCTCTCCCAAACTCCCAAAGGGTCTGGACCAGGGCTTTCTGGGCTAACGGATATCCGGCCCGTTGACGACAGACACGGGGGCTGTGTCTCGAGAGAGAAGGGGACACAGGCACCTCCAAGATCAGCCGGTTCTAGAACCAGCCTCACAGATTCATTACATTTTTCACTCAATATGTATCCAATATTCTATGTTTCTTGGAATTCCAAGCAATTCTCATTTTTCTACTGGACAATGAAACGATCTTCTCTTACGACCTGAAAACTCAATCAACACGAAAAATCGCCACAATTTACAAAATTCAATGAGTGATGAACGGAGAATAGTATTTTTTATTGAATCTCAACAGTTCAGAGTCGTTATTCCATGAAAATCGATTGCAAAATAATGAAAGCGATCCAGATTTTTTTTTTTTTGCATAAAACTTGATTATTTGCATTTTTCCCTGAACAATATTCAAAATCTTGGTAATTAAACTTTTCAGGTTAGATTAGTTGTTTATTTTTTGGAATTAGTTTTTTTTATTAGAGTGAATTATTGATTAATTATTAGATTAGATATGGATTGAATTTATTCATCTCCAATGAATTTATTTTTGTCGAAAGAGATTTAAAAAAAATTATGCATTTTTATTGAACGTTTTTTGATTTTTTTTTTTTTCGTCATTGTTGATTTCCACTTGATAATGATTACGGGGCGAAAAACTTGAATTGTTTTCAACGACGTTTTTGGGCTTCGAGTCAAAGTCTGACGATTTTTGAGTGATTTTTTTTTTTTGAGCCACGAAAAAAAATGTGTGTAGCTTTGTGTACGATGTCTGAGGGAGGAAAGGAAATAAGAAGGATTGGTCGCCACCTGGCATTGGCGTTGAGCTCTCGAGAAGCCTCAACGAGGATGTGACTCCGTCAAGAAGCTTTCTTCCTCTCTGCCGTCCTTGTTTTGAGTCGCTGGGTACATCGACCCTGCGATTGAAAAATAAGGCTCTATACTGAAAAAAAATCGAGATTGCGTGGAGCTCGGATTCTTGAGAAGAGACTTAAACATTTTTGGAGAAGCTTCTCGAGGTCGAGGCGAAAGAAAAAACAGGTCTCTCTCGTAAAATGAAGTGAAGCTCGGTGCACAATATCGGATAATTTAATAGAAGCATGAAGACCATGTGTACACATGTATACACTCGATCTCCCCATCTTTAGATCAAGCGGGAATGACATCCGTTCTGGAAAAGCCCTGCGAGGCACGTGTCTTTCCCACAATGTTTTTTCTAACAAATTTCGATCGAATTTTCAAAGATTTAGATTGAGAAACAAAAAAAGAGGACGATTCTGTAGAAATTGACGAATTTTGGCTTTGCAAAAATAATTAAATCATAAATATCATTCCACAGGAGAAAAATAATTCATTTCTGTTCTTTTGGTCGCTGGAAAAAATGGATTAAAGCTCCAATAATACGTTCGCTGAACCCGGTGTATAGCTCTCGGTCTTTCCACGTCAAATCTCACTGTTAATGCGCTTAATTATGATGATTAAATAGATCGGAACCGCAAAAACACGTACGAGTTTTTATCCTTTTGTTTTTTTCTCGATCTTTTCTACAATATATAGAATTTCGTGATCTCTGTGGGACAGGGTTTCCGTTACGAAATTTCAAACATTAAAAGTCTCTCACGGTTGACAGGGCTGTGAGCGTCATACTATTTGGTCACAGTGACGAGTGAGACATATAGACAGAGACATACAGCCAGAAGATCCGCTATATAATCCAGGTCGAAGGATCGTACATGCAGGATTCACTTCGATATTTTAATTATGCACACGTTCAATGTCTATTTCCGACTTGAGATGCGCGCCGAATTTCTCTCTCTCTCTGTCCCTCACAAATCCAACCGAATCCCAATAGTTTTACGCTCTTTGCCCTGCGTCCGATCTCCGCTGCTTTCATCGCGCGTACTTCACTGACGCCACCGTTAGAGCGCGCATTCGTCATTCTCTGTATAAAGTGTCTATTTTTGATATTTGATACACAGTTGCTTAATTGATGACATCGCAGCACAGCCCTATCGATCATTCGATAACGATGATGGACTTTTTTCAGCTTGGCTTAAGAATTCTCGTGTTTGCAATCGTCAGATGTACGGGGTTTTTCTTTTTAGTATTTTTGCCTGAGTATCCTCTCGACTTGTCTCTTCCCAAGGAGGGCATGATGTTGTATGGCTCGGAGTATAGTCGGTGTAGATGCATTCCAAGTTTCCAAGGTGACCTTCTCCTTTTTATTCGCTACTTAGACCCCAGAATCCTGATTATTTTCCATCATTAACTTTTCGATGACCGAATGGATTTTTATATCTCCGAAGACGTTGTTCCCATCGAAATGGAAAATATTGAGTTTCGATTGAGTTTTCATACTGTTGCCCATGGATGTGCATGCACACCCAATGTCATTTGTCATTTTTTCACCTGCAAAGCTCACAGCCTGTCCAGACCAATGTATCGGAAACCTTTGGCCTGATTTTCCATGTCGACATTTTTCCACCACCCGGACGATCAACACTTGATGCATTACCATTTTATTTTCCTCAAAAGATACCAACCGAATATATTTTTAGATCGTACCGAATTTTATCCGAATATTCACGAGAAATGCCAAACATTTATTAATTCTTGTCAATCGTACCTCTGGGTTGGGACTTGATAGTCTTTGCGGGTTTCCAATCAATTCCACTCACTTTGGAGAATGATAAATAATTGAAAAAGGGAAAAAATATGCAATGTATTTTCAATTCTTGTGTGCAGGGCCTCGCCGATTATTCTCGAGTCAAAATGATATTTTTTTTTACTAAAAATACGCAGAATTTTGATTTTTTGATTGATAAAAAAATTGCATCGAATTAAAAATTGAAAAATTAAAATAAATATCAAATAATAATAAATGAATAAATAAATTAAATTAAAAAAGGGCTGGGGTTGAGTCAACCCCCGATGACGGTCCAGGATTAAGCGCTACTGGACCATGGTCGAAAATGTCTTTGAAAAAAAGATTTCATCGCAGCTCAACGTGTTGATCAAATTTTCATGCTTACTCTCGCGCCATGTAGCAAAGAATTAAGTAAAATAAAAATAAACGTAGTGGAATTGATTGGACGACGTGCCGCCAATGAAATATTTCGTGCCGATAAAATTCTTCCTAAAGATTCTTTTCTCCATAATGAAAGTCGTTGATTATGATTAATTATCCGTTACCAGTCGCAAAAAAAAACGAAATAATGATAATTTTTTTATCGTAACTTACACGTGAGACTCGATCGAATTGTAGGAAGAAAAATTTAGGAATTATGTGGCTTTTACCGTGAAATACGACCGCAAAGTCAGAAAATGTTGGTCCTGTCTCTCTTTCAACCCTTTGTGCCTTCCAACCCTCAGATTCTACTGGAGTAAGTCATACTCTCGTAATTCCTTGTTTATCCAGAGACGCATATATATGCGAAGGGTTCCATAATATCTTAGCTGGTCGTAGCTCTGTCCACCTGTCCATTTCATGCAACAGTACGTGCTAATGACATCGCACCCTGGGCGTACTTGTTCCGATAGAAATTTTATGCTGAATAGAGCGCGAGAGAGAGAGAGAGAGAGAGAGAGAGAGAGAGAGAGAGAGAGAGAGAGAGAGAGAGAGAGAGAGAGAGAGAGAGAGAGAGAGAGAGAGAGAGAGAGATAAATGTTAGCGAGGGAAAAACGATTTGACTTCGTAAAATTGAACGTCGTTATATTTTCCCCAGTGACAGTAACACATTTACCAAGAGTTTTCAATCTTAATTGAAAGAGGGACGAACTATTACTTAACTGTTATATTCGTGGTAGGACGTATATTCGAAAAATTTTGTAATTATTCATCAATTAGTAATTTAGCGCTCGTCACGAGTCAGTGGTTGTAGGCGAGAATGTAGAAGAGATAGAAAAGGAGAGAGATTTATCGACCGTCGAGAATAATAATAATAATATGTTAAACCCACCACCGAGTTAGCCCCAGTCGATTATTCCTTAATCACTAGAATCTTTCCATTCCTCCGGAATAACCATTTTCAACTTTCATTACAACGAAAAATCGGAATATTTCACATTTCGATTTGTCTTAGGCGCGACATACGTCAGGATATTGTTTTCTTTCTAATTATCCTTATCAGATTCTCTTAGTGTCGAACAATTATTGACATTCGCGAGACGAACGTCAATAATTGACTAGAATCTAACTTTGATTCGATTAGTTCATGAATTTTTCGATCGATTTTCCCTTCCCGGATAAAAAAATCTTTCGTCGTTTGTTTTTTCTCCAAATAATCGATCAACATTTTCACGAAATTGTCGATAAATGGAATCGAACAATTTCAAATTAATTTCGTCCTGAAATCGTTCATCAAACGCAGAATCGTAAACAACGATACGAGCTCAACTAAGCCTCGTTCATTACTGATAAGCTCCCTCTTTTTGAACGCATTGAATCCACTTTAAATGCTCGTAATAACAAGCGCTTTGGATTACATGATTTTCAAAAGATTTCGAGGCTTTACGTAGGTCGTAATATTTGGTTTTCTCTTGGTAACGATGAACGGTGAAAATTCATCGAATATGATTTATAATTTAGGAATGGGGAAGCTTTCAATAGACAATGAATTTTTAATAAAAAACATCGGATTGTGTATCAATTACGAAATAAATAATTCCGAGACCCTTGAAAAAATTAACGAACGGCCCAACCATGGTTAAGTACCTTGACAACTGAACTCAACCGTTGGCCTATTATCGTGAAGAGTGCTGGATTTACATTTCATTCAACACTTGCCCAGCATCGCCCTCAATGGCAAGCCAATATTCGCATTTTGTAAACGGCGACCATGGACCTACCCTGATCGCCGTTCCATGAACCGTCGCTTTGTGCCAGCGTCGGGCCAGCCTTAGAACCCATTCGTTGGGCCGAGATAATATTCTAGATTATAAAACCTGCGTTCAAACGCTAGGTCGCTTGTGGGAGGTAGGGAGACAGAAAGTAAAAAAGGCGAATTAAATGACAACGTCACATTTAATTATTCTCAAGAACGATAACACGAATTTTAGGTTACTTTATTTTAAGCTTTAGATTAGGTTAGGT
>JAPYYS010000246.1:0-204456 GCA_030522525.1 Campopleginae sp. 14b
TTTCATTGAATTCTGATCATTTCGGATTTTGCTTTCAACGTGGCAACATTGTTGTTGCGTGTAGCCACCCTCTTTGATCCATGGAAAGATTTTTTTTAAATTCGTGGTATTGTGGTAAATTTTTTTTTTTTTTTTTTTTTTTTTTATGGAGACATTTTTGCAGTAAATTGTCCATATTTTTTCATGAATTTATTTTTGGATGGAAGCGGAAATGAAATACAACTAAATCGGTGACGGAAAGTTTTTGGGGTCAAAACGACCCGGAATATGCACTCGAAGGATTAAACGAAGACGAAAAATGATGGGAACTTACGGTGTTTGGAATGTATTTCACACCCATGCTACAAGCGTCGCACACGACCCTGTATGTCGTGTCTGTTCGACCACCTTGAAAATGCGGTGCGTTCCACGATAAAATTACAGTTGACTGGTCGACAAAATTAACTGTGAGATTCTGCGGTGCCGACGGTGGTTCTGCGGGTGAAATAAATAAATTGATTCAGTTGAATATAAAATGTCAGGAGAGTTGGGCTTGAAAAATATGATTTCGCGATCGAGTTTGACACTAAAAAGCGATTGGATACTTTATTATTATTTTTTTACTCAAAGTACAGTCCGTCAGTCTCAGTCTCGATTCTTCATTAGGAAGAAAAAATCAAGACAATTATTCGCAAAGACAGCCCGAGAGGTTTGAGATTTTTGGAGACAAGGGGAGAGAAAAAATATAAAGTAATCATACTTGTGCATGGCATCTCCTTGGGATCCTTGGGGGCCCTGTAATAACCAACGTCGCAGCGACACTCGACAAATCCATAATCAGGTGCAGTGCTATGAGCTGGACATTTTTCGCAAGTTTCAGCGCCAGGTTTGTGCTTGAATTTGCCAATGGAGCATTCGGAACATTCTTGCTTTTTGGCATCAGCCTGATAACCGGGTTTGCAGTGACAGCCACCGGAAGGAAGATACCAATTGCCATCGCCTTTGCATAGGAAAGTTGGCGCTTCGATTTGGACTGCGTTGGCAACGCAGGTGCCACTCGCTTGCTCGATTTGGGTGACCTCTCGTCCCGATGGCGTCGCCGGAAAATGGGCAAAGTTCATCGCCAATTCTGGACAACTTATGTAATAAACTTTGATCGCCAGTATCGATATGCACGCTCCTTGGTCCCTGAACGCGAAGTAAACACCTTTTTTCGTAACTGGTATTGATTTGACCTCTGTATTTATGATTACTTCGGTGTTCGTGTTGAACCTTCCTTCGCCAGCGGCGATACGTCCTGAAATATGCACAAACATAATTTTTCATTACACAACATTCTGTCGAGTGGAAATCGAAGATCTTTGTTGAAAACTTTCAATTTTTTTTTTTTTTCCATACTTTTTCGATCATTTAATTTTTTACGTGCAAAAATAATGGATTCCTCTATGGAAATGACGTTCGCGAACACGCGACTTTAAATCTCGCGACCTTTCCTCCTTCGTTCTTCAATTTTTTATGGTTTTGACGCATTTTTGATTGATTTTTTTAAGTTTAAGCAAAATCGGCCCAGACTTGCGTGATTCTGCATTAAAAAAACGGAAAGAATGCGCCCAAGTTGAACCTTTTTCATTAAATTTTACCGGATATATGAATTTTACAAAATTGGAGTCAAAATAATAAGTTTACCGTGCTAGGGTTATGTGTAGGGATTCGCTAATTGTATTATTGGCAAGGGTTTCTTACCTATGAGCTTGTAACTGTCGGGTTCCCATGGTGGTGGTTCCTTGGTCGCGGCATCGAATTCGTAGTACAGAAGACTGAAGGTTTCTTTGCAGCTCAACGCATTGCCCGGGAAGAGGGAACAGTCACGAGTCGTGAATTTGATCTCGATGTACATCCTGTTCGCAGGACCCCTTTCTATGAACGGTGTCCATAACCAATTGTTGACGTTGTTGTAGGCGACGTCGCATACGACGTAACTGCGCCAATTTATGCCTTTGTCGAAATTCGTAAATGATTCCTCGACCCACTGGAAGCAGAATGAAAAAAAATATACATTTATAAATGCTCACGATTCGAATGAATATTGCAGTTTAGATTTTTTTTGTTTTCGACGATAAAACGCGATGTTGAGAGAAAAGATAAGTCGCTGGATCGCTCAGCAAATTGGCCAACTAACTCGCATGGTTTATCGTCGAGGTAACTCTTTGGTTACCAATTCGCAAACATCGTTACGGTAGAAGAAAGACGATAAAAAATAAGCCGGGAATGAAATTGCGACTGTAAAGTATGTAGCGCGACGAATTTGGTGAATTTTTTTCATGGAGAAGAGCCGAATCGGCGAGGGAATCTCGATAAAGGGATGAACGTCGGCTGAGGGGCGTCTAAGGGATATTCGATGAGGGTGTACGTGGATAAACCCCCTCGCCCTTCGAATATGAGGCGTCGATCGGGTCTGAGCAATTTTCGCAGACAGCTACCCCAAGTGATGGAATCGTTCTCGTTGTTTTCTCTTTTCCCCTTTTTTTTCGCTCTCCTATTTTTGCGCTTCATTCGACTTTACCGTATGCGAAAAAATCTTATTCCCCAGCAGCAATTTTCTTCCCCTCATATCTTCCATCTATCATTTCTCCTCCCAATTGTTCGCTCGAATAAAATTCAACTTTTTTTCTCGAGCCCATATACGCGAGGATTCGGTGTCTCCTCGTGGGATTAAGCAACGAGACTTTGACTTTTCCACATCGAGATTCAAGAAATAACAACAAAAAACCAATCTTGGACGCTTCCGGGCTAACCATTCATCCGTGAGAATGATCTTTGATGAAAAATCCGGCATTGTCATGTCCGGACATTTTGGAGCGAGAAATAATTGAATTTTTACGGAAAAAAAACCTGGCGATCCTTGGAGCGTGGCAATATTTTGAAGACGAAAGTGGAAGGATTGAAAATCCAGTCGAATTGGATATTTTCGCGAGACAGAGAGCCATTCCGTGTGGGCTGGTGTAACGATCGGCAAATATGAGAACGGAGAAGAAACATAAAAATGACATTGACAAACTAAGAAATGAGCACAGCATCTCGTTGAGCTTGATAATCGGAGAGACAGCAGGCACCGCAAGGAAGAATATTACCACAAATCGCGTCGCCATTAGTTTTATTGGTCTGTGCACGATTGGCTGAGTGTACACGCAGTGGAAAGGAGAGACGAGCGACGACAGGTATACACGAAGCAGAAGTCATCACGAGGAAGAGCCCCGAGAACCGGAATGAATGGAGAAAAATAGAAATTGGAGCTGATGCCGAAGATTTTGGCTTTTCTCCTTATACATCAGAGTGGAACCGCATTGCAGAGAAGAAAAAAAACAAGAATGAAAGAGCAGCAGATGGAGACCACAAAAACAGCATCGCTTCTCTCCACAAAAAGACCTTGATCCTTGCCTCGTCTCTCTCGTCTGCGGACGCGTCATCGTTGACGATGTCATACGAAAATTGGGAGACGAGCTTTACCCTGCGCGCAAACCAGCCGGACCCGTAATTTCATTAACTTATTCACCTGTCCCTTAATTTTCTCAATAATAAATTCACAGAAATAATAATGTCAAACCTTTATACCATAGAAGCATTGTCATCGGCTGATTAAATTAAAAAAAAATACATCGATTCATAGTCTCCCTTGTTGTTACAAAGTGTGCGGCTGCCGCGGCTACATTCGTCGGGAATTGCTTTTTCAACATCGTTTTGTATGACAAGAGAGCTCACGCCGAGTAACGCGGATCATTGAAAAATTCATTGGTCTCTTGGATAGTTCTGCAGGTCAAGCGAAATAGGGAGCAGAGAAGAGAGCCGGAGAGACGTGTACGAAACGGAAGTAAAAAGAGGCCGCAATTCGGCGGAGAAATGGGCGTGATTGTAAAAGTGCAAACACTCGATTCCACATCCTGGATGTTGCAATATTTCCAATTTCTCCTTTCGACACTCTTCCGCAAAGCGATTTTTTCGGGCTTGCATACTCCAAATCCAAATAATACATATGAAACGCTTTTCCCGTTAGAAAATAAAGTCAATAAGCCGTTCGGTAGCGGCGCTTATGGCTTTTTCAGGTGGTATCGTTACCAGCCACCAAATCCGTAGCCCGCAGGATCGTTGAACCATGCGGCATCTATGGACTGAGCGAAAACAACGAAGGAAATTCGTTCGGATTTATATACGTTTTGTGTTTACAGGCTGGGATATGGGAATATTCGCTTCATTTCGTCGTGTTGCCTCGGTTCTGGCGCAATAAATCTTTTCGATTATGGACCACTCAGAATGCGATTGGATAAAAGAGAGGTAGATAGAGTGAGAGCAAAGTAAAAACAAAAGAAAAATAAATCAATAAATATTTCTGAAGATCGACGAGTAGAGCTTGGTCATTGGAAAATTGCTTCTTTCGACTGTTATAACTTTTGTGAAAAGTATTTTTCATAAGGGACGAGTGTTTGAGGTGAGACTGATTCTTTGTGATCGGTTTTTTCAGAGGGCGCATCTGGAATAACTTTTTGTCCGAGTATCAAGTAATAAGACCGAAGGCTTTTCCCGAAAAAGAAATCCAATTGCCAAGTGGCAGAGAAATCTCGTTGTTCTCGTTCAGTCGGAGAGAGTACAGTCACGTATATCGATCCTCTGCGAGCAACCTTCCTTAATTCTTTTCTCACCATCCGTGCAGCTGAAATAGTCTGACTACGTGCGTGCCTTTGTGAGCCCACCCTTCCACAAACTTTTACCAGGGTTCCTTCTCCGCAGCACTGACTGCACGTCCCCTCGCTTCTTCCTTCTATCCCTCGATCGCTCTCGCTCTCTCTCTCTCTCTCTCTCTTTCTTCCCTGGACTTCGATCCATCCCTTATTTATTCCTCCCTTACATTTTCTAATAAAAGCCACTTTCCTCCGCGTCTCTTACACTTGTTCAATCTTTGTTCTCTCCTCTTCGACTCTCATTCTCATCCTCATCCCTTACCACTCCTTCCGTTCTTCCCTCGTTCATTCTCCGTAACTTCCGACAACGTTACGTCGCATCTTTGTTTCTTCTGTTTTATATCTCGTCTTAGTACGTGCCTCTTTGCTCGCTTTACGTGCCGATCACGTTCAATACCAAGAAATATGCGGAGAAAAAACGCACCAGCAGGAGAAAATTGTCTGCTTGAAAGACAATGCGAGACTGCGGGTACGACTCAGATGCTAAAAAACACCGTGCGTGTCTTTGAAAATTCGTGTTATATGCTAAAAAAAGGAAAAAAATCCTTAAGAATGAACGCAGAACGAATTTTTGACTATTTAAACGACCCGGAACCCTCCGTACGTATAATTATGAAGAAAAAAAAAGGAACGAGGGTCACAGTCCGGTCGACTAACGACCTAGTGCTCAATTTAGCCCATATTCATTGTCAATCGTTGTACGAAGGAGGATTCCGTGAAGGGGAAAGCATGAATCGAGTAAAAAAAAGAAGACGATTCACACATGACAATAAAGGACAATGAGGGACATGTCGAACGGCGTGTTACTCATTGTACTGTTGCGGCAGTTTGTATGAATAATGTTGTAGTCAGTATGGCATGCCCGCATTGATCTGGAGAATATGAACAGTTGATTTTTGCCCGTAAAAAAAGCACACACACGACAGAAAAGATTTGATTCGAGGGGAAGCGCAACAATTCCATTCTAGTTTGTATTTATATCGATAAATGACAACAACAAAAAACTGCTTTAGGGGAGAATGGCAGTTTTTGGAAAACACGAAAGAATATCTCGTTCTTTGAGAGCATTAAAAACACTTTGTCTGGCCTTTGCGAATGCACGAGGGAGAGAGAGATTTTCCTGATGCAAACATTTTAGTTGTGAGTTGATTAAGTTGAAGATTGAGCACTCGATGAACCACATGCATTCCCCATATGGAGCGTGCACATGGTGCATCCCATCTAGTCACCGATCACTGGGGGGGATGACTCATATTTCATGCCAGGATGGCGGCTCTTTTGCTAGCTCATAATCGATCGAGGCAATATACCCTGTGATGAGCTTCCGATCATTTATTCTTAATCATGAAAGCCGCTTCGTTGCTTTACTTTTGCAGAGTCGATTTTTGCAACGTCGGGTCTTGAATTGATGACTAAAACGAGTTTTTTTGTAACTCGCGTTCTATAATTTTCACTCTCTTCGTTTTGATTTTTGGCAAATATCGAAAATCTATTTGGAATGAGATTTCTGTATCGTATGAGCAATCAATATATAGTTTTTGACCAAGTGATTTCCGTGCCGAACCACAGATGCGGCTTGACAAGAGATGAGCAGCGAGAAGAACTGGTTGTGTGTGCACGTGAATTAAAAATGAAAGAACGAACAAAGCGTACGGAGATTGAGGCCCCACGGGACTGTGCAAAACGAGGAGACTGCAGGAGTCAAAGTAGAGAGAGAGAGAGAGACGCATACACACATAGCCCGAGTACCGGAACAGGTCCGATTCTTCAAAGGTACCGCAAAAACTGGATTGACAAAAATGCGGCTTGAACCCGGAGAAATGGAGAGAAAAAACAATTTGGATCGTTCTGTCGCGAGAAAATGGCAACACGGTGTCCACCACCTTTATCAGTGCAATATCAGAGCGATATACAGGCTTCGATATTTGTTTCATACTTTTTTTAATTCTCTTTTACGATGCCATCCCCTTCTCGATATTGCGGTATATTGTCATCTGGCCAAAAGTTGCGAATTATACGAGAGTCTCTCTTTTATCGGCGATTCGTTGATAACTGTCGTTGAACCGCACTTGGTAGGCGTTTCAGATAGTGGCGAGGCGTTATGGAGCGAGAGAGAGAGAGGGAGACGGCGAAACAAATGAACCGGAGGATCAATGGAAGTTGGGGTCTTTTTGTCATGACACGCTATATATACGTATTCGGTATACGGCGTATTCGCTTCCATTATTTCGCTTGACTCGTCGTCGTACATCTATAAATTTATGTCTGTCCTCTCTCTATCTGTACGGTCATCGGAATTTTCATCACCGCAAGGTCTATCGTTTGAACAAGCATCAACGATAACGTCAACATCGAAAGATTGTTTGACCATGTGCTCGGAGCATATATTTTTGATTCACAGTTGAGATATGCCAGCGGACCTAATCCACAATCATAGAGTTTAAATCTCCCGAAAATCCGTGATCTCTCGGGCACTACGGCATTCTCAATTAGGGGAAAACTCTTCACGATCATCATCTTTTTCTCCGTGGGATTAGGAGATGTGTAAAATAAGTTGGGAACGTCGTTGCTCGTCGTGTCGTTGCCGATCCTTTCCTCAATAATGTTTGACTCGACATCCTCAGATCTAACTGATACGAAAAATAATAAATTTCCTAAGCGAGTTCCGTTGCTGGTTCCTTTTTGTCTTAAATCTTCAACAGCTTTCTTGTATTTCTTCTAAAATGTAAACGATTACGGAAAAAGGTTGCAACCGATAAAATCAGTCGAGCCAACCATAAAACAAGTCATTCCGAATGTTTTTTATTTCCTTGAGCGTCTATACGCTTAACGACTGATTATGCGGCAATTTACATAGTGAAATTTGAGGCTGCAGCCTCTATAGGTCACAGCGCGTACAAATCCAGAATCTCGAATAAATAGTGTAGGCCAATGACTCTCGAACAAAGGGACAATGGCCTGGATGGAAATATTGGAGCAGGGAGTAGAATTTTTCGACTGTTGCACGTCGTATAGTATTGTAATTCCATGGGGGGGCGTTGAGCCTTGAGATGATCCTACTTTCTCGCTAGGATTTGTTCACTCACGAATTTGTTTACCGGCGCACCAACGGATCGTGCTTACGGTACTCTCTGCCTCCCTTTCCCTGTCGCTTTCAATGCGTGCGTGATCCCAAATCTGAGTATCTTTAGGTCCCTGTCGTTTTTAATCCAACTTGATCATGTGGTGCACCGGTTCCCAGGGCCGAGGATAATCCCATGGTAATGTAAGAATCGAGATCCCGCAGCAGGGAACTTTCTCACCGATTCTCATTTTTTCCATAAAACTATTCTTTTAGCTCGCTCATGTTTTATTTCTGTCTCTTCCTTTCGCTCTTTGCAAACTTGTCTCGTTCGTGAACGTTCAATCTGGCAGATGGATTTCTTCGGAGTATATCGCTTCGGTCTGTGGGGGAATAATGTTTTCCAAGAAGAAACTAATCTTTATTCTTCATATGTGAGAGTCACGCATGTCGGTGGTATTGAACACGAGGAGCGATTCGTCGATTGAAAAGTATGGAACGTTAACGTGCGCACGTCGTTTTCCGAATATGCGTCGACCGTTTTTTTTTTTTTTTACTTCACAATAGTACGGGGCAGAGAATAAACGGGGAATTTCGTTACCCAGACAGTGACACTCTTCGTGCACTGACATGCAATAAACCGAGTGTCACCGATGGTCCATACTGCCTGGAATATCATTGGAAATTAGCTGGGATAGTGTCCCGTGACATAAGTTGCGAATAGGGGATGTATATGAGGGTTGATGCTCTAATATAGAGAAGGCAAGACGTGTACGATGGGGAGGAGAGGCGATGGGTGTGAAGGATAGTGCGTTCGGTGCGGTTGCGTAGGGCTCCGCAGCCTGTATGAGAATATATACAATCCGAAGCAATGCCTCGACCATCCTCGCGCTTAGCAATCGCGTGTCCGGCCGCTGAATCTGTCAGTTTGACGTATAGCAGTCCCACGAATCCATTATATAGTCAATTACTCGACGCGATATTCCGGCATATCCCAGTACAGTTCTACACGATATTTCGCCGCCCTCGCAATGTCGAACCTCTGCCCGTTTAACAGTATGTAGCAGCACGTGCCATGGCATTCGCGAAATACGCAAAGAAAGGGTCGCCCCCGATCGATGCCAGAGGGTGCTAGAAACTCCAACGTTCCGCCATCCATTAACTCTCCGGGTTACACAATTTTATGCTATGTGCTCATCAGATTAAAACCATTTTCGAGCACACGATTTGCCCAAAGAATGCCATCTGCTTTTGAATTTATCGCAATTCAAATTAGCAGAGACTTTCAAGGCTCGAGCTCGAGCGAGAAAGTTTGAACGAGAGATTCGCATCAAACGAAACGTTCGGCATAAAGATTTCTATCTAAAATTTCAAATTCCTTGGCAAAGTTGTGCTGATTCTCAATGTACCAGCATGACATGCCCATTTTCGTGATTCCTTTTCTCTGCCGTCCCAAACTCTAATTACTGTCCCCGACTCGGTATTATTCGAATCGACGAGCAAAAAGTTACGAGCACCAAAAGTAAATATATCGATTATCAAACGAAATATACGTCGCGAAAGATTTACAACCGAAATAATAATTCAAGAGGTCCAAAGCTATACGTTCTAGCGATGCTTAAACATGTAAAAATAGATTTATTTTTATCAGCATCGAACTCTTTGCAATTCCATTTGAATGGTACGAATAAGGACGAGTGAATCATACGGATCGAATGAAAATCTCACAATCACAACTTCTGATTCAGAAGTAACGATCCGAGTCCACAGAGGATCGGTGCCACTTATAACTGACGTTGGTATTCGTTGATCAAGTCGATTCTCTGCTCTCTGCTCCTCCACACCAATGGACGAGCTGCATATACACGTCCATGTATTTCGTGCATCCATATTTCATACAAATGTATGTACGTATGGGGCTTTTCACGTCACTTTCACGTACTAGAAAAATTATTTGATCGATTCCTTCGATTTTCTCGTACGCGATAAAATCAATTTGTCCTCGAGGGCTCATATTTTCAAAATTTATTGTAGCCCTTTGCCGAGAGAAGTTGGAAAAAGGGAAAAACGTTGCGATTCGCACGATAATAATGGAAAAATGACAGAATCGAAAAATTTGTCATTAACGTGGGTCGATACGTCGATTTTGTGCATAGAAACGCACGAAGAATTCACTAAAATCTGCGAAACAAATTGTTTACAGGATCCCAGATCGAAGTGAAATGCCCCATATATATATATATATATATATATATATATATATACATACAGGTATGATGACGTATACGTATACGTAGTAGTTAACTGAACGAGTAGTTGAGCCGTGCCCGCGTGCTCTCGCGGACAGAGGCAGAACAAACCAACAGTGCCGCACGTTGCAGATTAGATCTGGGAGTATCGATCATGCATCGAATGCTGCTTTCCCATCGGTTTGCTAATGGAAAGACTGGTATTTATGTGAACGGCCTTCGTTGGTCGTTGCCTGCTTGGCCTGGTCTCTCCTTCCACTGTAATATATATTCTCTCTCTTCTCCTCTTTCCCTCTAACACCCTCTCTCTCTCTCTCTCTGTCCTGCTGCTTCTCCATTTATCCTTTCGTTACTCGTCCTTCTCATTTCGTACCACTCGTTTTCCTCTCATCTGGTATACTCCACGGGTTTATCCATTTGTTTTTCATAGTTGGCAAGCATAAACGTATCCGTCATCTGGCTTTGCTGCTCGCCAAAGATTATGCTTATTGACACACGTTTTATTCGTTTACATGCCATCGGGAGCAGCTCCGATGTGTATATTTTAACAGTAATACCATTTCATCGAGCCAGCCAATGAGATATACGAGCTCCCTCATTATTTGCGTCATTTCGTTAGAATTTCCAGAAAAATACGCTTATAATTCTGAATAAGCCTCTCGATAAGCCGACGAGGGCGAAAAATTGAATCGGAAAGAGTAACGAAACGAAAAATAATATTAAGGCTGTGTTCGGGTGCTAATCGAGCGAAACCGGAGGCCAAATTTTGTGTCAGCGCTCGACAAAACGAGTTTTCCGTTTCCATGGTCTTCGTCCAACCCTTTGTCTTTCTTCTCGCTCCAATATTAATGTCTCACGAATATTTTAAGCGAGCCGTCGTGTCTTGACGTTCGGCCCGAGAAACATGGGATAAAAATACGAGAGCTATACACTTTGCACCGAATCTCACGGTCTCGAGTAAATTCGAGCGTATCCAAAAATCAAATGACGCAGTGATTGCGTATTGGAGTAAAAAAGATCTCATGTCATTTTTTTTTTTTGGATATACAAACGTATATTATTGTTCAGCATAGATTCTTATCACATTCTTATGAGAGGAGTAAAGCGCGAGATCAAGACCAAAAATAGTGGACCGACGTTAATTTAGTTGTCGTTTGCGTTGCCTGCTTCTTCTTCAGCTCCTTTACACTCTTCCATCTTTGTCACCCCTTATCCCATCTCTCTGGCGACGTTATCGTTCCCTGACTCGTTTTATTTCGCTAGTACGACTTCAGCTCGCTTTTCCCTTCGTTTCCATTTATTTTAGACTCGATCGGGGTGAGCACGAAAGCCGCTCTCGAGATGAAAAGATAATTTTAACGAGCCACATTACTCGTCCGTTTGTTTTTAAATTTTCTATCTTTATTTTTCTTTATTTATATTGTTCTAGCTCTTGTCACAGATTGAACTTGACTCGGGCTCGGAGTCGCTCTTAATATTTAACGACACGCATCCTCGAATTCCGTGTCTGTTTTCATTGAAATTCTATTCGGCACATGTACAACGAAGAAACTTGTGAAAAAAGCCGGCGCGACGGTCCACGTTTCCAAGAGAAAGGCTCCTCCGTTGAAAATGTTCTTTGATAAATTTCACTTCGAGATTCTAAATATATTTGGAGAAAAATTGGGGCGCGACGTTATCGAAGAAAGCTTGGACGGTACGTGAAAGGTGGGAGAGGAAAAACATTGGTAAAATCATTCACGTAGAATATTCCCGTCAGCCGAATGTGTTCCGTAGCCCGTCAATGCGGATGAGTTGGTCGGAGTCTTCATTAGTCTCGGAAATCGTGAAAGTTGGGGTGAAAACTACGTTCGGTATTCGCGACACGATGCAGGGGTGGAATAAAAATATACAGTACGGGACTTTTGTGTAGCAAGACCTTGTCGCCAGTGGCCCGAGTATATGGACGTGTCGCATGCTGAACCGCATTCGAAGGCAAAAGAACACACTATGGGCACAGCCAGGATGCGACATTCGGAGCGTATAACACCTCGAGGCTTGTATATCGAACGCTTTAGCAGGACAATAGAAAATTGGACGCGGTGCCTATGTGTTCGGCGTTAGGGATGAATCATCGCTGTTAATTCTCTTCGAAATTTCATGCGGAAAACGATATTGTTTTTCCAGACTGTACACAATACAGTTTGAACGAATCATCGTCACTACGAGGTCATTTAATTGCGAGTATATAATTAAAGCCAGACTTAATTAGTTGTAGTGATCACTTCGTTGAATAATAATGGGAAAGAGTCGTCGGTGAAGACATCGGAAAGTAGTTCCCATAGCCGATTGAGTGATTCGACGAAATTTGTATTATCTTTGGTGACTCAATCGCACGAACGTATTGATCGTTGGAATCGAGACTTGAGTCTCGTTCCGAACTTATCGCGGGGTGACGATTGAACGGATTATATACCCTCAAGATTTATGACAAAGTTAAATCAATCATTGATATAACTCGATTGGCCAATTTGTATTGACAAATGCATGAAAAACATTAACCGCCTTTGCTCGCAGTCCATAACTCAGGCTTTCAGACTCTTCGAGGGTGGAATGACTTCAAAGTAATGTGCGAATTCACCGTCGAGTGAACAGTCCATTTGCACGTATTTCTCTCTATCAGCATGTGTTGTACCGCGTGTATTTAACTTACAGACGACAGAGACTGGCTTTATGGGGGATCAGTACTAAAATCGCAAAGACGCCTGCTGGGAAGAACACTTAACGGCTTTGAAGAATGCCGACAGGGTTTGAATCGCTGCTTCACCAAAAACACTGAGGTCCCTCGAAAAAATAGTCGACCAAGTATTCATACCACTTCATTTCGTCTCGTCGCCAAATTTTCGCCTCTCCTCGGAGCACACAAGTGCGAGGCTTCCTCCCCGGCCCAGTACTTGACGAAATATCAAACTGAGCCAAAGAATGAACCATGAATATGGCCGATCACGTAACTTGCATGGACCTTCGATCCAGCACCACTAGAGATACGAGACAATGCATATGAACGCGTTCGAAATCGTCTCATTTATGCTGAAGTTTGCAACGTTGGAACGCAACGAAATTCATTCATTTTTATCGATCACTTATTCAATTTTCAAAATGATCCAAATTTTCTCAAGCTGATATTTTCTTATGGCGACAGAAACCGATCGCTTTATCGTAACAATTAAATTCTGAACGGACTTGCAAACTTGAAAATCATCTCATTTCGTTGGACACTATATATCAAGTTAAATAAAATTTGCATCGACTTTTTGGGTGGACGAGAAAGTAATATTTTTTTTATTGCTCTTAAGCTGAAAGCTTATCGGTTCGGGATGAAAATTATGCATTCGAGGCTCATCCTTTTGGTTTAATCTTTATCCCGGTATCTCAGTTCCGGTATAACCTTCTGGGAAGGAACTCGTGGCAGCTGGGACATAGGATAGTGGAGGTGCCAAGGCGCGTGTAACGCGCATGGATACCGCTCGCTCGCTTTCTAGTGCTACGTATTCGTGCTTCCCCTTGCTTTGCCTCGCTCTCTTACATGCCCGCACCATCGTCGTTCGACTGGCGCGTCTATATACTCGCGTTTTCAGCTTCCCCGAGATCCTGATGCAGGCCTGCTGGGAGCTTCTCACTCGTACTCCCCTCCCATGGGCAATGTGGTCACGTATCCATCTCCATAGTAACCCATCCCGAATTGGGATGAGACGAGCAAAGCAATCCCCTCTTTCACTGAGCTAACTCTATTCCCCCCTGCTTTCTCCTACTCTTTCCACATTCTCCTTTCTTCAGCTTCATCCCCTTGTGCTATACCATCTCGTTCGAACGCCTACGCCTCTACCACCACACCACACCACCCTATCTCGTTAGTTTAACCCAAGCGAGTTGAATAGTAATGACGAGACTGAGAGGCAAAGAAAGACTGAGGACAGATGCATTAAGACAGAAAAATTCAGCGTGTGCCAAACATGAGTCTAAATGGCGAAAGAGTTTGAAGGAATGATCATCGGGATAGGGGACACGAGTTATTTATTTCAGACACCCTGGAGTATCGATTGAACCTTTCTAATAGTTTTTAATCGAGCAGCTGCGTTGTCGGCGTTTCAGAGACGATTTTTACAGAGATTAATCATATTTGTCGGTAGATTTTCGGTTTTCCAATCAAAGGGCGTCGCTCCGTTTCCCTGAAGACGTTCGCAATAATCTCGAGAGTTTTTTTTATACAGTTTTGAAGCTCCGCCGATGCAAATTTTTCAATTGGACTTAATAATTTTTATCGCGTTACGCCGAGAAGATTTGCTGTGTTTGAAAATCATTTTGATGACGACGTAGGCTCGCTGTACGTGTCTCGAGAACGTCGGACGCGACGAGGCAGAGAGAGATTGAAATGAGAAAGAAATAAAGAGCGCGGGGGAGAGAGAAACGAGTAACAAGCTTGAAGTTAATTCTTTCGATGGAAACGAATGGGTCTCTGATTCACAAATTGAATGTTAACCAAATGGAATTCAACCCACACATCTCACTCGGGCACACGTCCGATCGCACGATGACCGACGATATCAGATATAAATAGAGAAAGGAGAAGAATGAGAGAGAAAGGAAACGAGAGCGACGAGACGCAGTTAATCAAGGACATACATCAAGTTCTGAACTTTTGGTACTTGACCTTCAGCCACTGAAATTGTTTCGCACTTAATCAAGATTGTACCATTATTTTCCGACCGTCAATTTTCCGACTTTGGCATCGAGTCCGAATTACCAAAAATTGGTAAATTAAATCAAATAAATTAAGTGAAAAATAAAAAAAAATGAAAAAAACTTTCCACAACAATTTCGCCGGAAATATCGTTCAGTCAGAACGGAGAGCCAGGAAGAGCGACATTTGTGGTGTGTAATTCGATGAATACGAGAATGATGTACGAGGCGTCAACGAGAATGACTAACAGGTAACGAAAGGGGCTGGATTAAAAGAGATTTGAGCGACGAATGGGAGCTCAAAGGAATACGGGAACGGATTAGGTATGACAACAAACCTCAATGAAACGTGTATATAAATATTCAATAGTTAGGCCGTCGTGTCGCTACCGCGTAGCTCTTTATCTTAATAGTTATGATGCTATAGCGAGTAAATGGAATTAAATGACAAATAAATACGTTCCATTCTTATCTCTACATCCATGCGAGCGTACTGCGAAGTGGAACCGATTCATTGTACCATTCATAACATATAGTTCGCGTTAAGATTACTGCACCGGCCCATGGCCCCCCGAGTTTCTTCGCATGGAGAATCCATGGGAAGGGCAATCGATCTTGTGGATTGCGAATCGATCGATTCACAACAAAGGAATTTAAAAATAATATCGTCCAAATGATTGCCATTATTTTGAGAAAAATCGTGAATTTCCCGTTGTTCGCAACTTGTCATACAGTTTTTCATGGAAATTCTTCGAATTAATATGATGCACACAGCATCCGAACGTCATATCGTGCTCTGGGCGAAGAAAAAATTTCCTCCAGCTCTCAAAGGACTGGCCGGGTGAAGTTCGAACATTAAAACCCCTCAAGTTCTTTCGCGCTGAAGAGCTCGGAACGTGAAGAATTTATCACTCGGATTACCTCCAGCATGACGGTAGCTTCGAGTTCATTTAAATTCTTCGTCGGTTATTGACGATATTTTGGATAATTTTATTGTCAAGCTACGCGTGACTTGAAACCTTTGGGAGTTTAGTATCGATGACACGATAAAGCTATCACGAATCAGGGCCATACGGACCGAAATGAGAAGAAAAAAAATAAAAAAAATTGTTGTACGAGTAGAACGATATACAAATTTCCAGATGAATTCAAGCCTAGTCGCTGATGAACTTAATAAATTTGTATTCAAAGGGAATACGGCGATACGGCTGAACAATATTTCGTTCTTCGAAAAATGTCTGTCGATGATTCATAGAAAAGATATTGGGTAAGAGAAGAGTGCGGGAGACAAATGGAGCGATAAGAACGAAGCGAAGGAGTAAGAGAAAGGAGAGGTAATAATTCATTGATTATCGATGGTAATTCATCCTGCGGTGTTTGGAAATGATAGATTCCCCATGAAAGATCGTACTGAAGAAAAAAAATGTGTAATCGACTGACGGCATTTCTTTTACTGTTTGCTCGCCTCATTCGTTTATTAGAGACTATAAGAAGGCGTAAAAAATAATAAATAGAAAAAGAGAGCAAAGGAAAAGGAAACGGAGTGCAGAGAAGAAGGATAAAGGAAAGAGGGAGGGGGCAAATCGATGTGCACACGCAGATCACCCGCTGAGCAAACATCTATGACCCGTTCGGAGCTGCTAGTGAGCACTCGAGCGAAGCGGCCGGCTGTTATAACCCGCACGCGTAGACCAACGATCCCCCCTTCAACGACCACCAAGATAACCCATTCCATTCTTCATTCTTCAGTGGCCACGATGCACCAACGCAATATGGAGATCCAGTTCGAAAAGTGATCACGTTCCTCGATAAAATGATGGGTTTGGATAACACGCTGATGATACCAAAGCCCCAGAGCGAGAGAGAAAGAAGAAAAAGAGTGAGGCAGGCAAGAGTGAGCAAGAAAGAAAATATGTATTGTTGAGTCAGTGGATACATCACCTACCAGGAAATTCTTCAAAGACGGCTGATTAACGATACTTCTACTCGGAAACCCCTCGAGATAACAGATACCAAATCCCCGATCATATATTTGGGGGAAATTGGTGCTGATTACGATCGGTATCGATACGAGTTAATAGTCGTCGTGCTCCTCAATGAATGAATAGACAGGTGCCGATGGACAACAGTCATCTATCATTTCATGGGCTGGACGAGAGCTCGACGTTCTGGGGCATCAGTTTTTACAGAATATCACACAATTATTTGCGATTTTTTAATGAATCTTCATATCCGGTACATTCTCGACATTAATGAGTGCACGTGTAGGCATGAGTTTCGTTAAAATCCACACAACAAGCTCCTTCGAGATTCCAGTCGAAAAACAATTTTTTTATGTTGATTTTTATTCGAATACTTTGGAAAAAAAATGTTAAGCATAAAATGACTGGAAATCGTCGAGCTGGAAAATTTTGCAATAGCCTCGATACGATTAACAATAATGAATATTATTATTAATTTTCATTAGCAATGAACCGCCGAAGAAGCCCGGGCCACGAATTCAAAAGAAACTATTATGATTCGAAGAAACTGAAAAATAAATGAAAAGGAGGGAAATGTCGGATCCGTCGAGATTCTTTAGTGTGTTTCACATTGACATGAGAACCCCCGGTGCGGTAAAGTCCACCGAATTGTTAAACTCTCGAAGCTTCACATTCCAGGAAAACAATTTCTGACGAGCGAACCAAAAGCAGTGGGCACGAGGAAGAAATCTCTGTATTGGATGGAGGATACGAAAGAGAAAAGAAAAGAGAGAGAAATAATGAAAGATGTAAAAAGGGAATACGAGGAACAGGCTCCCGGCGCATACACGTAGGATGTGAGACTACTATATTACGGATCACATATCACTACGTGACGTCCTTAGAATTTCGAACACGTGTGGAGTGAAAACGCATTTAGATGCAGATAGGACCACCGATGCAATAAAAATAACGTTAAATAAAATCGAGAATGTCAAGGAAATTGCCTCTACTGTTAAGGTCAAAGTTGGAAAGAGATACGAGTGAAAAAATGCAAGAATTGTGATTGAAAATAATTTGAAAAAATATCACAAACAGAAACAATAATGGAAATTATAAATTTTCGTACAAAAATGATAATAAAATGTCAACGTGTTTAGAGTTCGAAAATGCCTTTGCATTTTGCTTCATTTTTATTCCACACACGTCCAGCAATCTTCGAAGCAACTGTCACTCTTTTTTATGCCTTACACCATCTTTACGATCGTGGATTTTTACGAGATACTCAGGCATTTTCTATGAACCGTTTCATAACTTAAAAAATAAATAACAAATAAATAAATAATTATAAATATATGATAAGCCCGATAATTGGAAGGCAGGGCAGACAAGGAAATAAACTCGCGAATGAAACTTGAATACAAAAGCGTGAATCAGGCGAGTTTGTCGTAGCGAAAAGACTCGACGAGCAGGATTTTATAACGAAAATTGATGAAAAAGAGAAGGAGAGTGGATTGGAAAGAAAAAAAATGAAAATGAAATTGGAGAAGGAACCAGTTCGGAGATGCTATGAAGATGAATTCTGATGAGTTTGGAGACAAAGTTTAGTGAGATTAAGATATAAGCTAAAATATGAAGGAAGAGTATTCGCTGCAAGAGAAAACAGTGATTAATATCTCAACGTGAGAACCCGAAACTTTAGTGTTGCAAAGAATGCACGAACTTGGTAATAAGCTGGTCATGTTTCCGCCTTGAGTCTTTAATGCCGAAGCTTAAGCGAAAAGTTTGGAGCTTCATTTTATTATCTCTGGTTTATTCAGCTCCTCCGAGACGTTTATCCACTCTTCGATCTCAATACTTGACGCGTTCTTGCAGTAATACGTTTGCTAAAGTCCGTTAAACGTTGCTCAAGGATCGAACAATTACGGGAGTGAAATCAATCATTGAAAAGTAGAATCGGACGAGGTGTATATTTCGGGTGGTGGGTTACTCGGGAGTTAAATAAACAAAAAGCTTCGCTCGAATCGGTGAAGAAAACTTGTTCATTGTATTTCGCAATGCTATTCCGCTCGCTATGTCTCGAGTCCCTTTTCCTACGAGACTGTGCTGCTGTCGCTTATACAACAGCATCCTTCATCAAGTTGTTCAAATACCCGTGCTAATTCGGCCCGTTTAACCGTTCCTCAACCGTTCCATCTTGCTCCCACATCCCTAGTCTCCGGATTCGCTTCGAGACCTTGATTCACAGCTCGGCCTTCAGCCTATTTACTTACTAGCACCGCTGTGCGTCTATATCTATCGCTTATAGCGTAACGCTTTTGTTAATAAGCTAGAAGGTTGGTAACAGAGTGACTGAGAGGCACAAGGGAGAGCAAAGGTCTGCTCGTATCAGAGGGACAACCGGAGCGAAGATTCACTTAGGCAAATGACTCTGTGTACAGAGAGTTCTACGAAACATGATGGAAAAGCATGAAATCTTAGTTGAAGAATATAAGTCTGTGTGGCGGGTTGGACTATGACGCGCATCGGCTGATTCGTTCGGAGCGGCAGGAGTAAGAAAATGATTTCAGGATTTAAAAGGGAAAATAATCGAAGGTTATTTACTGGTGGCCACAAGATTTGTCGAATTGAGCTCGTCATGTAATCCCGAGGCTTCCAGAGACTCGATCGCGACACAGCACATACTCGGCGTCGTTTTTTTCTTTTGGTTTCTTTGGAGCCTTCCGTGTGATCCGAGCCGACGAACGTCTACGTATCGTATGTTGATTCGAAAGTCGCTCATTTAGCGGAGTTAGGCAAACCCGTGAAAAGAACGGCACCGGGAGAGACGAAACCGAGCGCAGGCTGAAGGTCGGGGGGGGGGGGGGGGGGGGGGGGGGGGCGGGGGCGGGCGGGGGGGGGGGGCGGGCGGGGGGTATAAGTAGCAGCTAGCGAGAGAGAAATAAAACTGGAGGTTCGAAAGGTGTTGAGCTATCGAGTCGGCTGCGTGAAAAAGCGGGACTGCGAGGCAACCGCGCAAGGATGAATGCACAAACGCTGCGAGAAAGGCTTTGAGTTTCTTGGTAAGTTTAATTAGACCGATGAATATTTAGCTCTCGAAGGATGCGTTAGGATCGAAGCGCGCGCGGATTAGCACGATCGGGAGCGACATCGCTCTCGCGGAGATACGTTAGCGCGGATTATACAAAAGCGTTGTTGCTGAATGAGGAAGAAGAGAGGGAAAGATAGATCTATAAAAGTAAAGACTCTGGAAGGGAGAGAGAATCCCGGCTGGTGATGGAGAAAAAAAAAAAAACGAGCGGACCAGCAGCAGTAGAAAACGCCCGCAAAAGCAGAGGCTGATTTAAACCTGTCTGGCTGCCCGCTGCGTGCTTAACAACTGAAAAACAAACATGGCGCTGACCGGTACGTACGAGCCAGCGGGAGAGCTCATGTATGTGGCGTACAAAGAGGGAGAGACCCGTAATGTATGCCTCTGTCGCGACTGGGCGACGCTTTACGCACCATGTGAAGATGATGCTCTCGCCTGCTTTCGGATCGTCTCCCGAGCTCAAGAAACGGGTTTCAAAAGATAGTCACTTTGCCAAATAACAAAATCTTCCACGAATTCCCCCGAAAACCTTACATTCACAATGTCTCCCCTGCCAAAACACAGGACAATGTTTGAGAATTTATTTGATTTTATTCATTTCGTCAATCCCAACGGGACTAGAAAGTTCTACACGCGCCTGATGCTCGCAATTCAATTACTTTTCGCCACATTATTAACATCGCTCAAAACAAACTGTCTATAGGACATAACCAGACGTCTAGTTTATATTCTCTCATCTGTTACCATCCGCTTTTAATACTCATGTCGGTACTTACACCAGGGGTTGTCGCCTGCGGCCCGTAAGGGTAGCGCGTCCATTCCAGGCTTTCCTCCGTCGTTGTATCCAACAGAACAACTGAAACATACAACAAAACGTAACGTTTACATCTCGACCAAACACTCTCAAGAAAATTCGCACCGAAAAACTTGATATTTTTTACGACAGATCGCACAATTTTTTATTGGCGATTCTGAAAATTGAATTAAGCACAAAATTTGAAACGAGTCGCATGAGTTATTGAAATAATGAATGAAAAATATCGTTCAACTGCCACGATTCTTCAGGATTATTCGCGTTTTTATTTTCGACGATTTTTCAGCCACATTTTCACGACAGCGAGCTCACCCTCGAATTTCTCATTAGAATCATCCTGACGTACGAGAAATCGCTGCAAAGACAGTGAAGCAGATCAACGACGATCCCTATTCCCCAAATGGCTATTCATCAACTCTGTCGAGATTTTCAAACGCACACATAGCACTGAAAATCTTTCCACTCACTTTCACGATTGAAACGAGTAATTTCATTAATCTCATGGAGCCCTGGCTTTCATATTTAATCTCGCTAATTCACTCTCTCTCTCTCTCTCTCTCTCTCTCTCTTATCTATCGTTCTCCGTTGATATGTGTGGTCATCCAGCTGTGCTAATCAGTCTCTTTTGCTCTGATCAGTGTCTTCTAATGTGTGTGACAAGAAATCCAGTTTTTTTTTTGCTCGCGACTGAAAATCCGGGGGAAAAAGTGGATCTCGGGTAAGTAGAAAAACGAAGAGAAACTCGAAACTGATTAAACCCGCCATTTTCGAGTCACGCGACCAACGGACAAAGAAACTTCACATCGCTCAGTAATAATAGAGGAAATACTTTCTCAATGATTTCATTGATCTTTTCGTTTAGCGAAAGATTGATGCGTAACGAATGGATTTCTTGGGATTATCTCAGTCCCGAACGACTTTGCGAACAGTTTATCCGTTTTATTCACAGAGAGGATTTGGTTGTTCGCGTGAGATATAAAGCAATCGTATTTGTTGGGCTGGATTACTTTCCGAAGACTTTTCTGTCGAATCAGAGAATAATCTCGTATTTTCTTGACTCTTTTATCGGAGATTGGTGTGATGATAATAATTGATAATAATAGCGGTGCCAATAGTGATATAGAGGTAAAAAGCCGGAGATTCATACGCGAGCTAGTAGAAGTTTGTGTTCCGTTGGTATATGAGTCATGTGGCAAGGTAGTCTGGGTGAAAATCGTAGTCGGCGGCTGGTTATCGACCAGCTCACCTCGGCGGTTGCCACCGGTCGCGCGCGCCCACGAGCAGTCCCCCACGTACGCGGCTGCTTCGGCCACCCCCGAAGCCGACATAACGCGTCGTGATGAGACGACCAAGCGAGTAGGAGCAGCAGCAGAGAAGGAAGGGGCTTGGTAAGGGGTCTGAAGGGTGATGTTGCCGATGGTGGCGACAGCAGTGCTGTCGAACAAGACCCAACCTTTCCGACAGCATCGCGAGACTAAAGGATCCCCATACCGCGCTCGCGAAACTACCCTGCGCCTCATCCCGCTGCACCGTGCGACTTCGTCTTATATATGCTAGTGATGCTGATAGCTCCGCGAGCGTTATGACAGCGTTGCTACTCGAATCGTTCAGCGAGCGCCCCCCGCAATTTTCGGAATTGTAAAAAATAAAAGTGTGTAAATGCTGGTCGTTGGTCCGGATCGCTCACGGCCGCGATAATGACACGACGTTTAATCGTTCGCTCCTTGCTAAGCTGTGAAAACTCCGAGTCTGAGACTTGGAGATAAATCGCGTCGAGGGTTTTTCACCGTGAAACATCGAGAGCGGATCGGCATTTGAAAAATACGTAGAAAGGAATAGTCGCAAGACGTAGATTTTTCATTATTTCTTTTACTCACTATTTTATTCTATTTGTTTTTCAATTTATTTATTTTTTATTGAGACACGAGGCGTCCCCAAGGATCGTTAGGCTAGACATAAATTTGTCTCTATCTCTATCGGACACTCGAGAAATCGCCGCTACTTTCTATAATGTATTCGCGTATTATAGCAAGTCCGGAGTTGTTATCGCGACGGGATCAGTACTCGTACTTCGAAGTGAAAGTCGTCCACGCGGCATCGAGTAGTTACATACGTTGTGTACCGTCTGTTTGTGTTGTAGCTTGTTCAACTGAGTTCCCGCAGATTTCATAGACACGTAGTTTTCTCACTTTGCTCTGCCAATATACCTCCGCAGCAAAACGATCAGTACTAAACAACTATCAGCGCGTGTTCGCCCACCAAACGTGTACTCATTTTTCTAGGACATGACGACTTGTCAAATTAGTTCTCTAAATAATGTTCGATGCAGCGAGTGCATTTTTATTCGTTGCTCGCTTCGAGTCTTTTAATCCTGCGAGTGCACACGTCCGATGAGTGCACCTTGGGTCAATCTGACCCGAGACGTTTGTCGAACAGACATTTTATGGCTCTGGATTATTTTTCGACGTAAAAGAAAAATTGTTAGGGTCAAATTGACCCGGTGCGTACGTAAAGGGTCAGCAAAATGGTTAATTGCAAATTTGGTATCGATGTGTTCTCAACGAAATAATTCGATGGATTGAAAACGTTTTTTAAGACTCGTTCGTTCTGATTATTTCTTTTTTACCGAGAAACTTATTCGTGACGATAGTCAGAAAGGTCATCGAGGCTCGCAGCTTTATATAGTAGATCCTGAAAGTCATGGACAGATTTAATAGAGCGGGTCGCTCGCTCAGCATGGATGCACCGTGAAAAAAAGGATGAGAAGAGTGCGAAGAAGAAATATAGCGAAAAGCTGGACAGAATCTGCGAAGCCTCGTTCCCCCCGTCCGTTTATCCAATCTGCGGAGTTGCATGCTTCCCGAAAAAGTGCAACGGCCCAAAGAGGAGGAGAGTGGGAAGGAGGGAAGGAGCCGAGAGGATCGACTCCTTGTGCGCGATGGTCAAGGACACAAGCCGATGAAAAAAAAAAAAAAGAAGAGCCAAGAGTGGCGAGTGTTGGTGAAACGAGAGGGCACGCATGCGCTTGTCCATATGACTGAAGCGTATGCGTACACGCGGCCACGGTTCCTGCCCTGATGTGTGTATAAGACTCCGCGCATGCAAGTGCTAGACATTTTGCGATGGGCCCACAGCGTGTATAGCACGCGAGCGATGGCTCGCGGTTGTGGATCTCTCGCACGCTTAACTCGCTGCCATAAGACGCGACGCATCGGACCACCTACGTTCTTATGACCTGCCCCTTGCGCCGGGACCCTATATATTCATGATTTTATTCGGCCATTTAAAATGTTGCTCCGTCCCGCCTATTTGACACTCGTTTGTCCTCAACGTGTCCTCCTCATTTTCGTCTCAGCCTTGATTTTTTAAAAATTTTCTTTGCACTACATTTTCTCTATTACTTTCATGGAGTTTGATGAGACGAGACGATCGAGAAACTAGCGCGTTGCATATTGGCGACGCTATGCATTCTCCTGCTCAATCTTTTCCGCCTCTCGAGTTGCTCGGTTGACAAAAATCCAATCGAACCTAACGAGCGGTAAGGCACGCTAAAAATCTGGCAGTCAGGACCCAACAAATAACTGACGTTAATTACAGAAGGCTTCACGATGCTTCCCCTTCCATAAACAAATGCACAAATGTCTTTGGGAGGATTGTGCATCGGTGAGGCTGGGTTCCTGCGTATATTTGCAAAGCAATTTTAACCCCGTACTCGAATGCCTGTCGTACATTGAATCACACATCCAAGTGATATACACCGAGTGCATGGGGGACATTTAGTATCCACGAATAAGCGGAAGATCGTTTATCAAGTTAATTCACGCTGCATTTAAAGTGCAGTTGGTGCGAGTTCAGGAATGCCACAGCCGGTTTAGCCTGATGCCGTGCAACCATCCTGGACCCCGTTGGGTACGGGCACCCACAGGTGCCCAAAGTAGAAGCTCCTGAAATTATGCGACTGTGAAACTGATGTTAAGGGACATTAAGGTGAAACAGAAAGACGCCCGGGATGTTGCACAAAAAAATGCATTCCCATATATGGAAACAAAATAAATGGATGTCAGTGAAGAGCTGAGAGGAAGGAAAAGATCCTGAAGGACCATCGAGGCGATTACTTTCGAGTTTTATTCCTTAGGAACCCTCCAGGCCTGCCGGGCCCGGGCAATATGGAGCATACGTCCTGCGAATCGCACGTCGCGTGGTCGTCACGGACGTTTTTCCAATCGGCATCCGGATGCGATTTTTATCTCCCGGGTAAAAATGTTTTAATGGCTAAACGTGACTAGTGCACTGACGATAATCGCCAAGATTTCCAAAAATCACAAGACACAGGTGCGAAGCCAGCAGACGCGAGAGAAAAGAAGGAAAAGACGAGATAACGCGGCAGGGAAGGGGAGGGGGAGAAAGAGGCTGCATGGGATCGATGAAAAATACGAGGTGCTCGGCAACTTAACCCCGCAGACTCTGGGTCAGCTCCATGGGGTTTCTACGGGCGTGCTACAGCCCCCCCCCCTGTTTGGTCGGACTCATTGGAAGAAGTGTAAACGATGCGGGAGTATAAACCTTGCAAACAAAGACGAGATCACAGCTCGAAGAAGAAAGGCGAGGCAAAGGAGAGGCGAGAGGGTACCAAGCCTCCAGCGATACTAAGTTCTGAACCGGTGATTCGGCCCACGCCATAAACCACGGTAGAGACACGCGTTTCCAGCCAAAGAATTAACATTTACATAGAATTATTGTGTTTGTGGAGAATAACTTTTTGTACATGCTTAACCGAGTATTTGAACAATACGAAACCATGAAAGATAGAGAAAGACTCGAGTTAGGGAACGCAGAAGAGAAAGGTGAAACGGTGCGCGCTCCTGGCAGCGCTCTAATCGAGCAAACGAGTACCTAATGTTTGTGCGATTAAGGGGAACGTTCGGAATCATCGAAAAATCAATAATTTCCTTTGCCCATGAAACAATAACGAAACCTCCCAGAATCATGATCAACGCGAGAGTTTGTCAGCACGAATCGTAAGAATTGCAATATTTTGATCTTGTTGAAGTTTGCACCGTTGGAATGCAACAAAAATCTGTTTTTCCTTTCCGGATATTTAGTCTGGAAATTAGCCGATCCTCTCTTGCGACCCAAAAACTAAATAGACCCGGAAAATAATATAATTTCCAAAAATCAATAAATAATTAATGGAAAAAAAAAGTTTTTCCTCGTTGCAAACTTCAAAATCATTGATTTTTATGATCCTGGGTCCAACGGTCCTTGCCCCCTAAGACAAACAAAGAGCAAATGAATGTTGAGTTTCGGAATCATCAGGTTTACTGCGTCCTTTGAGTTGGCGGATTATTATAAATCCGGAAATCCCTCACGACCTTCTACGCCCCGTTTATGTTTGTTTGTTTTTTTTTTTTATTCATGATCTTTGTAAAATGTTGCATTGGAATTCAGGATGTTTGAAAGGTCGCTATACATTTCGCTGCTCCAGGGGCTTTCCTATTCTATCAACTGAATGTGAAGATCTCGATCTCCTTTTGTCGCTGTTGGTAGTTTCGACCTTATTTCCGTTTCCTCGTAACGAAACGAATTCAAGATCCAAAAGCAAAGATGCCACGTCTGTGCGTATGGATCTTGAATTTCAATTGTGCTTTTGAAGAGCAGCGCACGGCCCTTTCCGTCGGCCGTCTCTCTCATCGATCTCTCACTCTCATGACGCGTATACACCGTCTATCCTCTTCATATAGCTCTGTGCGGCTCTCGCCAGGAATACCAAGCGACGTGTTCCAATCCAGCAGAGACGGCCGAAGCTCACCAGATTCAGGGGATGCGTGGGCGTCAACGGCGTTGGCGTTCGTGACGACGTAGTGGATGTTCAGAAGAATATAAACGTGAAGGAGACATTGCGGGAGCGCAAGATATATCAATCATCAGGTTGGAATAGACCCGAGGCATCAAAATATTTATTTATTTTTTTTATTTTCCAACCTCAACACGCTCGTCAAGCTTAACTATTAAAACGAACCACATATTATTTCGTTCGTCTTTATGTAGACCAATCGACTGACAAGTTTGAATATTCATCATCGGCTGTTCGTCGACGTTTGACGTCGTCCAATCATCCATTAAGTACGTTAATTCGATCACTTTACCTTTATATTACAAACAGTTTCGACCACGATCGATACTATAGAAAAGCAAGAATCTATAATGACTCCCGAGACCGCCAATCAGCCCCTGGATTTCAAGTCCACGATTAATTCAACGTATAATTTTCCTATTTCGTCAATATCGTGGATCGTCGACGCTCATGTCTCCGAAAATTATTTTTACGACAAGGACCCGACGCACAACCCTTCGGCAACGTACGCAAGTCTAGTCGAGGGCATTCCCATTATTCCTCAACCTCGACCTTGTGACAAAAGCAACGCAAGAGCGCGAAAAAGGGAAAACAGAGAGAGAGAGAGAGAGAGAGAGAGATAGTCTGACAGTGAAAACTGGCTGGATGGGATGGAAAGCAGAAGTACGAAAAGTGAGCAAGGTCTTTCTCGTTACCGCATATCCAAAACACTCAGTGCGGCATATACGTCCTTGCATTACGAATATGTGCGAGGTGCAAAGGAAAAGAACAAAGTGATTCCGAGCACCAAGCTGTACAGTATATTTCACCTCAGTCGTGAGTTGCAAATCTGCCGACTCGAGACGCCAAGAGACTACATGAAACGCCGACTTCTGTTTATAAATAAGCGCGCAACGACGCTTCCTCTTTACATCTACACGTATGGAGAGCAGGACCACGTCAAGGGGAAAGGAATTTTTATCGACTGTGATATTTCGTTACAGTTCAAAGTGAAGCAAAGGGTATTGCGAGCTTGTGAGATTCTCGATGACAAGAACACGATCCGCGTGGTCGGACGAGTGTAGAAAAACCATAAGAGAGAAAACTTGCAGGGAAAATCGTTGGGATGACGATTTATCGAAAGTGGAAGGGACCAAGTGGAAAAAACGAGGAGACTGCGAGAGCAGATGATCCGAAGCCTTCGTACTAATTATTGATATATTCTCGCGGTAATTAACGCGACGTGGTTAATTTACAATCACTGATGATTATTGATAACAGGAAGTGATAAAAAAAACAAAAGTAGTAAATCTCGAGAAAGCGCCGTTATTGGCAGTGGACATACGAGTTTCGTACTAATAATTAGCCTCCGTTTGGCTGGATCAACGGGAGGATGAAAAAATAAAATATTTTCGATGTAAAAAAAGAACGTGTGTGTAGTGCCGGGCCATTGAATGCGGAGCGAGGTACTTGGGCAAAACTGAGAGAGGAAATGGGACGTAAAAGTGAACATTCCTGAGGCGTTGCGGGTCTGAGGCATTCAGGAGGTGACTTTCGCCATAAGGTCCTGTACATGTAAACCAGAGCCCGCGGAGCTAGTGAGTATATTCTCGAGATAAAGTATGATCCTATGTAGCTGGTTAAAGTATGCAATATTGTATATTGCGCGTATCTCGGCAGCAACTGGAGTTGGATAACGCCCGAGACGGTTACACCTATTCTCTCAACTGCCTCTGATTTTTCAATGCACCTCTTGGCGTTTGCGCTTCCATCTCAGCAGCAGTGTGCGTGTATGAGCCTCGGTTAAACGCGCATGAATTGGCTAAGGAATATTTGAGGTATGACAACGAGCTACGCAGTGAATATGCCGTCGAAGCTGAGCCTTCAAAAATACGTAATGTAGAACTAATGTAACTACGGGAGTTCGAGAAGGCGCGTATTTGTTAAGTCCTCTCTAGATTGGATTATTCCTCGAGTCGTTTATAGCGAACGGTTTACGAACCCGAGAAATATTCCGCTTCTACCTCCTTCTCTATCCTTCGCGACAGGATGAGCCGAGCGTTCCAGCAGGATCTTCGGTCTCGCTCAGAGGCGATAATGGCTGTGTAGAAAAATCCCTTTTTTTACTTATTTTTGTGCGATTTTGTTTTTTTTTGTGTTCTCGAGCAAGATTGAAAAATGTATGTCTGTTCGTGTTGGCCAGTATTGCGGAGGCCTGCTGCATATCGCATTTCGTCTCGTGCGATCCTCATTTTGCCACTCGCGAACTCTCGAGACCGCGCACTCGGGCCTACTTTTTCGCATCTATGTATATCTCAAGCTTCGAGCGCTTGACAAGTTTATTTCGCCACACACTCAAACGAACGCTGCACGGTTTCTCTTCTCCCTGGCCGCTTACCTCACTCAAACTCCATCCTAATGGGCCTGAAATCATTTCAACTGGAAAGAGATAAGGCCCGACGTTCTGCAAGACGATGATCGAGAGGACTTACCGCCCATTATGCGCATCAAGCGAACGCCAACGAGCAAACGTCCATTTTTTCTCAGGGGAAACGAGCCGGTGACAGTTTCAAAAAAATCCCTCGAGTTTTAATTCCCAAAACGGCGTTAATGATTGAAAAATCGATAAAAATGAAATTTTCAATTATTTCGTTCGACTGCATGGTTCGCGGAGAGAGAAAAACATTGTCTGTACGAAAACCTCAGTTCCTCACACGCGGTAATTCCGCAATTTAAAAATGAATCATAAAAAGCTGCGTTCCGATTCGGAATGTTTGAGAAAGCACGCATGGGATATATATGGGAAGAATACACGGTATAAACGCGCGGTAGGAGTTTGGTGCTGGACTTCATTGTTTCCCCCACTTAGCCCCGCTCATGTTGCACCATCTCTGTTTCTTCTTGATCAACCTTTGGCTCGATCTCTATCTCGCTCCATCTACCGAGAACTTGGTGAGATCGTCTTTCCGCTCTTCTTTCTCCCTCAGTTTTCAGACGACAAAGGGACAAGGGGGGAGGAGGAGAGGCCAGGGGTGGTGAGGGGCAAGATACAAGCGGGTAAGCCCGGGGGGATTCGAGAAGGCCTCTTGTCCTGGTCTATAGAATGCTGATGTTGCCGGTGTCTGTGTAACAACCACGCTGCATTGGATGCTTGATGCTGTCGGGTCTCTCCTCGTGCTGCTGTTGATGCTGGTGATAGTTGTGATGGTATTGGTCATGTGATGGTGGTGGTGCTGTGAGTAGGTAGGTTCTGGTACAGGTATGCAGCACGCGGTGGGCTGGTCGCGGGCATTCCTGCGGCGTTGCCGCGTCCTCTTACTCACCTCTCGAGCGAGAGAGGAAAAGAGATAGTGAGAAAGCAGCAGCAGCAGCAGCAGCAGCAGCAGCAACAGCAGCAGCTTAGCGTAGTGTAGTGAGGCATGTAGTGTAGCGAGAGCGAGGATACGTATACCGTTGAAATGAAGGAATGAGGGCCCACAAGGTGCAGTGAATGCTCTACGTTATAGTAGAAACGAAACGATGGAAGGAAAGATGGCCCTACGGCGAGAACTCTGCCGTTTTCTGATCGCAAGGATCCAAGAGCTCGTTTCTTCGTGATACCAGAAGCAGCAGAGGCAGAGAGTTTATAGAGGAGGACATATTTTTTGGTGGACTCTGTTATGCCGCTGCTGCTTCCGAGCCCGATGCAACTTTTGTTCGTCTTTCAATATAGCGTCACCCAACGCCGCATGCTCTCGCAACTTGTGCCTTTTCTCTTGATACGAGCAGCCTTTTTCTTTGCCGCGCGCCTCTTGTTGCAAGAACGGAAATTGCGAATTCGGTTGGAACCAAGTTTTTATATCGGTATAAATTGATCGCCCGGTCATGAAGAACAAGTGCACCATACCTGCTTATGCCACAACCGCTTTCCTCCACCTTTCTTCCGAGCCTTTTTGCAAGCTATGCTACGCCATCAACGAAGAAAGAATTTCGCATCGAAAGTTGCACACTAAATTCACAAGCTCCTCCCCAATCCTAGCAAGTAAAGATCAAGTTATATACTTTTCGAGCAACACTCCCGTTGCCCAAAAGCCGTGCGCGCACTCCTCCTCTCTCTCTCTCAATTCTCTTTCCCTCCTGCACGGACCTTGAGCTTGCAGACGTCAATGAGATTTACTACCGCGTGTTACTTAGCTCCTAAAGTATACGTGGGTAGAACATTCTGAGGGATACGTTGTCTGCTTTCAGCGATTTATCCTCCTCGATGAAAAAAAAAAAAACAAAATTGCACGAACGATACTCAACTATAACGAAACGAACCTGCGACCGAGTGTTAACGAAACCGACAAATCTTACACGACCTTCCTCTTACATGTAACCCACGATCCTGCTGCTAGACAAGCAGCAAATTTTTCAAATAATAAGTTTTCAGGATTGTCTCCCCACTGAACGATTTCTTGGGCCTGCTGCAACGGAGCCACGGATTTTCAAAATATTCACGAAACTCGCGTTGCCGTTTAAACACAAAACGACTCTGTGTTACGAGAAACTTTGGAGAGAGAAAAAGCGTGGTATATGCGAAAGTGGAATATGGTCTGTGTCCATAGAGAGAAACTTGTCGGGGTCGATTTTACGTATACAAGGCGCACCGGTCGACCGAGTCCGGGATGATGATGATTCGCGGTCCGAGTCTCAGTATGGCAACTCGATCTACAAGCTAATCTACACTCGGCCATAGTTCACTGCTGTATAACAATTCCCTAACCAGTCTAGGTGTCGTCTAACCTCTAGACTCGTACGTTGGTAGCTCGAGGTCTGGAAGAACAGTTAATACTAAACTGTGCGATGCAGGTAGCGAATGCTTCGACCTAAAAGAGTTATCGAAGGCGCAGACACGTGCCAAGTTGAGTAAAAAGTTGACAACGAGTTTGTTCGCACTGGAGTTTGACGCGTTTGAGCTTCCTATAGATCGTCGGCATCGCTACAGTGGGATTTAAATTTGAGATTGAAAAATTGAAGGAGCTTACCTTGTTCGGCGCGAATTTGTCCGAGGCACATCAGCAACAGAAGGAAGACAGGAGCACGGGTGGTTAGAAAGAAGCGGTGGCGTCGTAACACGACCGCCATAATGAACGGGGCCATTATTATCAGGCAGCCCGCTTACTCCTGGCCCCAACGGCCGCGGTTCCTCAAGATCCCAAAGCGTCACTCACTCCACATCCCTTTAAATCAATAACACCTTTTCCCTTATATCGCCTCTTTCCAACTTTATTGCACAGTTGATCACCCTTTGTTCACTCACTGACTATGAATACGCGCTGATTCCAAATCTTTACATCAAAATCATACGAATATGATTTTTTAAGCACACCCGGGTATCCCCAAACTATCACACGAAAGGACTCAGTGCGGACGGACCGAGTTATTGTTTCATCAACGGACGGAGCTAATTCACAAATGATAACTTTCTTTTGCTATCTCCTGATGAATCTTCATCTCACGAAATCCGTCTCGACGCTTTCACTTTCGTTGCATTATTGATTCTGACTCGTAACCATTTTTTATCTCCTTTTTATATTTTTTCTCCAGCATCATCCAGCGTTGTGACTATCGATCGTTCCGTCGTTTTTTCCTTTTTTCTCCTCTGAAACAAGAAAAAATCGATCGATATAGTGAAAGCCTTAACGTACACGTTTCATATTGTTCCACAGTGGAGAAGCTGGCGTCTCTGTGTCCGTGTGTTCATAACGTTTCATTTAAATTTTTGAAGGATTAGCCTATCGTTAATCAAAACAAGGGTCAAATATTTTGGAGGTCGAAACTCGATGAGTATCGTCGTTCGATACGATTGATGGCCATGGAAGAATGAAGCAGGAAATGCTTCTCCTCTGAGGCAATGATCTCTGGTCAGCTATCCTTCGGGTTGCAGGTAGCAATGTCGAAATTTGTCGGACCGTACGCCGCGCATTCAATTTTTTCGGATGGAATGTTTCATTGGGAACCCCCTACCAATTTAATCGCGTTGAGCATGACGTACCAAAACACCTGCGCATGCACTTTTATCGAAATGCTTTTTGGAGCAAACCTTTTTTGTCTCTTTTTTGTTTTCAATACAATTTTATCCCTGCGCATCGTTTTCGGGAGTTATTTTTTCGATCAATTCGCTAAAGTCGTGAATGGGGAAATCTTAGGAATTTAGGAAAAACCGAAAATGGTCGATTTTATTAAGGAAGTTGGGGTGTGTCAGTTTTTTTTTTATAAGAACCGATAATTTCCTCCGCTTGCTTACTCGTCCTTGTGACATTTGTTGACAGGTGGCGTCAACTTTGCAAGGAGATACTGTCAATAAGTTGTTGACGGTTTGCCGAAGGCCATGAGTTGGCAGTCTCGAGCTGAAAGGGGAGTTTCTTCATGTTACTTCATAATTCACGTGATCCAAAGTGTTCTCGATCAATCAATCTCTATGTCCGAAGACGTTTGTCTACTGAGAAGAGTCGATCGTTTTTTACGATACTTGGGGCATGAGAATAAACGATAGGCACCTTCTTCTCGGGCAGCGGAGGGAGGGAAAGGAGCAGCAGGAAGATTTACAAAGTCCTTCGAGTCTGTTGGTCAGTTTGTCTCTACCATTGAGAGTTTATACCAACACCATTCTTTGCCTCTCGTCACTTCTCAGCTCGATATCGCTTTCTTATACTTTCTTACTCTCATCCCCACTCCTCCTTCTCCTCCTCCTGCTCCTCAATCTTTCTCTATCGCTCTCACTCTCTTACTCTCCCATCTGCATCTACAAGTTGACGCAATTTTGAGTATAGTATGAGTATACACGAGTGAAGAGTTTGTGACGCGGTTGCTCAGTCGTCGTGTCTACTATACCACGCGGCAAAAGTTGCTCGCCTCACCAAGGGGCCCAGAGTTGAGACCATGCGTAACTGGCTGTCCTTCACCGTGTGCTGGCACATGAACGCCGTTGTCGTTTCTCGTCGTCAGCTCTTCGCCGCGGCAAGCGCGGCCAGCTCGAGCCTGCTCGGAATCGCTCAATCTGGTCCTTCTCCTTCCATCTATTTTTTTCACTCTCGCCATACTTCCCGTCTTTGCTGTGTACGTCTACCGTGTTCCTGAACTCAGTGTGTGTGCTATACGTCCTATCGCTCAGCGAGATCGTGTCCTTCGTCCACGAGATTCTCAAATGCTGCTGTCAGATCCTCGATTTTCTTCCTACAGTCACGTCCGATCCAAACGAATCAAGTTATTTCTTCGCCATCACCGATCCTCATATTTGCGAGCTAATTTTCGACAGTAATTCTCTAAGCTCTGGATCTTACGATGGGATAAAAAAAAAGCCAATCTGGTTCGTCGAGTGATATTCAAAATGTTGATGTTCAACGTAACACGCAGAGAAAAATAAATTCAAAAATATTTCAACAACTTTTAGCAACAACTCAGTTATTTTTCATCTGAAATTCGGCGTAGCGTCAAAATTTGACAAAAAATGTCAAAGCTTCCGCTTTTTTTAATAAAATGTGAATGAAAAATTATTATGTCCTTGTGGCTAAGAGACCTCAGAGGCGCGAGACTATGGTAGCAGGGAACTACGATGCCATCATCATTTTTTGAATAATTTTTTCTCCGTGGACCAAGTTTGGAGACGTTGAAAAAAATATTGTCTGAATGTCAATATTCGATAAGCGATTTATTTGAACATTTTTAGAAGCAAAGAAACGAGTTCAATTGTTTGACAGTCCAAAGAGATAATTCCTGCGTATCCAATTGAATGCAATCCGAAAATGATAGAAATATATCGGACGGATATATATTGAGCAATGAATTGGAAGGTTCGAATCGAGATGAAGGATGAAGACCATACGCAGTAAAAATTCAAGGGCAAGGCCATACTATATGAGATACATGAGGGTCTGATGGGCTTGGGGGTTTTCCAAGTCTGATGACTGGTGGGTGACGGTGAAACTCGAGGTAGGTAGTCAGAGGGAAGCAACGAGAAGCAAAGTGCTGTGGAACTCGCTAAAAGCGGCAGTGTGGGATTGTGGCAAAGTGCAGTACGGGGCGAATGAACGAAGAAGAGAATTGGCGAGAAGACGAGGAAGTGCGGGAGAAGTGAGGGAGGCAAGGCTCCAGCGACAGGGAGGTGAGGGGGGGAGCGAGAAGGAAAGAGAAGGGAGCAATGAACGAAACTTTAGGGGTTCGTTGGTGGAGGAATGAGATGAAAGGGGGGAGTAACAGAAGGGCGGGAGGGCGAGGTGGGGATGAGGGAAAGGGGTGAGTTCGCCAGGATCAATACCACCCGCTTACCCATCTCTGTCCAACTTTTTGCCTTCTCACTTTCTTCTCCCATGTACCTCACTTGGCGTCTCGTCGCACGTTTTTTGTCTTTTTTCTTTTTTTCGCAAGCCTGTCCTTAGATGGCGCCTTTCTATCTACTATCTTTCTCCCCATCAGCTTCTATCTCGTCGTTCTTTCTCTCTCGAGCCTCAGAATCACATTCGCATTCGTATACCCTCTTTCATGTTTTTCTTTCCTTTCCTGCTTCTTTTTACTCGCCCGTCGATCTTTCTCGCTCATACTAGAATACGCGGGAGGGCCTTCAGGGCTCCCCGTCGCACCTCCTCGTTCTCGCATGTATACCCACCACCTCCGACGCGCATCCTCGAGGACAGAACCAAGGGATGCTCAACGCCCATGTCAAAAAATATATAAGTGTGATGAAGGATCAAAAGTGAGAGGGGGGAGCATTGTTTGCACGCGACACAGCATCACTTTCCACCGAGACATGTGATTTTTTTTCAATAACATTTCAAGTTATTAAAAAAACACTCTGTGCACTGATCGATCGGCGTTTATTTCGTGCCAGTCGTTTGACTGACTCCAAAAATCCATTTATTCGATGCAGCGAGATCGAAGAACCGAGAGTCAAAATTTTAATGGTGAAAACCACTATGTTTACTAATTCGTTGTAATTCTTAATCACAAGCGTTGCGAGGAAAATTATAAACATAAATCGTGCAACGTTCAACTGATTTTTCGTCCTGTGAAGCGTGCAAAGGCTTTCCGCGCCAAATTGGCGAACAAAATAAAGGGTGGCTCATTAAAATATAGAATTACGAGTTGGGCAGACTTTTATCCGACATTATAAACAGTCGCATGCGACGGCGAAGTGGGTAATTGAAGAAAAGAAGGATCTAAAAAAGCTCACACTACGCGAGTCCATTGCCCTCGCGCTGGAGGGCGTTGTATTTTCCAAAAAAGGAAGAAACAGTTTCTAACTGAAAATAAGATGGATCCGGCGTTGGAGATGAGAAGCCGTGCCTACAAATTGGAGACAAGCAGAAAAAAAACTGAGAAAAAAGTGGGAAGCGAGCGTCGTCGGGGTAAGTGTAGAGGTAGAAAGGCGCACAACAAGCCCCGAAGACGGAGGGGAACAGCCGTGGCACCAAATTCTAAAGTGCCAAAATACAGTGACGTTGCTTCTCTCTCTCTCTCTCTCTCTCTCTCTGTCTGTCTCTGGTGGCCGGAGCCCACGCCAGGTGAGAGAAGAGAGACGAGCTGCGCGGCGGAGAGGAAAGAAAAAAGAGGGGCGAGCGGCGGGAAGAGAACGGCGATGAAGGGCGGGGAGTGGAGAACGAGTAGCGTGCGTGAAGAAAGTGCGCAGCTATGGCTGTTGGTGGTGGTTTCATCGTTCCTACATTTGCTTGTAAAGCCCGATCACAAGCTCCGAGCTGCTGAGAGTTAGAAAGAGTGAGCTAGAAAAAGAGTCGAAAAGTGTGTATAGACAAAGAGAGAAAAATAAAAAGCGGGGATGAACAGGAGGCGTTAGGAGTGCTTCTAAAGCGGGCAAAGACCTTCAGAGGTACCTCTTTTTCTCTTTTTTTTTTTTTTCGCAGTAAGCGGGATCCGGCAAGATGCATCCACCAAATTGCAAAGACTTGAGTGAAAATGCCTCTTGCCTTTCTCGGGTCATTTTTCTTTTTACTCATTTTTTGCTTCTTTTCGTTAAACAACTCGAGTATTCGAGCAGGTGGAGCTTTATAGCTATGACGTCCGTATAGAATATGCATAAAACCTCTGCATACGCAAAACTTCACCCGTTCAGATTCAGTAATTTGCATTTACTTTTTCAAAAATCAATGTAACTCAACGGAGACGTTTGCAAATTCATTTAATTGACAAACTTCGTCTCGTTGTGGCAGCCGGGACACGGTCCTTGATGAATTATCAACAAGGCTTGCATGTCTGTTTAGGCAATCGCGCGTTTATTATGCAATTGGGCCTTAAATCGATCGGGAATTGATCCTGAATATTGAAAATGAACGAACGTTATTATTTTAATGGGGACAATTCTCAACTCGACAAAATAGAGTGAGCTTTTGTTTTTTTCGAGGTTGAAAAGTCGCTTTGAAGGGAAACACAATGCAGCGCATGAAAATTCATTTGCAGCTTTGGTTATTCAACATTGGAGCTTTCTCGAGAATATTCCTTTGCCGGTGAGGTAAACAAAAACAGGAGAGGATGGACGAGGCACGAGTTATAGAGAACGAGGCATAAGGGCAGAAGAAGATTACTTACACTTTTAGCATTCAAGATCTGAAAGTCTCAAACGGTGAAGAGGCTTGTCACGACCCCTCTCGCGCCTCAGCCTGTTTGCCTCAGCATCAGGGCTCACCGCTTCTTTTGCCAGGAACACTAGGAGCAACGAACGGCAGCTTCTTCAACGGGCAAAACTCTTTCTCTCTCTTGCTCTCGGGGTTTCTATAGCGAGCAAGCCTGAGCAAGGGTTTGGGTGGGTGACTATCCAGCCAAGTTGCAGATTTTTCGGTGTTCCCGCCTGCCCCCTCACATCACCCTTCTCCGCCTTTTTATCCAACCTCGAGGCCTGAAGTTCCTACTCCAGCTCAACCCCGTCCTCCATCCTAGCACGCCACCAAACCTCGAGTGGTGCCTGAAAATTCGGTGGCGGTCGTTGACGTTGCCGAGCAATGGCTCCGGTAAAAGCGAATATAAATACAAAAAATAAAGATGAAAATATAAAAAAAATAAATGAAAAAAAGAAAAATGAAAACGAGAGTTGAAGAGGCAGGCGAAAGAATGAGGCTGCAACCTCAGCGACGAAGAGGAGCATCTTCCAGTGTTGAACCACCGCTATCAAAGGCTTTTCGAAAGCGCGAGTCCCTGGACTTGAAGGAGAAACGACTTTTGACTCAAGTTTAAAAAGATACGCCGCAAGATTTTCCTTTCGTCAATATTTTATTATTACCCACAGTTTCACGTTGAAAAATGAATGTCTATGGGACCGGCATGAGGCACAAACGAAAACTCGTAACCGTAACACTCTCCGAGATCGTCAGCTCCAAAAGCGTTGATTCGCGACGGTTTGCGACCATCGTTTGTATACGCACGAGCAGATTTTCAAGGGCCTCAAAACTATGGCAAAGGAAATAAAAGGAGGAAAATCAAAATGCTCGAGATTTTCCAATCAGATCCTCGAACGCGTGGCTAGAGGCTGCCGAGCGGAGGAGGATCCTGTAGAAGGGTCTGTATCGAGGGTATACGCGCGGTATAGAAATGATGAGATTAACCTAAATCCATCAAAGGTAGACGCGGTCAAAGTTCCATCGAGTTATTATTTGACGAATCTCGATGTATAAGAGATTTCGCAAAATCTTCCCACTCGCTGCTTCGTGTAGGTGAAACGCCATTCGGTTTTTTTTTTCTTTTCTTTGACCGAAGAACGCTCTTCGGTCTCTTGCTTAGTTTTCGTATATATTCGCGCGACGGAACGTTGATGGGATATCGTTTTACCGGGCGGCGCCATTGCGTGGCCTTCTCGTATAGACTAGGCTGCTTTTTTCGTTTCCAGTTGTTTGCCTCTATTAATGAGATCCGATGGACCGAAATCATCGACCTTTTGTCTCTTGCAAAGCAGCCACGAAATGGAGAGTCCGTCGCGACAGGTTGCACGATCGTTCCATTGTAGTAACAATAAGAGGGATCCTTTTATAATCACTCCAGACTTTTGGCGGTGCGGGCGGTTCCGCGTAAAAAAGTGAAGAACCACGAGATTCCTAGGATGCTGGATTTCGTGTTTTTCTTCATTAATCCACCGGATTGTTAAATTCGCACCAGGCATACGCTATCCAAGCGTCGATTGTTAGAACCCAGCCAAGTTTTTGCTTTTTAATTTCTCCTCCAAGTGCAGTCTTTCCTGTATAAATCGCAGGCGTGCACTAACGAGGAACCGGACGTTTTGTTTCCCTAATTTTTCGAGTGAAAATCTCCACAATGGCTCCCACCAAATGTACAACAAGGCAACGTCTCCACAAAATATGTGAAAAGCAAAAAGAAAAAAAAACGAAAAAAGGAAATCTGACAATAATCGTGCCGTAAAAAATAAACGGATTTTTCCATCTGATATATTGATCGCGTCGTTAACTGCAACGTTGAAGGATATAAAAACAAACTATCCGGCGAACGTTATAGGTCAAACTTGAACGGGATTCATTGCACCAAGCGCGTACCCTCGTCATTCAATTATTGAAGAACAAACATTTTTTAGAACCGTAATAATCTCGAGAAAATCGAATTCGAGACCTTTCGCTGGGTCCATTCGCCGCATAGAGTTCCGAAGTATTATTATCCCTGTAACGTATGTCCTCGTTGCTTCTTATCCCCGAGAGAAACATTCATATGTTTTGTAGGTTGTCGATTGTTGTTACGGTGTATGTATGTGTGTGCGTGTGCGAAGATTAATATAACCACGGGCGCTGGGTATCGGTTCCGCAGTTGAAGACTGAGGCAAACGTTTACGAAAGTGAATAGAGAGAAGAAAAAAAAGGAATCGAATGCTGGTGTATAGAGACTCGGCGTTCCGCGCGGTTCCCACTCTTGCTGTTCTCCATACGCCTCAATACATCAATAATATACACCATTGCACAACACATATGCACATAGTCTTCGCATAGATAGCGAGCAAGCTCCTTTGGTCTGCTAAAGAGCGTATGTGTCTACCGCAAATCTGGCTTACTTTCACTGCAGCGTTTCGAGAAATGGCATCATATCCACCAGAGGCTGCACCAACAAGTCTTACGAAATATATTCTACGCGAAGCATTCGAATCGAGTTTCAAGTAATACTATACCAATCCTTGATAGTCCATCCGTACTTTATTATATGAATTCATATTTCTTTGAATTACGGAGCGAACGAATTCGACGATGCAGGTGACTGTCGCTTTACTGTGTAGCACAGCTCGTTGCGAGTGATAAATTCAACGATATTTCATACTCCGAAGACTGCGTAAGAAGGTGCAAATGCTTGACGTGATCGATCTGGAAATTCTATTGGTTTAGAAGCGAATTTTCGATTTTTTCATGAAAATTAATATTTCTTTGAATAACATTTAATTTTTATTAATTTTATTTTTAATTTGAATAAAAAATAAAGATGAATTAGATTGATTTTTATAATCACGTCGTAAAATTTGAGGAGAGAATTTTATTTGCAAGTATTTTTTTTCTCATTATCGAAGAATCGAGATTCGTTTAATGAAATCGTTGGGAAAAATCGTACGGGACGAGTGCAGAGTTTTATAGACGTTGAATAAAACGATAAGAATTATAAGTCACAGTTAAGTTTATGTGAAGGAGGGTGTAGGCGTGGAAGTCGGCCCCAAGTCGAACGGGGCACGCATTAATGTCAGGGAAAGTTGTGGGCTCTGTATAACCTGCTGCTAGAAATTTCCGGTACGTTCACGATTGTTCATCAAGGCATATAACTGCGGCAGACATGTTATTTAAATTTTATTTTTTTTTGCTATCATTAGTCTCGTTGCGGAATCTGAGCCTTGCGTTACGTTCGATGTGAACCTGATTAGATGAGAGGATAAAAATTCCAAGACCCTTAATGATCCGACGGAGTTGAATTATCTTTGAAAAGACTTTCGCACCTTCCAGGTCAATGTCTAATGGGCCAATGTTTATGGCTTGTGCTTGCCGGTTCCCATTTCAGTTGAGCCTCCGGAATATTTATGATAAGAACGTTGATGCAGCGACTTTTTAGGGATTAGTGACATTTAACAGGGCCGTATGTGCCGCCGAGTCGCAGGGACAGAGCGATGGAATCTCTGGAGCAGCGAGGCAACAAAAATGACTTAATTTTCATGCCATAATTTCGATCGTCTCACTCGATCGCATTTCGTCATTGTTGAAATATATTCTTCGACAATTTTTCGTGAATTTAGTGAGGCGGTGTCGAAATACTAGGGAGGTGTGACGAAAAAATGACGGAACGAATGGTGTCCGCCACAGATACGAAGTTACGAGAGAGCCAGTCAAAGTTTCACCGGCAAATCGACGTTTTTATTTGATTAAAATGCCTTGAATCTCTTGGCAATAGTTTTCCGCGTGGCTTTTCGCTACTGTAGTAAAGAAATCGTGCCCAACAGAGCTGCAATCGTTATCAGCTGTTTGTAAGAATCGCAAGCAGCTTGTAACTCTCGGATATCAGTTGATCCGGAGGCTCGAGTCCTTTTCCACATATATTCCGTGGAGATGATACGCGGTAGGTACGAAACTTGAGTGCGCTCGTTCCACTTTTTGTCGATTACTTTAATCTGAGTAATCATGACGTTTTTTTTCTTCGTAAAACAAAAAAAAAACACTAAAATAAGGCTCTCCAACACGTTAGAAAAAAAGTAGAGAAAAAAGAGACGAGTCTAAGTGTTTGGAGCTGTAATAAACGGCTCTTCTCACTCAACTTGGGTCGCTCATAACTTTTTGGCTCTCCGAAAGTACAAGATATACAGAGACGAGGAAAAGCGCGCGCGCGTGCGGCGCAATATATCACGAAGGGTGCTGGAGAGAAATGCCACCATAAGATACGATAGCTAAGGCCATGGCTTGCTGCTTCCACGAGCCCTTTGCTATGTATGAATGTGCGTCCTGCCTGCTGCTACTACTGTGACGTACCAACCACCATATGGCTTTCATTTCCTTTTGACAATCTTATCTCCCCTCCACCTCACCCTCCTGCACTTATTCGTGCCCATTAAAATCTCCGATCGGATTCTGGCTTAGCTGCGAGATCTTGTTCCTCGTCCTGGCTCCTTCTTATCGTGGTAGAAAAAAAAACTACATCTATCAAGCATTGTGGAATCCTGAAGATAACGAGCACTTCGGCTCTTGGCTCTTGGGATCCGAAGATTAATTGTTTTTAAATATCGAGTCGTAATGTTCGGTAGCGAGCGATCAAACATTATGAGCCAATTACCGATGGCACACGTTATCATTAGTTCTGACATTGATCAACGCCAGTGCTCTCTGGGCACGAATCATCGATGTGAACATCGAGAGGAGCGACTTTTCAATTTAGAAATAAATTCATTAGTTCAGTCTGTGAAACATCGCAGAAGCTTTTCCTCGATTGATCGTCGGAGGAATTCCCTTTGAAAATCATCAAAGCCTTAGAAACACGAAGCAATTAATTTATTTTTACGATTTCCTGCTTGTCACCGAAATCTTTGCCCGGCTGTGAAATTTAAGCCGAGCAAATCATTCGAAGTAGCGGCGGCATTGAAGGATCGACACATTGAGTTCAGGATCCATGAGTTTGTAGCAACCGGAGGAAACTAAAGACGTTTTTTTTTTTTTCGGGGTATGAAAAATGTTTGTGTATCGTTTCTTGCACGTGAATGTATGCAAAGTCCCTTGTGGATAGGAGAACATCTGCAGCGTAAAATGCCAAACAGCGATATCCTTTACAACGATTTCCCTAGAGAATCTTGTCACCCTCCAGTCCGTTGGCTTTGCGTGCTTGATTGCTCGTTATTTCTGGCCTCGCTATTCCCCGATGTCAAATAATCGGAGCCTAACCTCTGGACAAGACGAAAATCCGAGTCCTCGTTACCGTTCGTCCAACTTTTTCCACAACATTTTGTTGAAGATCCTTCGAAACGAATTAAATCGCGCCAAAAAGTATGAAAATTTTAATTTTTCGCGCGAGATTGAAAAATAAAATGGGAATGACACAATTGAAAGGTCAATAGGCGCATGGACGTGAAAAAAGAAAAGAAAGAGTTGAAAGAGATAGAAAAAAAAAAAAAAAAACGCTGAAAATAGGCGCGAGGGATATGGAGAAGCGAGCGTTCGAAGCGAACATTTGAAAAGAACGGTAGATGGCAAGTTCCATAATGCACGAGCAGTGCGATAGACAAGTGGCTCCCGGAGGATGGAAAAGCAGCGTGAGCTTTCCGATTGGATAGCATCAATGGCAACGTAGTGGAATCGAGACGTATCGTACCGAGAGAGGATCTATTGGAGAAATGCGAGTCTCATACCGACAAACTCGTGAGAGGCTTTGTCCCCTTCATTCGCTTGTGGACCACCGCACGCCAGAGAGAAAGAGACGGAAGAACATTGGTCCGCACGCGGGGGCTTCGCCCCAGTTAACGATGTAACCGTTCATTAGACTCTCAGTATACTACAACAATATGCTTACCCGCGATAGTACAAAAGCGAGCACGACACACGTTACATAATAGTATCGCGTATGTCAGACAGTTGGCTCGCAGTATCACGTCGTGTCGTTTAAATCATTCCCATCCTCAGGCACAGATGGCCCCGTCGACAAAAGTAAATCAAGTCTCGTCCTTGTCTTACACCTCCCAAGTTTTCTGCCTGGCATTTCCGAACTTAAGAAAATAAAAGAGGATCCATTTGACCCTGGGACCGAGCATCTAACAATATTATTCGATGCTGCCTTGTCAAAAATTCGATCGAACCACGGATTGAGCCAAATTTACCAAAAAGAAATCAAAGACATTTATGTTTTTGATAATTCTACCCCAAATTGTTGATTCAAGATGAATAATGATGCAAAGGATTCATAACGCACGTCCTTGACTAAGTAAGATTCCACAAAAGACATCGATGAAAGAGGCGATCGCGAGAAATACGGGTGGAGAAGACTATTTAAACACGTAAGGTCTGACCATTAACCCGAGTGTGACCTTGACACTTCCGGTCTCGTTTGCCCCAACCTTTACACTATGGATAATGACAGTAATTTAAGTTCTATAAATGTAACGATCAACGAGGTTGAGTGCCACGGAGTTATCACCTTTTTCGTAACTTTCGTGTTCGTTCCAACTGCGCGACCATTTTCCATACATGTATCCATTTACCTCGGCAAACCTTCAAATACACGAATATGTGTGGAATATGCATACCGACGTTGAAATGTATTCGTGAACTATCGTTAACCTCGTAACGAACCGACAAATTCCTGTAGCAACGGGAACAATGGGGATAGGACACTCAAAAGACACAACAATGAAGTCAACACACCAAGTTGAGCGTATAAAACAAGCCACGTCCGGTTCTGGATATCCGTGGACTCCCATGGATGGCCAATTGAAAGCTGGCTATTTGACTGATGGCCGCTACTTACAAGATGGAATTCGTGAGTGGACAAATTTTTGTCACGAGTCAGAAACCATACGATTATCGTCATTTTTTTTTTTTACTCTTTCCCCGATTATGAGAAATACGAAAATTGTCACATTCCTAGAGTTAAATTTAGCTGCGCTTTTTAACCTCGAAGGCTGAAGGATATCGCTGAGAAGTCGACCATCTGCCCGGACGCATGTGCGTCTCGCCCAGCCACAAAAAGGAAGCTCACATATAGTTTTTTTCTTCGGAAAACTCGTCGAGGAAAAGTGGCCCTGATGGCTTCTTAATTACCTCGGGGACGGTGACAAAAGATCAACAAAAAGAGATACATTTCGGGGTAACGTTCTAAAGATACACTCGTTTGATCTGTCCGTGACAGCGACGACAACTACGACGACTCTTTCCAAACGCAAAAATCGAAGCCCAACAGCTGATGCTCCGAAACCCGTTTTTCCTCGTCATCGATGTCGAACCATTGACGCCAAATTCTTTTTTTATTTTATTTTCAAAAAACCATCACAATTTTCATACCGATCTTCGGTTTGGATCCTGAAGAGAAATTCTTTTATTGTCCTGATCAAATATTCAATGAGAATCTTGAGATCTGCTCAAGGAAAAACGGAGCTGTGTCCTTTGGGGTGTTCAGATTCGTGTCGACGATTAAGATTTTCCATTATACCGCACGAACAGCCAAACTGTGTGGTCATTGAACTTTCAGTCGGCATCCTCAATCAATGGAATCTTGATAAATTGAAAACGTTCCGGTGCTTGGTTTCGTTTAGTTCTGAGAATAGATGAGCTGAGGCTTGATCTAGATGATTCAGAAATTTCAAGTCCAAGAGCTGAATTGATGCTCGTGACCCCTAACCCGCAGAAGTGCAATACGTCGATCACAGGCTCCTGATGACCTACATCTCTTGTCAATCTTTCTTAAAAGTTTTTCCGAGGATCCCACATGTTCGGGACGATCTCGAGAGTCAAAAGGACCTAATGCGGAGTGATGGGTTTCTCAAGAAACAGCAGGGATCGAAGGGACTACATGGCAAGATGAAAAAGGACAGAAAGATGCGTGTCACTAGTGACGAGACTTGAGAAGGGATCATACGGACTGAAAGAGACTTGGATATTCCGAAAGCTTAATACCCGAGTCGGGTCCCACAGGAAAATAGAGTTCTCCCACAATCCAGACACTCTGGTTTTTCTTTTGGACGAGGAATCCGTTAATCGGAAACACGACACGATTATTCCATCGATGGAAAGCCAACGTCAAGGAAAAAATTCAACCAAATTTTGGCTAAAAAAAAAACAATTTATTTCGTGTCGATTGGCTAAATGATTCGAATTTAATCCGGAATATAATTGAGTAATGATTAGAAACCTCCTTCGTCCCTTTTCATAATATTTGACTCGTTGTCTCGTCCATTAGATCCGGTTGAGCCGAGGCATCTAATTTGAATCCTGTTCTGCGTCCAGCGTGGCAAGAAATCACTATCAATTAATTAGACAGAGAAAGAAAGAGGAAGAGGGACAAGCAGAGGCTACTTTGCTGTCACCAATGACGTTCGGGTTCCTTCCTTTCGTCCTTCAAGACTAACAGGCATTGCCCATACAGAGCCCAGCTAATGCTTATACCCGTAGACGTTAAGCACACGATAATAACGTATTATTTTCGTCGGAGACTAATAACCCAAGTAATGATACGTCATGTAAGAAAGAAAGGAAGAGGGCGTGAGGGGGGGGGGGGGGGGGGGGAGAGAAAGAAAACGAGAAAGACGCTCAAGTTAAGGAGGTTAGATCGTCTCTGACAATTAAAAGTTTCTTTTCAATGAAAAAATGTTGTCCCTCAGGTTATTTTTCGTCTTTGTAAACTTTCTAGAATCTCCATGTCGACCGACACTGAAATCGTAATGGTTAATTCAATAGATTGACTTCTATCAAGATTTGTGGTCAAGAAAAATGGATAAACAGTCATTGTAATTGACTGGATAGCGTATCGAGTTGATTCCAATGTTTAGCGACGTTTTGTCAAGTTCACAAAGTCCGAAGGGGTAAATGAAGATGAAATGATTATTATAAAGAATGTATCGGTTGTTTTGTTGTTTGGAAGCTTGTCGCGTTCTGTCAGTCGAGGCTGCATAGCCGTTTCTCAAGTGCAGGAAAAGGGAATAAAGAGAGAAAAACAAGCCTCGCCGTAATCGATAATATAGGAGCGGAGTTGTAACCGCAACCGCATCGAGTATCACGCCCTGACAGGGTATACACAGAAAAACTACGGGAATCATATTCACTACCTGCTCGAGCCTCGTACCACTGTAAAAAACGGAATATATCGATTGCAAGAATGAGAAAAAAAGAAAAAGGAAAAATGTAACGAGAACAACGACACGAAAAAAAAGGTGGAATATATTGGTAAAAATTTCATTGGGAATATGGGAGGAGCCGAAGGTACTTTCGTGCGAATTTTATGGCGAAACGTCAAAAATTGCATCTTCATAAAATTAATGTAGATCGATAAGGACGAAAGTAAAGGTGGAAAGTGCGAAATAAAATGGGAAAAAAAAAAAAAGTCGCAGCGTGAAAGAATGAGGAGGGAAAAAATCAGACGTCAAATCCGAGAAAACCTGCAAGTCGCTCTGGCAGGGGATGATTTGAGGGGTCGAACTGACAGGGGGAAAGGGAATCAGGGTAGCAACCCCAAGTGCATTATTGTGCCTACAGTCTCGTTGGTTTTGTTGGTGCCGCCGGTTTTACTCACTCACTGCTGCCTGGAGTTGTTCTCTCTCGTGTGTGCGTGTCTCTCGCGTGAGCATTTGGCTTTCGTATCTCGATGTTCTGCTGCTTTCTCCGTCTGTCTCTCAAACTCACTCTCTCGTTCTCCCGTCGATTTCCCTTGCCATTTCGCGCACTGGCTCGATCATGAGCACCACACGAGACCGTGCAAATAATGAGTCTCTTTGTTAACAGATATTTTTTTACCAATTGTAATCAGTCTCGTCGGATGCTCTCAATATCGTCAGAATATTTGGAGAGAACTCGTCCCAATTTTTCGTTATTTCCGACTCCTTCGTACACGCGCCCTCGAAAAATCGAGATAATCGCTCTCGGTGGCTATTCCATGAGATATGTACGCATAATTTTATGCCATTGATGGAGGAAACGGCTTTACGGAATGAGATAACCGGTCGGTCACGAGGGATCGTGATATTATGGAAGGGAGCAGGTCAAGAGTGTCACGAGCACGAAACGATAATAAAGATTACAGAGTTTTTTCAATTTGAACGATAGCATTATTATTGGAATGCGGTAGGTATGACGAGAAAAATGAATGCAGAGAGTGAAGGCGAAAAGGGAAAATAAAAAAATGTCATAGAAAACGAGATGCACGTTCACGAACGTGTTTTTTTTGTATTCTGCTGCGTCGAGACGTTTTCTCCTTTGCCTCTGGTCGCGCGAGCTCACGTTTTCCTTTATCTGAGCGTTGTGTCTCCTCGTACGTCTTTCGAAGTTGCTCTTTTTGCCTACGACTTTGTAGTCACTTTGACAACGATTTTCAACTAGCAGGAAGATTTTTAATTTATAACTCATCAGTTTTTTAGCGAAGAGATTCGGAACAACGGAACGTTTCGTGACAGTTGCACGCGGGAAAGTGAATAACTGTTGAGAATTTGGGTCGAAATACTCTTCTTTCGTCCACTTGATTCGAAGCTTTTAAGACGGAGCAACATTTTAGTCGCGAAGTGGCTCGAACTGGAACCAAAAACGAAAAGCCTCAGAGATTTGAAAGTAAAGCTCTTTGGGTTCTTCCGCGAGCAGCGTGCTCTCATTTCGTCCCTTACGGTCTCCTGAATGTTGGCTTTGTCGAGGTTTTTCAACGACGAAAGTCTATGAAATTGCGACTTTCCATGCGAAACGCTGGCCGAGACAATCTCCAGGCGAGTCAAGTTTGGCCAACAACTGAGAAAACTCGATGCGCGCGACAACAAATGGGAATAACTCCATTCGACCATGTATTGTGACATATTCGCCGGAATTTTTTTCGGTTTTCTCAGAACAATTGGTTCTTGATGAAGAAACAGTTGGTACATTCTTTTCGTAAATACGAACGTAAATATCCGCTGCCTCGTGTCCAAGACAATTGGATCTTGGAAATTGGTTCAGTTTCGTAAGCAAAAAGCAACGAAGACGAATAAAATTTCATACATTAGCGTGTACGTGTGTACGTAGCGATGATGTTGGAGCAAACATGAAGATCGAGCTAAGAAAAATGTGTGTGAAAAGAAAAAAAAGCTTTTACAAATAAGAAGAAAGCCACAATCGACGTAACCGTTTCGATTGAGTTGGTCCCTCGAGACAAAGACAGGCACAAAGACGAAGAGAAGGACAGAGGGAAACTATCATCCTCGTCAGCGAACTGCGCGCAGATTAAGGGACAAGGGAGACGGAGCACATCCCGGCAAAGGAAAAACGGGGCTTGAAACGAGAAAAAAAAAACTAAGATATTCTCCACAGCCTTAGAGTTTCTCTTTTTTTCCTACTTTTCCTTCTTCGTGTCCATGGCGAGGGTTTGCGTTACGGTTTCCTCGACGTAAACGACTCGAGGGAAGTCCCTTGGTCAATTTGTCGAGTTTTCATTCGGGGAGGGAGTCATTTCGGTGTTCACTGGCGTTTTTATTCTCATTTTATGTGACCCGAATGTAAAAAAGGGATAAGGGAGAGAAAATAACTTTCGAAAGCAGATGTCGTCGCCCTTACCGCTCGATACATTCCTCCTTGGTGTACAAGAATTTACCGTTCATAATCTCTTCAAAAAGCCTCGGCACTTCATCAAACGATCGAGCTCATCGATTTATCGCTTTTTTTTTTTACAGTTTATCGATTAATTAATTATAAACAAAATGAATCATAAATTCAGTGATTATTCATGATTTTGAAGTTTGCAACGTTGAGATTCAACAAAAAATGCTTTTCCATTAACAATTTATTGAATTTTCAAAATTATCACATTTTTTCGTGTCTATTTAGTTTTTGGGTTGCATAAGGAAATCGTTTTATCGTCGAGACAAAATATTAGAAAACGATAACGAGCTCTGCTCAAGAAAAAACAGGATTTCGTTGCATTCCAACGCTTCAACATTGTCATCATTAAACATTCGATGAATTGAATATTCGTATTATAAATTCAAGAGCTTCACAATTTTCCATATGACGTTGACATTTCGATTTTTTTACACGATTGTTTATGAAAGATGTCTGTTTTATTGATGTAGAGAAAAAAATTGAAACAACGGCACAGTGAACGAATTTCGTACGGCGTTTATGTTTATTTTCAACATTCGTATGGTTATAGCGTCGTTTTTTTGTTTCTTTCGTTTCGACTGCACCGTCTCTGTGTACGTTGGTGGACGCGGGCGCTCGGATGTGTGTGCAGAGTAAATATAGATCTTTAATCTTCCACGTCCGTAATAAAAAAAAAGAAAAAAAAAAAAAGAAAAATAGAGAGAGAAAAAATGAAGGAAGGGAGACGGCGAGGGAGATCAAAAAATTGTTCGGAGGCTGTGGAAGCTCATTAAAAACAAACTTACCGCCTGGGGATTAAGAATTTTGGTGTTGGGAGAAATGAGTGCGGTGTCTGGAGGAAAAAATTTGTTTCGCTTGATTTAGGAGGCCGAACAGCGAAGATAGTTAAAAATGTACTGTCTCAGGATAAATAAAAATGAATGTTTCTTTCGCTATATAGCTAAGTCTTAATTGCTCGGGTATTTGGATAGCAAATTGTGTAATTGGTTGTTTAAGTGGTTACTGGGTGTTCGTTTTTTATCAAATTGTGTGCTAATTATAATGACGTCGATTATTACAAGTTGCGCTCGTATCGGGATTTGGTTGAATTCCAAATTGCGTGAACACACAATGAAATCTCGCGCGAACAGCTCGGCGCCCGATGTTTATTTATATATCCGGTAAACTGTCCGGGCGGGTAATTTCCAGCATGAGAAAACAGAAGCATTGCGAACTGCAGAGCGAAATTCAGAATGGCCAGGGGAAACTCGACAGGGACAATAACTGGGTGAATTGTTTGCACCATTTGCCGTCAACGGAATCCGGTCATAAATATACTCGTTTGGAACGCAAGAGGTCAGCCTGCTGGACCGCTATGGGCAACATTCGTTAATCGCTCTTTCGACCGAATTGTTAAAGCACATAGAACCGCAAGGTGTGCACGAAAAGACCCTTCATTTCACATGTACGCTAATATTTGCATCACCGACAGATTACATTTTCCTCGATGTATTTGTTTTTTTTTCTCATTTAGCGAATCCCTTGCCGATATCCGCCGAGTTCAGTCCTAGTGGCCTCGTTCCGATGTTTTATCCATCGACTCGCTCCTTTCCAGCAACGACTTTGGGCAAACCTCGAGATCGAAGTCTAATAAGCGGCTTTTCAAGGAAACAACCTGCTATCGATCGAGCGTTTTGCTTAGGGCTGGTTAAAAATATAAATTATGCTCTGGAATGACGTCCGCTCGAATGGAAAGAGGATAAGTGAGAGAAGATTCGAATGCATAGAAACGAGGAACCCTGTTCATATGGAGAGGCGAGCAGAGAGGAAGGAGAAGGCAAAGAAGCAAAATAAGGATAAAGGGGAGCAAGCGTTGACTCTGCACAAAGTCTCAATACTTCGAAGCTTTTGCGATCTCTGTTGTCCCGTTCCCGCGAGACCTCGAGGGCATCGCCGAGACCTAAGCAGAATAGCGTTAAGAAAGAAAGAAAAAACGAAGGAGAATGAGGAGAAAATGAAATAAAGGAGCGGAGAGCAGAAGAGCGTGGAGGAGCGTAAGCCAATCAACCGGCTGCATCGTCACCAAGTTGGGGACCTGAGGCGCCCATAAAGTCGGTCCCCTCTCTCTCTCTCTCTCTCTCTATAGCATTAATATGCGTTGCTCATTGTACCCTTTTGATTGGCTTACATATTTGGCCCGCATCACAATCCGCTCTTTTCGATTCTGTTAAACTCTCTCTCCGTCTTTCGTCTTTCAGCATAATCTCCGCTAGCGGAATTCTCAGCTCATTTGTCCTTCGAAAGTCTCCACATTTTTCATTCTCTACAGTTTCCTTTTCAAGAATAACTTTCGGTATTGCTGGACGCACACCACCGCGATAGCCAACTGCCAAAAACCAATACATCTCTCCAGAGTAACCGTTACATTAGCCACTGGGCCGCAAAAAACGCATAGTCGAAAAATTCCCGTGCCAAACAACCAGTTCTGCTTTCATGGAGACTGGACAATGTCTGAATCGAAATTTCAAGCGGCAAAGAATTGATTCCTCGTAAGCTAATTTTTTATATCACCAGACGATCCAGACGTCGTGGCTACGATTGGACGATGCTCAACGTTTTTTTCAAATCATCCCAATTTTTCGAGCCGATATATTTTTTTGCCCGACTTTGGGCAAAGAAAAAAAAGAATTTCGTTGCATTTCAACGATGCAAACTTCAACGTCATAATTCAGGGAAAAACGAAATATTGTGAATGTTTGTTCAGTTCATTATCTTGGGAGGAAAATTCTGGAGGACAGAGTAAGAACACGGTGTACGAAGATTACATGCGACAGTCGAAAGGAATGTTGTGAGTTACACATTTCCATAAAAATCCTTACAATTTAGTCCGCTTCTCATTTCTCGTAAATCTACGACGAGAAAGCACGAACATCGGATTTTCGTATCGTTTTTTTTTTTTTTTTTTTTTTTTCTCCACCTTCTGTTTATTTCTTATGCTCTTTCTTCGTCGTGGTCTGGCTACATGTCTCGGGATGCTTTGCGGTCTAGCTAGTGGGCGATCTCTGACGTGGACTAAAATATCCAGGGGCACTTAAGCACTATCTACAAAGGCTAATGTGGCCGCTCTGATATAAAGGTGAGTCGCGGTCGAGTCTAAGAGGATCTTGTGCGGATGTCGGTTCGCTGCGGGGATAGTTGTTCCGATCCAGACGCATATGTCGTCTCGGTCCGCCCTCCGCAGCATCCCTCTCGCACTTCGATTCCTTTCTCTGTGTATTCTTACGCGCTTGGGAGTTGGAAATATTTATTGGTCTGGAGGTCGCTCCTTTTCAGATTGCTTTCAACTTTCGTCAATAAGTTTTTTCACCCCGATGCTGTATACGAAGTATTTATCGTCGACGAACCTCGTGACTATTTCAAATTTTTCCATTTCGTGATATGTTGACACCGTTTCAGGAATTTCCGATGGTGCCCCGTACAATTTCGTTACTTTTATCGCTTGTACGTATTTTCCTTCGGAAAAATGTCGCCAATATTGGTCGTCGTCAAGGACCCTATCCGTGGAATTTCGTTGGAGCATCCCGTGTTTTCTGATAACCTCGACGTTTTCAAGGACGAAATATATTTCCAGGCTTTATTAAGCGGTGATTTATTCCTTTAGTTGCTAAATTGGCGATGTTGGCTTGATCCGTCGAGGAAAACGATCGTAAAACAAAGTACGATCTATGTCGTATATTTTCAATCTGATTTTTGGGAGACACATATACGAAAAGAAGCAAAGGGGAATGAGAGGCAGAGGTGAAAAAAAAAAAAAAAGTTTATCAACATTCGCCAAGCTATGTAATCCTTTTTAACCCTCGCTAGTTTAAGTCACTCTCTGTCTCCCCCCTCTCTCTCTCTCTCTCTCTCTCTCTCTCTGAAACGCAGCAGCATGACGTTTGCATATAAATGAATAGATGGGAGGCAAGTCAATATGTGTTTATTTAAATATATGCATATGCATGCGTGTCCCGGTATATAAATATACACACGCCTTCACTTTAATGTGCCTGCTCCCTCGAGCCTGCCGTGTCTGGGTCTTCGACAACGCGTTTCATCTCATTCGCGCTCACACTCGCGCGCCTTTCGATAGCGACACTCTCTCACTATTTCACTCGATTCTGTTGCCAAGCTTACGAGCCGGAGCGGAGCTCCGAAAAGTGGAGAATGGCCAGGACGAGGAGGCTCGGGGAATCGGTGAGGGAGTTGCAAGGGGAAAGATTCAGACTCAATTTTTTGCCTGCAATCGCGAGACGGTCTGAAATCATTAACCTTTGGAGTTTCTCGTCGATGAGAGAGGCCTTCTTCACCTCTAGCGGCATTGCAATCAGCATCGCACGCTACATGCATCTCGGATTGCAGGAATCACTTACCGCTTCATCGACTTCATCCCCCCCCCCCCCCCCCCCCCCCCCCCCCCCCCCCCCCCCCCCCCCCCCCCCCCCCCCCCCCCCCCTTCCGTCACATTTCCGCACATGACTCGTCGAGAGAAAAACTTTCTATGGAGCCTCGAAATAGAGTTCATTAATTCGAACGGCATCACGATTCATAAATATTCATATTATACACGTAATACGTTGATTAATCCTTTTTTTATAGTTTCGAGTATTTTTTATTATTATTTTTTTATCGACGATTATTCGTTTTTTGACTCGGCTAAGGAATTTTCTCTTTGAACGATGTTCTTGATTCCTGGAGCCAAGTGACACTCGTCGCGATGCTGCGGACATCGCCGAATCTTTTAATTATATTTTCGAGTTAGCAAGCGAGGAGTCGAGAAGGTACATACGCGAGTTCCGAAGTGTAAAGAAACACTGCAGGAGACATGGCGCGAAAGCAGTGACAGTAATTTGTGAATATTGACCGACAGTACTGCGGCGACGACGGACTTAACAGGCTGTTGACTACGACAAGAGGGCGAGGAAAGGAGAAAGTCAAATAAGATGAGGAGCACCAGGTAGAAAAGAAGAAACAGATGAAATAATTCATTCATTTTCCGATCAAGAAGTTGCTCGAGCCCACGCGTCAAGAAGGAAGATTTAATGTGAAAAAAAAAAAAAAAACCTTTCGAGTCATCCGATTATTCTGTTTAGTTTTACGCGCTCCAGAGAGCGAGAGTTGCTTGAACTCGCGTGTCTCTTTCCTTACCTGGGCAAAGTGTTCTTAACGCGTTTATTCGGCTGTCAGTACCGATCAGAAAAATTCACAAGTGAGTTAAACTCTTGAACAAAGCAAAACAAACAGACCTACCACGTCGAAAAAGACTTTCACACTCTCGTCGAAACGGTAAACAACTTCTATTCATTTCGCAACACTTTTTTCGCTTCGGTAGATGAGAGCATCGAATTTTCACAATCGACTCGATTTCCTGGGCACCTGCTGCTGTTAAATCGGCGCTGTTGTCTCTCCGATCGCACAAAATACGTCTCGGATCTTTGTCGTTGGGAAAAATGTTTTTTATTCTAATTTTTCTGCCTCCAAAGCAATCTTCACGGACGTCATCAGACTTTTTAAATGGAACGATGGACAATACAGATAAACCGAGTGCTCGAAGCGACTTTAGTGAAGTTCCTTCTCCACCTCGAATCTCAGTATTTAAGCCGCTCAATTAATCAGTTTTAAATCTTTCGACGCAAAGGGTATACGAGCGATAAGAAAGAATGATCCAGCAAGTTTTTCGAAAGCTATTTTCCAGCCCTCGTTCTCGTGGGCTCTGGCGTCTGAGGCTTTGATAAGAAGGATGCTGTGTAAGCACGGGTTTTTGAATCGTCGCGCGATCCCCATTGCGAATCGACTAATTCCCCCTGCTAGTGCGAGAGAGATCATCATTCACAAAAGTTATCCCTCCCTGGCTTCATCCCCATTTTATGTCAGTGGCAACTTAGATTTGAAGGGAGTTCCGAAGAATCCTTAAACTTAACTTTTACACCGTATCGACACAAGGGAAGCTTTTTATCAGCCGGAAAAAAATTGGGCGGTTGAATCTGCAGATTTGACGAAAAAAAAAAAAAGTTTCCTCAAAATCAGGCACAAAACTGGCGGTGGCGCGCACTTGTGGCTGTGGGAACTGTGGAAAATAATGATCAAGAGGAAGGAGAAGCCATTTCAAGGTTGAGAATAAGTCATAGAGATGTTTGCCGATGCTTATCTATGAAGAGAGCAGTGCGGACATTGCGATTTGGAGATTCGAGTTTGACCGATGTTGCTTGACGAATTTGTATTTCGTAGAGTCTCGCGTATAATTGAGCTCACAGGATAACGCATCTCTCATGCTCGCCACAGTAAACGAGAGGGGCAAAGAGGAAAGGAAAGGAAGAGAGAGAGAGAGAGAGAGAGAGAGAGAGAGAGAGAGAGAGAGAGAGGTCGAGATGGAAAGGAGAGATTTGTATAACGGTGTTTCAGCGCCGGCCGGCTCGCCATTCTCGACGTTGGGGCCCGGAGGACCATGCAGTAGAGGGTCTCAAGACCCATCGCCGCGCCACGAAACGCCGTTAACCGTATAGCGTAGCCTGAAAACAATTCACTCTATTCCTCCTCTCTCTCTCTCTCTCTCTCTCACTCGATCTCTTGCTTTTTCTCTCCTTTCCCTTTTCCTCCTATTCTTATAAAACCTCTGGCATAAGAACGGATGGATTCCAAGTCCGAGGCGATTTTAAAAAAATTGGGAAACTAAACGAAGCGTACGAAATGCGAAAAAATAAATGATAGAATTTTATAATTTGGAAATCGAAGCACGAGAGAGATTGAAATTGGATAAAAAGCAACGCAGACGAAAAACCCATTTTATTAAATTCCAATGAATATTTTCTGTCGAATCTCCATTGGACTGCATGATTCTGAAGTTGGCAAAGTTGAGAATCAATGAAAAATGTTTTTTCCGTTAATTATTTATTGAATATTGGAAATTATGGAATTTTGCGGGTCTATTTAGTTTTTGGGTCGCGAGAGTGGATCGTTTTATTGTCCAGAGGAAATATTGAAAAATAATAAGGAGCTCTGAGAATTTCGTTGCAATCCAACGATGAAAAGTTCACCTTGATTTGGACTGCAAGTGTTTGATTTTTAATATCGATTCTCCTCGGTCTCTTGGACTCTGTCTCGACGTTATTACAAAATTGCTCCTATTAAGAAGCCACGTGCCCTTGGTTAAGAACGACGAAGGGGGCAGTAAGGCATAAAATGGAATAACGAGGTCCAAGTCGGCGTCAGAAATGCTTGCGTATGTGCATCACCAAAATTGGTAGCTTATATATTAGTGAGGCTGAGTGTGTGTGAGCTCGTGTATAGGGACACCGGGTCTAAGAGAGGACGAGGTAAATGCTCTCTTGTATTATGTTATTCACAGTGAGTTAGGATTAGCTGCGCGGGCTTTTATAACAAAAAGGACTGAACACGTATGAAAGGAAGAAATGCCTAGAGCCTGGGACAATAGTCAGCCACAAATACACACGAGTCTATCGTGAATTAGGTATTGCATGAGTGCCACTAAAGCTGAGCAAAGCTTTTGCCAATTTATTTAACGTTATTGCGACGATTTTGTCGTCATATTTGGTATCGTGATGCGGATAATAATAAATTCACAAAATTTCGACCCCACGACGTTGTTTCCAACATTTTCCAACTTACCAAATGGGAAAGTAATTTAATTATCATTGTCTTGCCGAATAAATTCAACACGCCCATGAATTAACGAACATCGCGACGCGATTTTTCCCTCTTGTCTGCGCGAGCTCGATGTGCCTGTGTGAGTCTGTGTCCATGTGAGGAGGGGGTCCTATTTGAATGAACAGAGCGAGAATCTCTGCGAAAAAAAAGCACAGACCTCGTGACAAAATGTGTAATCCCCAAGTTGTAGGGCTTCGAGGGCGACAGTTACTGGCGATGTTCAAAAATCGACGATATCTGTGTGTCTAAAAAAACCTGCAACAGGCTAGCTCGTTTTAAAACGAGGCGCTAGTCTTTGGATTTATTCGGAAAACAGACAACTTCCGAGAGGAAACTCTTTATGACAAGCAAATCGTGGAGAATGTGACTGGAGCTTGTTTCTGATGAGTCGTATGACAAAACTATTGGAAAAACGGGTGCAAGCAGTCGCCTGACTCCCTCGCACAACCTCGCTCGTCCCCGGCAAATCTTTCACAACTTCTTTCTGACGTTTTCTCTATGTCCATCGTTCACTCGTTGTTACCGGTGACAATGTGCATTTGTCCATTCCTCGACATTGCAGGCGGACAAAGACGTCAGGAGAAAAAACAAACGGAATCGGAGAAGCGTTAATGACGAATCTTAGGAGAGCGGAGAGACAAAGCAACAGAAAAGGACGATGCACTCGGGAATCACGCATGTAAACAGACAATGGAGTGGGAGACAAAAGACCGGCGATGCTTTGACAAAGACTCTAAGAGTCATTTTCAAATTTGCCTAAAATGAAAAATTGAAGGAAAGGCTCGGAGGAAAACTATGTCGGTCATTCGCGGCTCACAGCGGGATGGGAACTTCATTCGCGTGCAAGATCTAATTGCCTCAGCGTATGGGGTAGTGAAAAAAATGTCGCATGATAAATCGCACCCATAAAAAGTCAGGGCGAGCCTTGCCGAACTGTTACAATCTGAAAAAAAGCCGGAAATGGAATTAATTAAAAAAATTTCGATCGTGTGTAAAGCCGAGAACTCTCGAGGTCTAAAAATGAGTTGAGCCTCGACAATAAAAACGAAGAGATCGCTGTGAAAACCAGTGAATATAAACTCCCGAAATCTCGTGGGAGTCTCTCGTGGTTCTCGAAAATGAAATGTTCCCGTTCACGTTTGAGATCTTTTGAAAATTGTCACAAGAGTCTCGATGCTGCGATGAAAATATTCGAGAGATACAGATCCAAGTACGACAGACATGAGAAGGAAAGCAATAGACAGGGGACAGCACGTTCGAATATGAAGAAAAATTCAGAACGATAAGCATTTCTGAAGCATTTCTGAAGTATCTGGGACATGACAATCGCCTGTGTTTACAATAACCTGTAGCAACGAGTCCGAAATTCACGCCACGAAGGATTCGACACTGAATTTGGAGAAGTACTTGAAAAAAATGTGTTTTTTTTTTTTTTTTGTTTTGCTTCACGTGATGGAGAATCGAATATGCGGCAGTGACGTCGCCACTCGACGACGCCACGCATCGTGTCTTGCGACTGCGTGTGGGTGCGTGTGAATGTGTAGTGTCATTCCCTTTTTTTTTTCTTTTTTTTTCAATTTTTTTTCAGAACATTTCAATTCGTATTTCGCCTAATAAGTTCGTTTCAATGTGCGTGAGTGCGTATTATGGCAGGGTTGTATGCGAATGAAGAGCGGCCGTAAGCGGAAGGGGAAAGGTGGCCATATTGGCCACTTTCCCATGAAACTCGAGAGGACGCGAATATACGGCTGCTCCGGTGAGCTCGTGGCCGTCGAGGAACCGAAAGCAAAGCTGATTTCTACTCGGTCCTGTTCTTAGTCTCGTTCGCCTTACCGCCCGCCCGCCGCCCGCCTCTTTCTTTCTCTCTTCTTATCGTTCCTTCGTGTGGCCCATTCACTACTTTTCTCGTCTACCACCAGGTGAGCCCTCTCCCTACTATCCTTTTCTGCCTTCCGCGCGAATGAACGAAGAAACGACGAAACATGAATCTCGCATTAAAAAATCAAGAGATTTCACGAAATAAATGGAACAAAGGACCAGAAATGAATACACATGAATGTACAAGGTGTCCCACTAGAGTTGGTCACTCTTCTCGACTCTCCCCCCGACCAAATCCCCCGGCTTAATTATTTTTTTTCATTATTTTCTATCGGCTTCACTTTGATGCGTGATTTTAATCGTTCCAGCTTATATTGAAGGTCAAGCTACACCCGCGGTGTCACAATAGTTCGCGATCTACCGTTTTCTCTTTGTGTCAAAAATCTCGATGTTCTCGAATTTTCAATCGACTATCCTCCAGAGTGGAAACGATCGAATGGCAACGCCGTTTATTGCAAAGATCGCGCAGTATTCGCCTGGGAATCAGCGGTTCCTCGAATTCTTGCACAAACTCTGTGCCATCTCTGATTCTATACGCTCGCGAGTCTCATTATTTAGGGTAGCGGCGCTCAATAGCACGAGGAGGGTCATCGTCTGAGCACACGGGTACACACGTGCCGCCTGATCGTACACAGAGGCGCACAGCCAGACTTCAGCCACTTAAATATATATAAATGAAGCGTAGAATAATTCGCGCTTGAGTAAGCTCCGTTGCGACACGTGTCCATGTTACGTGCGAGCTCCCCGGAACTATTTCGATCAAATAATATCGATAGAGAAAGGACTGGAATGAATTGAAACGCTGCCGTTCGCCGATCGAGTCCTTAGACTCTGAAAAAATAAAAATATAAACCATGTCCTCCCCCTCTCTCTCTCTCTTTCTCGCTGCTTCCCTCCCACTCGGAGCCACCCGGGCCATGCAAATGAAAAAGTTAATAACAAAGTCGCGCGAAAACGAGTTCGACGAATCCGCGCGTCACCGCACAAAAGTTCAGGGATTCTCACTTGACTATCGTATTCATGATCTTACAAAAAGTATAGAAAGGACTTTGTTCGCTTGAAAATTAGCCTATGAACGTACGGACGGACATACGACGCTCCCACGAAAATTTTCAACTCCAGCCAGGCTAACTTTGGATCCTAGATAAAGAGAGACGATAACAATTCTGTGGGAGCGGACGAAACGTTTTAAAACGCAGAGAGTCAGAATACACAGCGCGAAGCATACGACGACCTCGGGGGAAGGGGGCGGGGGGGGGGGGGCGCTCTCGGTTCGTCGTTGTGAAACATAAAACCAGAAAGAGAAAAAGAGAAAGAGATTCGAATCTGTGTGCAACTTCATGAGGCGCATAAGTCCCTTGGACTTACCTCAAGATTCCTTTACTACGTAAAGAAAAAAACCACATGCATGATTTTTTCATCCATAATATTTATCATTCAAGCTCTTGGTAGACTCACCGCAAAACGAGTCGCTCGAAAAACAATCTTCGACGGCCTACGACAAGTCCGACGTAACTTTATCAAAAATACGCAGGTGCCAAATGAGATTAATCGATAAATCTAATAACTGGATATCGATTAATCGAAATGGCTGAGAATTAAATCAATCTGCATTTCATTCATCGCAATTGTCGTCACCGAGTCCAACTTAGCAGGGAAGCACAAAAGACAAAAATGTATGAGAGTTCCTGAGCAGTTGCCGGACGTCCCTTGTGCGAGCACTCGACTCGAAGTTGAGCATGAAGATGGATGAGAGGAGGAAAGAGTGCGAGCAAACCCCTACCAGCATTTTCTAACGATTCCTGAACGAGCGAGGCGTCTGACCAATGAAGATTGACCAAAGTCGTGCTAGATATTCGATAATATAGAGACTGGAACGAAAATAAAAATGACTACGACGAGGGACGAACAACCCGACAAGGAAACTGGGCGAAAAACCGAAAAAATCGGTCAACGAGAATGGAGCAAGAGAGACATGAAAATTACAAACTTTTCCAAGTAGACTCGAAAGTTGGGGAGCCAATTATTCAAGAGCTAACTTTTAGAACCTTTGACAAAATTTCAAACTGGCCTAAAAGTTGTACAGGGAAAAAAAATCAAATATTCTCTTTTGATACGTTCGCGTGAACGGGGACGAAGAAATACTCGTTGAAACGCTGTGGCCAAGTGATCGTTCTGTTGGCAGTCATTGACTGACGATGTGACGAGCCCTGAGTCGCTGTGAATGGGAAGCGAAATAGGAATGAATGGGTCGAAGTGAAGAAAGCCCAAAAAAAGGATACATTCTCGATTATCTTCTTTTCCATTCTTTGCGAGGTTTTTCGAAAATACTTTTGCCTCGAACAAAATTCTCGAGATTTCTGCTTTCTCCGCATTCTTAAACCCGCGCTTTTCTCATTCTTTCCACGCGTCTCTATGCAAATACATCCTCCACGTTTCATTCTCGTTTTCATCTATTTTTATATTCATTCGAATTCCTCGAGGCACTGCAGACGAGCGATTCTAAAAAAGAACCTTCGATTCTATTCCCGAAAATGAAAAATCTAATTAAAGGAGCCAATAATCCGTATCGCCATTTTTCACGAAAAAACTCAAATTTTCTTTGTTTTAATAAAACGTAAAAAATTTCCCAATCGACCCAGTTTTCACACATCGAGACGGAACTCGTCCCAACGAAACAGGAATTTATTCCCCGCACTTTCTTCGAAGAAAAAAAATAAAGGCACAATAAAACTAAATATTCGTCAACGGAATGACAAATAATAAAAAAACAAATCGACTAAATTTTTATCTGCACCAATGTCATGGAAAATGTCTACCTCTTCAAGCATTAATTAATCATGAATACGACCCCTGCTTAGTATTATTACTCCCAGCGCATGGGGCATTCCTTTCGCATTGGCGAAAATTAATCTCGTTGATTCGTGTGAATTTTCCATCAACGTCTTCAACGTAAAAATTGAGCAAACAGGATTTTTCGAGATTCCTCCATTTTTTTCTACCAGTCCTCCTGGATCAGGCTGCGATAGCTCTGCAACGATCGCGACGATAATACGTCCTGTGACCTTGAAAAAATGAATTTCTTCGGTTTTCTCTATTTTTCTGCAAAATTTCACTTTTTTTTTTTGAATGACACCGAAAAAATGTATTTCTGCGACTCTGAGGCGACGTGAAATGCCCCATAGAATGTACTCGAGGCTACGATAAAAAATTAACGACAATACTCCATTACCAGAATAAGGTATAACTGTGTATGCCGGTACAGAGTGCCGAGGCAAAGGTGGCAATGACTCGAAGGCTTTGTAATACTTTTACGATGTAATTACAAGTTCTCCGCGGCGTCGCGTCACCGAAGCAACTCTCGTAATGCACGAGCACTCACAGTCGATTGTTCTTAAATCGTAAGATGAAAAAAAAAAAGAAAGAAAATAAAATAGAAAAACAGACGTTACAGTCAATGAATAAAGTCAATCGGGAAACCTCGTTTATGGTCTTTTCTCTCATCGAGTACGACAACGTATTTGTTAATAAAAGTGTAAATTGACATTTATTACGAAAACTCGTCGAGTCACAAAAACGTGCGGTCACCGAATGATTTTTATTGTTGAGGTAACAAATTTCATTTCGTTTCAACTGTCAGGATCGCTGGACGAGAAAAATCAACGGAATTTCCTCACAGACTTCGTGTCGCTTTCGTCGCTCGATTAAAAACTCGACGCGGGATAAAGATCGTCGCATAATTAATGAGACAAAAAAATGGAACGAATCGTGAAGCCTTATCGTGTAAATACGCCAATGAGGACTGATGGGCGTGATAGGGTTGAGCACAAAGCAGGTATAGGAAAAATAACATGTTTTAAGGAATATGAAGGGGAAGCCGGAGCAGGGATGATCTCCGAAGCGATAGTCATCCCCAAGGGGTGTAGGAAAAAGCATGATGAACGGGGGAACACCAGCCAAACCCGTAATAAAACTGTTGCGATGCCAGTAGCTACCTGAAGCTCTCTCAACTGGTCTCAATGTATATACAAGGGGTTGACCATCGACGAAGCTATAACTGATAACAATCGGCTTCGACCCCGATCCCACTGTAGACCCAACCAGTTAAGATCCGTTCAATGCATTTTTTCCCCTCTTTGGACACGCAAAATACGAATCCAATAGCCCGTGCACAGCCACTGAACACCATAACTCAGTAATCAATCAACCCCGACTCCTCGTTCGTGTGTATCATTACCACAGTCCCCCCCCCCCCCCCCCCCCCCCCCCCCCCCCCCCCCCCCCTCCCCCCACTACCATTCACCATTTCCTTTCGAGCCCAGTTCTCATTCGTCCCGGAATTCCTACAAGAATTAAACGAAACTCAAGGCAACCGAATCGACGAAAATTTCTTTCCTGAGGAAATCCCTCGTTCCATTTCACATTTCAACCTCGAAATTACATTTCTCCCCTTCCTGTCTTCCCTCATTATTTCTTTCGTCATAAAACTCGGGTCACTCTTTACCACGTATCATTTCACCGAAATTCAATCAATTTTTAATTCTTCTCAATTTCCACATGTTTGCGATGGGTAAGCCGATCACTTGGCTCATTTTTGTATTTTGACCCAACGGAAATGACCCACAAGTTCTCATCCATCGACTGCGACCCTACATTTCAAATAATTCAATCTTTCTCCGTCGCAGATCCGCAAAAAGTATTTTTTTTTTTTTACATTTTATTATTATTATACGTTCAATTTGCACTCTGGACTGTTTAGCGGACGTTTACACGACGGGATGTCGAATAGGACGAGACAAGACGATGCTGAAGGTTTCGATCGTTGGAATGCACCGAAATTCTGTGTTTTCTTGAGCAGATCAGAAGATTCTTATTAAGTTATTTGATCCGGACAATGAAACAATCTTTTTTCGGATCCCAACCGAAAATCCGGCACGCAGATTGCAATGATTTTTTTAATCGAACAAATAATACATATAAAAAATATTTGGCGTTGGATTCCAACGTTGCCAACTTGCAGGAAGTTTATCAAGAAGTGTCGTGCAAGAAGTGCGGCGAAACAGGATCTGTGTGAAATGCCTCGCATCGACGCAGAGGTCAGCGAGGCCTAGAGGAACGTGTTTGTCAATGAAAAATATTTGCGTGGTGTATCGCGAGGTCAAACATTGTGACGTGACGTGACGTGATTTGGCCAGAGTCTTCGCGAAGTGTTCTCGCGATTTAGTTCGTGTCTCTGTCTCGATTGCTTTATTCTCGAACCTGATAAGTTTATTCTCCCGAAAATTCTTAACAATCGTGTATTTCACGTTTTTCACGAATGCGGCTAAACCCTCCCTTGTTTACATTCGTCCACATCGTTTTTGCGGAGATTATGAAGAACGATCGTTCGATGAGACGTTTTCCAAATAAATTGTCCGTCTCATCGAAGATAAAAAACACTCTCGACAATTTCTTGGAGGAAAGTGGCGTTTGCGTCGCCGAAATACAACGAAAAATACATTTTTCACTAATCATTTTGATAATTAATACGATCCTTCCAATTTCTCTAGTAAATTCGGTTTTTCAATGACAAAGAAGAATGACAACAAAAAATGCATTTTTCTTTCATCATTTTGATAATTAACACGATCCTTCCAATTTCTCTAGTAAATTCAGTTTTTCAATGACAAAGGAGACTGTTCCATTATAGTTGACGAATCCTGTATGCAAATTTCTCGCTCTGCTATAAAAAACGATCACTTTCCATTGCGTCTTCCTGTTCCCCACGGCGGGGAAGTTTTAATTGTGGAACAAAACTGAAAAATCATTTTTTCCTTTCTCTCTCTCTCGTCTCGATCGATTTCCACGAGACTCGATTATTATTTTTGCACGACATCGCTCAGTCCTTTCACTACCGAAAACAAATGTCATCTATTTTCGTAACTTCAAGTTGCAACCGATTTCCGAGCACAAAAAAAAAAGAATTGCTTCGCATTCCAACGTAATTTACGTCCTAGAGAGGCCAGAATTTTCAAAAATATTCTCCAGCGTAAACCCATCGAAGTTTTCTTCGTGTAAATGTTGCGAAGATCGCACAGTTCGAATGGCAAAGGTTGGAACAAATATATTGAGCTTTCTTGACAGATTTGCCATTGTGGCTGGCGAATTTGAATGAAAGATCGAAAAAAATGGCATTGCGAGCTTAGTGGAGAGAAAAAATTGGAAACTGACAGTTGTGGAGTTTCGTAGAGTTGGAAAAGTTGAAAAAAAGGTTTGTAAAAATTGATATTTTTGATAGATATCAATCGAAGAAGGAAAAGTGTGGAAACTTACGATTTATAAACACGGAGAAAAATCCTCGATGGCACCCGTAACATCCACTTTGAAGCACACACTTAAAAAGTTGTTTTTTTGACTTAATAAAAAAAACTGAGACATGAAACACGTATCGACGCACGAAATGTAATACTGTCACGATTCGAACAACACTGTCGATGTATTGGGTTGTCCCCAAAGGCTGAGAATTCCTTTGGGCTTTGTTAAACTTGAAAAATCTTTAGTCGTGAAACTCGGAGCTGTTTATTTCGGTTTGGAGAGGAATATTCAACTCGAGAACTGGATTGACCGCCTCGGGTGTTAAAACTGTAATCGAGTAAATGAAATATTCGTAAATCGATGGAGGCCGGTCGAACGTTTGTTTCGATACACTTGGGTCACGTATAAGAAGAGAATTTGGAGAATTTTTCAACTACTCGGGGGAAGCAAGACGTGGCGAATGATTGGTTACGGTCGATAGAGGTGCAACGGATACGAATGCAAGCGCCATTTTAGCCCGTTGCAGCAGCCCGTCCGGTCGGTTCTCGGCTCGGTCTGCGCCAGGGCGAAAGCAACGACGAGAAAGGTGGATAGCAGGGCAGCAGCAGCAGCAGCAGCAGCACTTTATTCTCCGTCGGAGGCCTTATTTCTGCTTCTTCACTTTTTATTCTCTACGTCTGTCCCTATCCTCTGGACGCCTGAACACTTGGCGACTCAATAACATCCAAATCTCAGCGACCAAGTCATATTTCAAACAAAACAAAACAGCACACTTATGTAAACGCAAATCCTTTACACGTCACTTTATTGCGAAGGAGCAACTCTCAACGAACTGCACTTTCCTTTATTTATTATTCTCCTTTTTGCTTCTCGATACACTGATATTTCGAGAAAAGAGGCGGCCAAACTTTCACCGTTGCGAAAAAAAGAGTAAAAGTAGCGCGGCGCGTAAAGACGTCTGTGTGATTTCAATTTTTTTGTTCGGGAGTGTCTTGACCTTCTAGTCCCGCGATCGCACTATTTTGTTGCTTTGAAAAACACACACTGGTTCGATAGACGGTAATAAAGTCGATAAATTTGATACGGTGGTCGCGGAATGGGGAAACTTAAAGAACGAATTGTTTTTTCTTGCAGATCAGTCTTTTGATATTCTCGTTTTTATTAGTTGTTTTCCACTAGTTCGATCGTATTTCTTCACTGACACTTTTTTTCGCTAACCGAAGCGGAGGAATGACGTGCCAATTCCGATACGGAGCGAGGGGAAAGGGGTGGCTGGAGAATTTAGAAGAAAGGGTTGGATGAAGAATTTCGAAAGCACGAGGAAATATCTCCTTTCTTTTCTGCTGCCGCGCACGCACTACCAAACAAATAAATAAAGCTTTTGTATACTTGTATATACGCAAGTTGGTGTGTGAAGAAGGTAACGATGAAGATGAACGAGAGTGCTGTTTGGGAGACGACGCACTTTGCAAAGATATAACGGCCACGGTTAATATTTGTTTAATTTTTTTGTTGTGTGTGGCTGGGCAACACGAGTCACGCGTAACTCGTACGTGCGCTTCACATTACGTCCGTCCTTCGGAGCGAGGGAACACGAACTGGAGTGGAGACTGGAAACTGGAATAAGGAGTAAGAATGCCGCCGCCGCTGCCCGCCACCGCTTGGTTGCCGCGACCGCCGCGACGCCAGTGGCGCTCAACGCGCCGAACCGACGCGCATCAGCGATTCTCAAACCCAACCCTCGCTCGTCCCTTCCCGTCGTTTCGCCTTTTTTATAACACGCTTCTTTATATATAAGTATATCATCTGTACATATTATACCCGACCAACCGAAAGTTGACCGACGAACGAGCCAGCAGATCGAGCCAGTTCCTCGTGCCTTCTTTTCTCTATCTTTCTCTCTCTCTCTCGCTCCCAGCGCGTCGCCACGAATACGCTATATACCCGCAACCAAGCAGTCGGGGCAACCGAAGCGCTTCGAGCCTGCCCGGCTAGTTTTCACAGTACCGCTATTCGGACCTTTTACACTTGATCGTTCGAGTCAATGCCGCAAATCACCTAGCCGGTGCTGCTCTCTACGGAACTCCATACCGGGCATTTGAAACTTCTCTCAGTCGCCCTTGTCATGCGATGTTTACGTTTTTCATGAAATAAAGCTTGTCATTTTCTGCTCAATTTACATACCAGGCCACGGAATATCTTGCAACCTTTTCAAAGTCCAATTCGTATTAATTACGTTCTATACATTATTAAATCACGAGCGGGAAAGAGTCTCGTGATAGTCATTGATTTTTGTCATGGCGTCAAGTGTAATCGGTGCACGTGCGCTTGCTCACTAAACGCAAAGGGCGAAAATCTCGAAAGATTGATAAACAGCCACGCCGTAGCTGAACCAAAACTTCGAGGCCTACTGTCTGCTGGTGCTCCTGACTATAACTGCTGAATCACTTGTGGCTCTCTCAACTCATCGATGTCGGTGGTACTGATCCCTCTAATGATCTTGCGTTTCCGTACCCTCTATATTTCCACCTACGCGTACAAACATTACCCTCTTTTACCCTCTGGGCCTGGTTGTGCCGTATCGCAGGTGTTGTGGGCGTCATTGTCTCTCATTTTCGGCAATCCTGTTCCCCGACGACCAAAGACCAGAAGGAAAAATCTCGGACATTTTTGAATACTTTTTCGAAGAAATTCCCCACAAAAAATACGTTGATATCTTTTCAAAAAAATCGAATCATATTTCGTCCGTTGGTACATAATGATTTTTAAAACCGATCGAAAAACAAAGATAATATTTTGTATCCATTTTGCATAGATAGAAACTTTACTTGACAAATCGAAATGTTCGGATGGAAATTTTTGGAACGGAAACAAAGAATCAAGCCCCACGGCGCGAACGTTTTTTTTTTAACACCGTGTTCGAACAATGGTGGCTCGTTCGTGCCCGGTACACCGTTCTCATCCAATTACCACGGCATATGAGATAATGAGACACATTATCAATCCAAAAATCTGTCGCGGCGTTGAAAAATATCGATTTAAAAAGACAAAACCTCGAGCAGACAACTTCGTAAACGTCAGATTTTTCTACTTTCGCTATAAGCTCGAGACACGGGTATTTGAGTAGAAGCTCGGCTCATAATCGATGCGTCAAATATACCGGCGTGCTTTTCGTAACGGCAAATTGGTGTACCTGCTGTCTGAGAATAATCTCGCTGATCGCTTCGTAATTTAATAAATGTCGATAATTGCTTGTCGCACCGTCTCAAATTAAATATGTATGGATATATATCTATATATATCCATACATATTGAATTTATTTACTCTACAGCATGTTCGCCAGTAGCACGAAATAACCGTTTAACTTTCCCTCGATCTAATTTATATTTAATCACTATGGAATTTCATTTCCCTGGCGACTTTATCAAAATTTTCATCACTGCGCGATCTCATATAAATATTGGCGCAGAAGGGAGCAACGAAATTTACTCCTCCGCCATTAAATTCCCCATAAAAATGATATTTACGAGAGTTTGCTGTGCAAACGAGTCAACAAATAAACGTGACAAACTTCTCTCGTTATTCAACTGAGCATATTTTATTAACAGAAGAAATAAAATAATTGGTAACTCACTTACGTCGTTCTTATACGTAAATTTACAGAAATTCGGCTTCATCTGTACAACTATCTCGATAATCATCGCGCTCGAGACTATGCATAAAATAACAATAAGAGTAATGCTAATAGTAACAACGATAAGTAACAAAATTCATTACTTTTCGAATTTCCCATCTCTACGGCGCAAACTTTATTTTGATGAATTCGTGGCTCTCTTATTGGCGATCAATGGTGGCGTTGGCTGCTTTGGGTTCGTCTGAGTCTTATGCTTTTTACTTTCGATGTGATACGCGAAAGAATTCTCCGAATGAAAGGAACGATTGCATGGAGCACAATAGTATTGACCTGCGATTTAAAATCATTCAAATTGATGGCATCATTGCGTATGGAACGTTTTAAACGCTCATCCAGAAGTTAAGTGCATATTGGGTCGATCTGACCCGATGCCTCTTTCAAATCGTTGCATTCCGATAAATATGCATTTTTTTGTTTTTAATTTTTGTTATTTCATGGACCTCAATTTATTTTTTGACGAGAACGAAAATTGAATGCGAAAAAGTTCGATGCTATGACAAACAATAGGTGATAGAAAATTGTTGCGGTCAAAACGACCCATTATGCACTCGGAGGTTTTGATCTCATCCAACTCAATTAGAATTTCAAGAAAAATCTAGAAATTATTCTCCTTCAAAGGATTTTTATATTCTCGCAAATATTCTCCAGATTTCTGGCATTTTCAGAAAATTATTAGATGAATTGGACGTACCCGAGGGAGTCCTATAAATAGAATAATCTATGGAAGATGGCACTGCTTGGATGGTATTGTCTTTTAGTTCGTCTGGAATCAATTAAACGATCAATAAGGTTTTCATTAATCGGAAAAAAACTCTCGGGAATGAAAAAATAATGTAAAAAATATAAAAAGACAAAACTGAACAGATGAAATGAGTGAAAATTGAATTTTATCAGTTTAATCGTCACCCACCGACATCAGGATTGCCAAGACTGTTGAGCTTCATCATTCTCAAGTGCCTGGCCCCCCGTTCGTGTTCCTCCAATTGTTCTGGTCGATTAGCCGTAACGCCACAAAGTTCGCATCGAAAAGTGGGCAAGGGCCACGAAAGATTGGGGCAATTGGCGAGCGGAGAAACAACCGGTGATGTTACTGGGGCGATCGTTGGTGCATCGACAGGTTTTATTATAGTTCCACTGCTTGGGAACGATATTCCTATCCCAAAACGACCAGTAGGATCTGCTGGCGCAGATGAGGCCGAAGGCTTTTTCGTTCTTGAAACAACCATTCATGACCACTTTATTTCGAGAGTAAATTCATGCTTAACAACTCACGGTTAATATTTAATGTACTTAGGCTTGGTTGCTCCTGTCGTAGCTCTGATATGCTTCTTTCCAGCGTAATGCTGACTCGCGTCTATTAGCGACGTGAACCACGTCTTGCACACCTGGAAAAATGAGAACGATGTTATTTATTCCAATTCGGTCTGACAATATCTCGTCAATGTCATTGTCTGTTCAAGGGAATTTTTGTCTTTGCCCTTCTACAATTTAATGACGCGAATTATCGATTTCGGGGAAGTTTTGTAATGAACTTAAGCCCAGAACTATAAACCGGGGTAGCTCTCCACCCCGGGCGGGCTTCGAATTACGTTTCTAAGGTAATTTTTCAGCACAGTCACGTACTTAAATCGATTTTTCACCATCAAACGTTGGTGAAATTGAATTTGTTCGTCACTATTATTTTTGGCATGAAAAAACAAGAAGATTCATGTACCTGTGAGTCAGATAACTATTTCCACAACGATTTTACGAACAAGGAACCCGTGGGGTTGATCTTCACCCCGGTTTGGAGTTTAAAGGTTAAAAAATGGAAAAACAAAGGTAAAATGAATATTGGAATACGAACGTCGCAATAGGTGTTCCAGTCGGTGTTACTTGTTGGATTCGTAACTTGTCCATCGTCGGGTTTAAGCTTTTTTACACTTTGATTGAGGAACATGGAAACCTTTTTCTGATGAGGTTTGCCTTCGTAGTGTAATTTGGCCTGGACAGTGGAATTCATCTGGAATACGATACCTGATATTTAAATATGAGGAAATTTCTAATAAATCTTGTCAATATAATAGTAGAATTATTCTCACAATGGCGTTGCAGAGGTCGCAAGTGAGTGGTTTCATGAGAGCAGAAAGATGCTTTTGAGCTATCGCCACTCTCTCTGAATAAAAATCATTTAAAAAACTCGATTATTCACGAGTAAACGTACGAACAGTCAATTCGATTTTTCTTCATTTTCACTTATTCGTTAGTGAAGAATTCTCAGCAAAAAATATTGATTTATCAAATGTCATAATTACAAGCAACAACATCGCAAAGACTACGTTGTCATTTGGACAAAAGCCACGATGTTGAAGTTTGCATCGTTGGAATGCAAATTCCATTTTTTTTTTACCAGATCTCGAGGCTCCACCTTTTTTTAGGATTCAAACCCAAAACGAGTGTAACAATTTCCATGGTTTTTTAAATTAAACTTGATAAATTAAAGTGAAATTAATAGGAAAAAGATCTTTCGTTGAATCCCAACGTTGCGAACTTCGGTTCCGCACCAAAGCGTAAGTTTGGGTTGAGAATCTCGTTTGTGAATGATTTACCTGCGTCCTGTGCAGGATCTATACATTCGCTTTTGCGTTTGGCCAGCTTACTCTTTGCTTTATCACCGGCTGGAACAATTTTCTGGTTCGGATGAATCCACGGCGTGGTGGTCTCTATCCAAGATGAGGCTTGTGGTACAACGTCCATGGTATCAGATTCAGTGGGAACCCACCAAGGTTGAGTAACTCCGCCAACTTGTTCGCCGACCCCATGTGAGTAGAAAGGATTTTGCGCAGTTTCCAAAACCATAGGCTCTGCAACTGCGAATAAAATTATGGAAATTTAATTTCCATTTGTGTTCTCTTTGGTCTTTACTACTGAAGATGATTTCCAGATTTCAAGACTTTTCGTACCTTCTTGCGCCTTATCCAACATTGTCAACGTTGGCATAGTCTTAGCCTTTTCCCTGACAGAGTCTGTGCTTCCCAATTGCGCGGGCAGCGGTGGAGGAAATAGAGCTTCAAAACCTGTAGATTTTGATTAAATGTTTGTATCAAACATTCAAAGACAAAAATGATTCACAGCTTTGATCCTGTAACCGGAGATCAACGCTGGGCAGAGCACAATTAACCCTTAGAGTACACACGTCTCATATGCCCATATTGGGTCAATCTGACCCAAGACATTTTCCAAATCGGTGTATTCCAGTAAATATAGATTTCTCGTTTTTTTTTTTGTGGAAGCGTTTTTTCGCACTAATGTTCCATATTTTATGGACCAAAATTTACTTTTTGACCAAAACATGAAAATGAAATGCTTGAACATTCGTTGTCGCCAAATGCCAAATAATCAATGAAAGAAAATTGTTGGGGTCAAATTGACCCAGTGTTTACTCAAAAACTCTATCTATCTGATGATAAGGATCCGTTCAGCGATGTTGCTATAACCACTTGAGACTGTCTATGAACTTTCTATTAATTTCATTGCAACGTTATTAATTTCCTGGAAACAATACCCTCGAAAATATTCCGTGTGTGAACACCTCATGTTCGAATTCTTGTGACATAAACATAACGATTTGGTTAGAAAAGACTCGAGGGTCATAGAGGAACCTGATTTCAAGAGCTGTTCCGGTAAATGACGGAGAAAATGTATTTATTTGCGATAGCGTTGTCAATGATAGCGTTGATCAGACTTTACAAAGAAACGTACGAAAAAGGGGAATTTCTTGTTATGTCTTTATTCATTTTAATATCTGCAGTGCTGCCATCATCGAAAGGTGATCGAATAATTGAACTATTGTCGTCTGAAGGCTCACCTGGTACTTCGGGATTTTCAATAACTTTCGTAATTCTTGACATGGTATGATTGATAACAATGCTGACACCGATGTCAATAAATCAGCGAACAATTCTATGCTTGTGTACAGTAAATACACTCCACAGAATTACTCAAAACATATTGAATTGGATGAATCTCTTGTACATTTAACCCTTCTTATATTCTCACAACAAACGGAGACGGTCGGATGCTAAATTCGATGTGCAAGTCTTTCGCACCGGTAGCGAATGATGGAATTTCGTTTTTTTCCCTCCCGGATCGACGTTGTTTAACTTCAACTTTTACTAATTGACGAGAAACATTATTTCACGGGTCGATTGTTTGTGTTCGCGAAACTGATTCACTTTTGTTTTGTAAACAAAATTTCAAATACATGGGATTGCCGTGTTTTGAACGACCCGTGGAATATCGATCTGAACAAGCAAGATGGGGTAGTATGACTCGTACACACAGAGACCACACACATGCGCGACGTATAACATGAATGTGTGAGCGATTACATCGCGCCTGCAATTCGACATATATGTTGTTGCTGGTAAATCTAACGAGAATTTCCCGCTTTACCGGCTGCCAATCAACAACGTTGGATCGCGTATTCAAACGTACATCGATTTTTGACTCTTTTCGGGATATGCTACATGTTTCGATGCGACCTATATATATTTTTTCGATGAATCTACACGTTGCCGACATAATTACGACGCTCAAGCGGATTCTAAAGCAAAAAATTAAAACAGTCAAATTCAGCGGGCCAATAACCGAAGAAGAGCGGCTTATGAAGCTGCCACGAAGTGTTTACCACTGATGCTGTGTTCCGACACGCATACGTCTCGCGTACATGCTACATTCACATGTTCCAATGGGCAGGGCACACTTACATGTCAGATGCTCGTTCTCGCACTAAATTATGAAACTATCAGTTCGCTGCCAACGAGGACGTTGGTTTTGTACAGCTCACGTGTTCCGCAAAGTTGTGTATCGTCGATAAAACTTGCCAGTACATACTCTATTTTCATTTCTTTACATTATATGCAAACCATTATCAAGTAAAATAAAAAAATTAACGTCATATCACTGCGCGATATCGCAATGTATTTCGCAAGATTATATTCAGTCAATCTTTTTAGGACTTGACTCAGTTTTTACCCATGATTATTTGCACTATTCAGGCACACAGGATACCCTGACGATTTACGCTCACTAATTCCAGGAAAGACGAATATTGGTTAAGAAAAACATGGAGAGGAGCGAAAAACTGGAAATTGTCAAAAATGCTGTAGGAACCTATTCTGATTTTCCAAAAGAAGGAATACTATACCGGTTCGTATTTGCTGCTCTGAATACTCACGAATATTTTATGAGAGACAGAAATTCAAAAAATAAATGCAAATCAGTTAATTTTTCAATTGCACTCTTTATTCTAGAAAAATGAAAGCAAAAGAATCTTTTAGACAGAAATCAATTGTTGTGTTTCATTTTTTCATGCCATTTTGACATATCAGAATATGTTTGTATTTATTTGAAGGAGCACTTTTTAAACCGAAGTTGATATTCACGCCAGTTTGTAGTTTAAAGGAAAAGAAATGGGTTTATAGTTCCTGAGTTAATGCTCGGCTCTGGATCTATGTGAGCATTTTGAATGTTTTTAATACTTTTTTGCCATGAATTGACAATTGTTTAAAAACGTAGAAAAAGTATCTCAGCAAAATTGAAATATTCATAATGGGAATGCAATTTTCTACATAACAGGGATATTTTTGGTGTTTTTCAAAATGTAACCGCCATGCGAGCACTGAAGGATTTGGTAGTAGAACATGCACTTTCTCTCCAAGTAGACACCGTCGTTGGTTTAGATTCACGAGGTTTCCTTATCGGCCCTCTTATCAGTATCGAACTGGGTAAACCATTTTTACCAATCAGAAAAAAAGGAAAACTGCCAGGAAACGTTATGCAGAAAAGTTATACATTGGAATACGGCGAAGTAAGTTTCATCATTGAACTTTCAACATGTCAAGGAACAATCGGCAAAACCGTCCATTTCAAAAATCAAGAAATCACCTTTCTCCTATATACTGACAAAATTTTTCTTTGCGATAGTAGATTATTTAGAAAATATTCAACTCAACCAAAGACTTGAACGCACAGATTCAAGCTGGTTTTGTATTTGATATTTTTTTCTGAATTGTTACAGGCAACGTTCGAAATTCAAGCCGATAAAATTGCCAGAGGGACTAAAGTTTTAATAGTTGATGACTTGCTGGCGACCGGAGGTCAGTGAGCTGTTCATACCGACAGAAAATGAATAGAATTAACGAAATTAATCCGTTGAGTACACACTGGGTCGTTTTGACCCCAAGAATTATTTTTCACCGATTCTTGGCATGCAACAACAACGAATGTCTCTGAGTTTCGTTCTTGTTGGAAAATAAATTGAGAGCCATAAAATCTGGATAATCTACTGTAAAAAAAATTCTCTACAAAAAAATTGCATGTTGAGTCAGATTGACCCAAGATGCACTTATAGGAGGTGTGTACTCAAAGGGTTAATTGTTGTTTCCTCATCGTATTGGATTTTCGACGATTGTCTGAAATGTTGGGTCTTTTTCTAACGATTCGCAGGCTCTATGGGTGCAGCGGTTGAACTTTTGAAAAGCTGTGGAGCAGAGATCGTCAAATGCCTCGTTGTAATGGAACTTTTGTCCTTGAAGGGGCGTGACAAAATTGGAGCTCCGTTACATTCCTTGATAGAGTATGACTGACCGTGACCTTGGACGAGATTTCCTTGATACTCGACGATCAATCACACTGGAATTACGTATAAAGAGAAATTCTTGTATTTTTCATACGAATTTTTGAGTTTATTGGAAATGATGCACAAATTTTTGTAATTATTTATATGTAATTTGTAATTATAAGTACAGAATTTCCAGTTTAATATATAGATTTTTAAAATGAGTCCATAATAATTCAACACCTTCACATTCGCATATCGAGAATATTTTGAAATCTGCTTGATGGAAGTCGATAAACGTATGGGGGAGACAAAATACATCATCACTTTGAAGGTAAAACTCGCAGTTCGACGACGATCCCAAAGCTCGATGACATTTTTAATGAAAAAAAAAAAAAGCAATCGAATATTAGAATTTCGAGCCTTTTTTTTATTCCTTATGTCTTCCTGAAATTGTCCAAACGTTTCGCAAGTTGATGAAATAAACAAAAAAAAGAGGTTATTACACTCGTCTTTCGAGCCGAAATAAAAATGAGAGTTCCGCTGGAGCCTGGAAGTGCGCGCGCATTGGTAAACAACAGATATACATGATCAAGGCTATCCGTGCGCTCTGTACGTAATAAAACGATTGCTGACTGGTCTGAAACGATTTTTTGCGTTACTCAGTGTAAGTCTCGGACTAATTATAAGACTCACGTTACAATAACGGTCACGTGAACCTGAATCCAAAGATCGTCTCATTATTGCGATTGAATGCGAGTGAAAATATTAAAAATGTTGCACCAAAAGTGTATCAACGGTGTTTATCCATCAAGCAGCGTAACCAGATTCAACGTACCAGTTGATAAAATTCCGTGGAATGTCACATTCTCCGAATACGAACCGGTGGAATACACGTCGCCCGTTGTCAATGGTAATGTTTGGGCTGATCCCGACATGACGAATGAAGAATTTAGCCCCCAATGGAATTGCGTCGACGGTGAGAATATAACTGCGTACAATAAACTCTTTCATATCGTTCTATCATGTCATTCGTATTTATTCAACGAAAACGATGAATTTTTCAAATACAGTTGTGCAATCTATAACGTCAAAAAATGTAAGGGAAAATATATAATCAAGTGCATTTAATCGATTCGTTTCTATTTAGATAACGTGATAATATTAGAGTCAAACAGTTTTGTTTTTTTTGGATGCCTAGAAAACACATAATCATGCAAATATAATCGTCAGGTTCTCAGGAAATTCATTTCCAACAGAAAAGGTCAATCGTCAGAGTTTTATGGGTAACTATGGGATTGACGAACAAGGTTTTCCGCTGAATCCGATCGGTCGAACAGGCTTAAAGGGCAGAGGGCTTCTAGGGAGATGGGGGCCGAATCATGCGGCCGATCCGATTGTCACGCGCTGGAAACGCAATGGCACAGGAGCTCTGGAGATTGATAGAGCATCGGAGAAGCCAGTGCTGCAATTTGTGTGCGTGCAAAGGCGTGATTCCGGTGAATGGGCGATACCAGGTGGCATGGTGGATGCCGATGAGAACATATCGGCAACGCTCAAGAGAGAATTCATAGAAGAGACTATGAACGCGTTGGAAAAAAGTGAGACCGAGTTGGAGGAGATGAAGGCGTCAATAGCAAAGTTTTTTGCTAGCGGCGACGAAATCTATAAGGGATACGTAGACGATCCGAGGAACACGGATAACGCGTGGATAGAAACTTTTGCATCCAACTTCCATGACGAAAATGGCAATACAGTGGGCAACATGAAACTTGAAGCCGGAGATGACGCGACGAACGTACGATGGGTCGACGTAAACAGAAAACTCAATTTATACGCTAATCACGCAAAGTTCATTGAGCAGGTTGCTCATGTTCGAAACGCCCACTGGTGACTACCCCACGCACGTTCTTATCAATGTCAATCGATATGAATTGACGATCATCGATATTTCCAAAGAGTTGATTATTCGACTCAGAGCCCTCAGATGTGAAAAAAATCTAAATTCTACCTAATGCCTTATATAATATATATCACCTAAAAATGAGAAAGAAAAAAATATGTCACGAACCCTTCGAGTACACACTGGATCATTTTGACCCGCAAAAATGTTCTGTCACCGATTGTTTGGCATTTAATTATCGTTTTCTGCAAAATCAAAATGCACGTCTACCGGAAAACAACGCTTTGAAAAACTTTGTGGGTCAGATTGACCCAATATGCACTTATAGGACGTGTGCACTCGAAGGGTTAAACAGAGTGAAATTTTCTGATAATATTGCGATTTAAATTGACGCGCTTTTTCGCACGTCCTTGTATTTTTATAACCGGTATTTTATCGGCAGACAGCGGCGGCTATTATAATATTATAATATATATTATTATAATATCCTCCTATAATATATGACCCAGAAGAGAGAAACAAAAATACGCCACAAAAGTGCTTTAAACAGAGTAAATTTTTCTGATAATATTGCGATTCAAATAGACGCGCTTTTTCGCACGTTCTTGTATTTTTATAAACCGGTATTTTATGGCAAGTCAGCAGCAGTTCCGAGTGCATAAAGAAAATGATACAAAACTCGCTCATGCTGCTCATCGCGTTCATGAATAATAGCCTTGACTTACAAGTTAATAAGAAATTCACTTGGTCAGATGAAAATGATACGAATTCATGAACCTCATGGATAACTAAAAGGTTTAGCATAGTCAAGCAGGATTAAAATGACGTTTTATTTACCGTTTAAACTCTGCACAAGTACGTAAGTGCCTCCGAAATGTTCAGACACAATAAATAACTTTTCATAACAACACGAGACTCTTTCTCTCTTGTTTTTTTTATTATATATTTTGTCAAATTTATGCACGGTCTCTTAGACGGTTATTTAGACATGGGTAATAATCTAGCACATAATGGTAAGTAACTGATTACTGCGACATGACAAGTAAAACAAATATTCACTATAAAAACGTATAGTGATTATTTTTTAAGTACCATAATCTGTAAAAAGGAACTACTGAGTACCGGCGGGAAGTATCGATGTTTTAGTAAGTTATTTGATTCTGTTTCACTTGTTGAAGAAAAGCAACCTCAAAGGAGTCTTCGTATAATGGGCGAATGTGAGTGAGGGCGCGATACATTGAGCTCGGAAACATCAGATGAATACGGCATTGAAGTTCGCATCGTTGGAGAGGAAACTTTTATCCACTCACAAGTTTCTAAATTTTCCGAATCGCCTCAGACACTACATTTTTGGCTGCGATTCAAAAAAATAGAATAAAATAATGGATTCCTGCATCACAACGATACTAACTTCGACGTCTTGTTAAATTTTACATCCCATTCAGTTGTAATTGCGAGTAATACCAAAAAATAACACAATAAAACTCATGCTTCATTTACGTATATCTTTTTGTTTCGTTGTTAGGCCGACTGATTAGCTTTGCCTACGGTCGGTTCAGTTTCCTATATCGCCAGCGATATACTACGACGTTACGTATTTTTAATACAATTTTTCAGATCCTGCAACTTTGCAGCTCCAATTTTCGCATCGGCATGCACCAACGTTTATTGCGAGTCACAAAATAATATCGCCAATTCAAGTTACAGGAGATATGGGGGAAGTGTCACAATTCGTCAATTTACAGGCTTGGGAAATCTCCCAGTCTGAGTAATAAAAGTTCGAATAATTATAAAAAATCATTTCCAGCCGAGGTGGAAATTTGTATAATACGAGTGTATTCGTGGGCGTTGGACAAGGCACAAATCGCCGTCCAGGAACGTTCAGGAAAAATAAAATTCTCCGCTCCAAGATGGTGAGCCAGGGAAATTCTTTTTTCAATAGAATCTAACTTTTTTTTTCTTAACTACGCAAAAAATCTTACAATACAAGATACTTAGGTGTAACACGGCACATTACAGTCATTAGGACCGACGACGAGGCGATGTCGATTCCGAGGTGTTTGGATACCGAGCGAGTTGAGAAAAACTTCCGTCGAATTTTCGGCAGATTCAACGATATTGTCGTCGTAAAATGACAAGCTTTTTGATTCTTTGCTGAGTTCCTCGGGAGCGGCCTCGCTTTCAGACCTCTGAAAAAAGTTACTCGTGCTACGACGATTCAAATGTTTTTGTTGAGTGAGATACTTGGTGTTTAAAATCTCGCTCGATGCGATTTTCTTCTCCGATACATTTTTCTCCATATCCAGGGCCAACTGTGCTTGCGTCTGACCAAGACTAGCAGCATCCACGAATAGTTCTCGAGCTTTGTTCATGTTCAAACTTAATCCACCTCTCCCTTGGGCATGAAATACTCCCAGATTGTACATCGCGTCCGGGTGACCTTTGTCCGCTGCGCTTTTGTAATATTTCGCCGCCTGAAAAGTGAACGATACAAAATTTAAAACCCGTGCCAGCAAGATTTCCTACCGTTTGAGAAAAATCGTTTTGAAAGCAGTTCTCCTTGAGCCCTCGAACTACGAATCAGGCAAGCCCGAGGCGAACTTGGAATTACATTCCCAAGTTCATTTTTCGGCAGTTTAGGAACTTAAATCGATCTTTCTCCAAGTGAACCGTGATGGAATTGAATTTTCTCTCTACCATTCTCTTTGGCATGAAAAAACAAAAAGATTCATGCACTCGTAAGTCAAATTACTGCTTTCAGAACGATTTTACGAGCAAGAAACCCGTGAGGTAAATATTCACTCCGGTTTGTAGTAAAAAGGTGAAAAAAGGGGTTTGTTGGTCTAGGATTAATTTTACAATGTATTTACGAAATTTGTATATTTATTCTTCTACAATTTACCTTGATCGTGTCTGTCACAGTTCCAATCCCAAGTTCGTGACAGAGTCCCAAATTGAACATACTTCCAGACGACGAAAGATTCGCACCAGTGGTGAAATGTTTAACTGCATCTTTGTAACGTTTTTCTTCAAGTGCTTCTACACCGAAACGCAATTCAAACTCACCCATAACGATCCTATGAGTTTTCGTGTAATCATCTTTAGCTTCTTTCAGAGCCTGAAGTGAAATATTATCACAGAGGTTCAAGTCAATGGAATAACATTTTTGTCTTATTTTCTCTTCCAATTTTCTTTCTATCGTTTTTTAATTCAAGCACTTTGAGGAAAAATTACACCGCTGTCCCATATTTTATTTCTCGTTTATAATTTGGTTCATTAAGGTTGTTAGTCACAATGAGAAGTCATAATCTCTTCAAGAACATTTTGGAGTAGCAAAAGTGGTATTTTTAATTATTATGAAAAGGACAGTGTACACGATAGAAATATTCAGAAATAAAAATTCATTTATAAACGAGTGTTTACAAAACTCATGACTCGACAATCTTTGTTGATTTTTTCGAGTGATATTGCGAGATTTTAATCTCAGGCTGAGATTATTGGCTTGGTTATTTGATCAAATTCAGGAATAAGGTTCATAATTAAAGGCAGGGTAGAGCAATATGGATCAAACAGGGGGACTAATCAATCAGTCAGACTTAGATTACAACGTAGATTCGTTTTATTTTTCACGTTCCATGTGATTGAACAAACTCATTTGGATTAATCTGAACGAATGTGTGGAATGACGAATAAAATACAAAAATACAATATTCGCTATGGTCCAACAAAAAAAAACAGATTTTTTCGTGACACAAACGTCAAGTGCTTTTGCAGGCATTTTCTATTTTCCTTTTCATGAATTGACAAAATTCACAATTATTCTTGAAACTAATTATTCCATGGAATGGAATTGCAAAAATCGTAATAGTTGCGCTATCTGAATTTTAATCAGAAAATGAAAATTTCTTCTGGCAGACTCCGACTAGTTTACTATGAAAAACATGTCATCCAGCCGATCAAAAAATTATTTTTCTACATTCAACATTTAATCGTTCTCCAAGACTGATCGAGTAAAATCTTTATAGAACAAAGTCAAGTGAGATCCGTGACCCGCTCATGATGATCAAAAAAAGAAAGAGCGTATTCTGTCCATGTGTTTAGAGGGTATAATGTCTGCAAAACAGCATTCTCACCTCTTCGATGGTGATCGGACCGTACGGCCTTGGGGCTATCCATTCTTGTTCGGTGCTCGTTTCGCGAGCATCGTTTCTATTCTTGGCGACGCAATTGGTCACTGGCAATACACAATGGGAATGGATACCGAAGGTATCAAGGAGAGACACAGGTACACTGTGTAGCCTCAAGAGATGATTGTGCCATTTGTCGTCTTTGGAGGGCTCAAAGAGTCGTCGGCGGAGACAGAGCGACTGGCAAACTACCCAACCAACCGCGAGTACGCTCGTCTGTATGAAACAATAAGAAACAAAGTTTAACGAGTGGCAGATCATATTTCTGGAGATTACATGTCGATGGCATTGTGGAGGAATCCGCTCTGTATCGTTTTCAGGGAAATACGAAAACTCGTATGAGAAAATGTCTCACCCATCCAACAGCCTCGGACCAGGATCTCCGAGCGTCCCATTTTGAGTCATATTTTTTGTCCTTCGGTCCACGATGTTTTTTCGAATTGCAAAAACCGCTGTTGCACGAAGCGACGATGTTGGGTGCAAGAAATTTCTGTTCCTTGGCGAATTGAGACTTAACCTCATTTTCACTCGCGCCAGCGTTATCCCCCGGGGTCTGGGAATATATGCTCGTACGACAGCTCGCACGACGTTCTAAAGTTTCACGTATCCCGCGTGTCACTAACTTCCACATTTTGTCTTTCTGCTTGATTCTTTATTTCGCTGCTGCGATATATTTACAAACAACTAATATTTATATACCTTTCTACGTGTTTGACGAACTTGCGAAAATTTCTACTTATTTTACGGAGCGCCCTGCTCTCCGTCCGCGGGAGCGTAGAGCAATGATGGGACTGGTAAAAAATGGGATTTGGGAATGGTGTTTCCTCTCGTCGACTATTGGTGGTTGTGCAATGCTTTTCCATTCCCCCACTCCCTCCTCAATCGCTCGCGGTTTGATTCTTGCGAGTCCTGCGCAATATCAGGCAAATATAGTGTCTCTGATCCTCGTCGATATAATGAATGATAAAGATCGCAATAAATAATGCATTCAATAAACGGATTGTTCTTTTCTCATACTTTTCAAGCAGCAACATCCCAAATTCATTGTAAAAATATAAAAAAATATAAGAACAGATGCATGACGAGTATACGCCGAATATTGGGGACTGGAAAAATGTCTTTACGAATCGAAGAAATGCATAAAGAGTTTTTAATTAATCAGTAGTAAAATTTTTATTTTCCCAGACTGCTCGTTATCACTGATGATCAACAAGAACGACGGTATCGAGTGCCAAGGTAGCGGCCAGTATAAAGCAAACGGTCCGATGCCTCAGTAAAAAAATTGTTGCATTCTCACGATGTATGGGAATCCATGAAGTTTTTTAATTCCATGAGAATCTGTTAACCTTAACACAAATTCAACGATCTACGCGGCTAGTCACTTCGAGCATAGACTATACATTTTAAATCCCATCTTCCCTATATTTAAGAAATATAATAGTACATTCATTCATGAGGATGAAACGTAGTGAGGACGATTTTAAAAGCTGAATGCCTCATAAATATTTGCACCTAGAGTTTTCAATTTGTCATTGGCGATATTAGCTTGCAGCCAACCTGAGGCGATGTCTCCATTTTTCGGTAAGTCTCTGACTTGGCCGTTGATTATTGGGATTATTTTGGCCATTGGCATCGTTATTTTATTCAAATTCATGTATCCATTGGTCAAGCCATTATCAACGAGAGCGTTTTCCTTGGTACCATTCATTCCCACTAAATCAGCGGATTTACTAGAAAATTTGTTGCTCGACGAATCGATAAAATATTCGGAAATATTATCAACGAGAAGCGCAAAGCCGCTCCGTATCGTCGTCCTCGTCAAATTCTGCACTTCCTCGCTCTCGAGAAGATCAATGGTTTCTTGAATCATCTTTGCCATCATGGGGTTCGAAGAGCTTTTAGAATCCTCTTGAATCATATAGGAAGTTATGTTCCTCACAGGGTCGCGGTCGGCATCAGCGGCGACGCTCGACACGATCGACCAATAGATTTGTTCGACGTCACGCAAGGTCAACTTGTCCATGAGGGATATTGAGGACGTTACATCATCGACCTTTTCACGAATGAAATGCGCTAATTTGTCGACACCCTCAGATATCAGATAACTGCATACTGAAAGGTATTTTTTTCGATCGGCCTCGTCTATGCTCTCGCAACTTTCTGGATTTTGCGAACTCCTGAACATTAGTCCGCCTATGAGATTGAGCTCTATTCGCACGAGGACAACAAGCATTGTCGTTGCGTATATCAGAACTGCCGAGCGTGTTATCGCCAGACTTTTCAGTGTATTCCAACAGGCGATTTTATCGTCACAGCATTTCCTCAATTGCTCGACTATGCTCTCGGTGTCCACTGCTTTGGTGATCGAATTTCTTAGACAAACTGACAGATCCATAATAGTCTGATTGCATGATCTTTCCGTCGCCTCGAAGTGTTGGCTTCTTCTCGTCCTCTGCAACAACTCCCTCACCTCTTTCTCTTGCCATTCCCGTATTTTGCGCTGGCTGTATCTCGTCAGTAGGACAAAACCGCCTGCTAACAAACCACCAATGACAAACTTTCTCCTGTGACGAATCAAAAAACCCTTCACGCTCGAAAACATTATTGCCAAGTATCTCCTTCTTGGTCTCTTTCTAATTCAACGATCTTTTGCTTTTCTTGTTAATTCCACATCTGTGTAATTTGCGCAATTTCCATTCTCAATGCAAAGTCCGTTTTTATTCCCAACTGCTCCCCAAATTCCTGCTTGCTCCTTGCAGTCTGTTGGTTATGAAATTTGTTGTGTCTATAAAGCGCTCCACACAATTTACAATACAATTTTTGGTCTTTGACTCCAAGCGTGCGGTCGGCTTGTCCATACAGGTTTCCCAACAAATGTCTGTTAAATCGTGTACCAAGCCCTAAAAATAGAAAAAGCTTGTAAGAGGTTGCATTCACTAGAGAAAGAGTCCGTTTCATTCCCGAGTCAACACACACAAGTACATATCGGGTCAATCTGACCCAAGGAGTTCATTAGTTCACCATTCATTTTGTGTTTTTCTTTTTGTAATAAAATATTCATATTTTATGGACGTAAATTTTTTTTTTCTACGACAGGGATAATTTAATGCCAAAAAATTCGTTGCCATTAATTGCCAATCGGACACAGAAAACTCATAAGGTCACAACGACCGAGTTTGGACTGGAAAGGTTAATCGAATTTTCTACAAAATTTCGGTGGCACAGTGGTATGGCACAGGTTTATTCGAATTTAAAAATCTAGGCGAAAATCAATCGATAATCAAACGAATTTGTGAATCTTGAATTGTGTACACTAACCTGAAAACGCTGATTCGCCGATGCGACTTCGATGAATTTTTTCAACTGCAAATCAACCGCATTTTTGGAGTCGTTGTTACCAGCCAAACTCATACTTCTACGATTATTATAATTGTTATCGAAGTATTAGTATTCTTTTTTTTTCAGACACTTTTTAACGTAATTTATTGACAGAATGATGGAACTGTACGGTCATAGTTCAAAAAATCTTTCGTAACGTTGGAGTTTCGTTTGTGTGCGGTGTGTTTTGTATTGCTTGTGTTGAATTCTCCTGCTGTACGTGCTTCTCTGTCTCCTGCTGCTTCTGCTCGAGGTTAGTTTGAGCGAGAGAAATCAGTTCTAAGCGTTCTAAGATAAACTAACGATCCGACACGTTGAGAGGTTAGGCCCGTCATCGAGTCACGATTACAGCGACGGGTGACAGCACTACGAACCAAGTATGAGCTTGATATGAAAGGAAACCACGACCACCACTAGAGTTTTTCTAGATCTGTGCATAAGTGCATTAGACTAGACGCATTAGACGTGGTCAAAAACAATAAACGACACGACATGGAATTCTCGTTTCTGATTTAACCTGAAAATACCGTCACGATGACTTACGCACTACCAGATCTAGAGGATCAATATAAATTATTGAGCGGTCGCCAACAACAGTAAGTTTTTATAATTTCAAATTTTTACTAAGACCCACGTATGCTTTTTGGTGGTCATATGACCCTTCCATTGACACTTGGTTGGAGCATAAAAGGATTTGTCATCGTAGATTGATTTGGTATCGTAGAAAAAGTGACGAATCGAGTCGAGCAACTTCTATCAGTCAGGCTACACAACCAGGCTGATTCCGCGAATGATTTCAGGAAATCTTTTGTATTTTCTGAGCGTAACAGGGCTCGACACTTGCTGCTTGCTAGTGTTGTTGTTTACGGTTACAAACATAACCACACAAATAAAAAAATTATCAATTGCATATCGGAAATGGCCGTGAAACGGTCTGAATCATTTTCAACGATATTGCACATAAAAAATTACGTGCATAAGCATTTTATCGCAGCTCCTACAGCTGATAACATTAATCCCACAATCAACCGAGTCGGACTCTCCTATGAATCTGCATGAACTAAGTTATACAACTTCGATTATTCGAACATTTCGATAGTCCCCCTGGGTAGTTGTCTTATTGTGATGATTGGTAGCGCCGTGGAAATGTTTGGTAGTTAGTACTTTTTCTGGAATAAAAAAAAACCATGATTTAATAAATTGTAATGAAATGTAATGGGTTATTTTTTACAAAAATTCAAACTATACTTCTCGCATTTAGTCACGTGATTCGGTAAATTCACATTCACATTCATTCTTGCCAGTTATTTATGTGTTTATTCCCTCGTCTTTACTAAACTTCACCCAATCTTAACATTTTGGGTTATTGTCATACCCCATGTCATAAAAATACCATATAATTTTATATCATTGCAGGAGCCGATGTAGAAAAGCGATTTTCTGGATAGCTTCAGGCTTAGCTGTCCTAAGCTTACTCTGTGCCTGCATTATATCGTTCGACCTTTTCACTAGTTCGAACGTTTCGTTTGGGACGGAAGATTTCTACCGAAATAGCATGATTACGTTATGGCCACGCCGGCTAAGAATCGGAAACGTATCGACAAATGAAACTCATGAGAGCAAAGCAACAGAGAGCGATGAGCTGGATGTGGAAACCACAAGGTAGATATGTGATCTCTCGAAATTCGTCGGATATTTTTCGAATACTTCATATATATGCGTCTTGTGTTCCTGCCGCAGGCGTTCCAAGAATCTCTGCTGCAAAATGCCTCTCCCTTCCCTGCAGGGCCAACCCAAAATTTCAAAACCCACTCAAAGGTCCCGAATAATCGAAAAATCGGATGAAACTCCATTCTTTGCAATGTGCGCTTACCCGACCAATGTTACGAATATTTACAACCATCAAGGCCTCCGTATAGTTGGAACTTCCTTTTTCTTCGAAATGCTCGTAATATCCTTTTCACGTTGATTATTGATTAGTCAGATCATCGTCTGCTACTATACAACACCCAAAGAGCTGAACTCGACGTGGGAACTGAGTCCTGCACAAATAGACCCGCAGATCTGCACTCATGTAATCGTGGGTTTCGCAAGCGTTGTGGACAGTGAAATTAGTTTGGGAGATGCCTCTTTGGTATTCAGGGACGTTGCACAACTAAAGAATCGCGAACCAGGCTTGAAGGTGATGTTCAGCGCGGGTGGAATGGGCGACTATCAAGGTGGATTCCGAGAAATGGTGAAAACTCATGCAAACAGAAAACGGTGAGTAATAAAATTTCGGTTCTGCGAATGTGATGCCAAGTAAATTTCGCTTTTCTGTTGTTTCCTGCAGATTCATCAGGTCCGTCTTGAAAGTTATTGAGACGTTCGACTACGATGGTTTCGACCTGGACTGGGAATTCCCGGCGTCGATGGGTGCCAATCCAAGGGAGAAAATATATTTCGTTCAACTTGTCCAAGAATTGCGCAAAGAATTTGATCGCAGAAGTCAACGGCTTTTATTATCAATGGCAGTCGCTGCTCCAACTGGAATCGTTGATCAGAGCTACGACATTCCTGACATTGCTCGGTAAGTTCGTTGCCGGACTCTGGATATCTTAAAGAGATTAAAGTCTCACTCCATGAGGTGGAAAGCGTCAGACACTTTTCCAGAAGAACGAGGATTATTAGCTGCATTGGTTGTCATGGCCGTGACCTGAAAAATACGTAGCATAATCCATGACAACCTCTATTTTCGTAACGGCTGAATTTTCTTCCTCACAGTGGCGAAATTGGTTCGGCAACGCATTATAAAACATAGAACGTTGCGTGCGATCCCTCTTTCCATCCCCGAGCATCTGTCGTGAGACCAAGGTTACGGAAATAGAGGTTCGAGTGTGCGCTAGATTTTCATGTAAAAATAATGCCTCGTTTACGTTCCATTTAATTGAATGTTACAAATTCCTTTTTTTTTTACCTTCTAGATTCGCAGATTTCGTCTCTCTGTTGTCCTACGATTACCACTTTTACTTATGGTATTTTCCAATAACCGGTCATAATGCCCCGCTATACGCTGCACGCAAGGAATCTGGTTACGTTGAAACGTTAAATGTTAATTATTCGGCCTCGTATTGGAACGCTAATGGGATGCCTCCAGAAAAGCTTGTCATCGGTATACCAACGTATGGCCACAGTTACGAACTCGATAACTCCCTCAACCACGAGCTGTTCGCTCCTGCCACAAGTTTTGGAAAATTAGGAGAAGAAGGTTTCGTCTCTTATCCTGCCATCTGTTCTTTCCTCAAGGATGGAGCCACGCGGCAGTTTGATGACGAGAGTAAAGTACCATTCGCTTACAAAGACAGAGAGTGGGTGTCGTACGAAGATGCTATAAGCGCTCGAGTGAAGGTAATGCTTTCTAGCTCGCTATCCCACGGACAGCGTCGCTATGCAATTAACCAAAGAATTACCTAATCACAATCTTGTGCTCCATTCCAGGCGGAATGGATCAAAGCGAGTGGATTCAAAGGTGCAATGATATTTTCTCTTAACGAAGATGACTGGAGTGCGATCTGTCCTGATGCACGAACAAATGAAACTTTCCCGCTGACTCGGACAATTAGCAGTATCCTGCGGAGTCCTTAGCGCAATTTACATTCCTGATGTGTCCTCCGAGTGTTGCATTCGTGAGGATTTTTCCATTGTTTGTCGTTTATCTTTGTTTGACCCTGGAAAACTACAAACCCATTTGCTCTACCTTTAAACTACAAACCGGGGTAATTATTTACCTTGCACGTTTCTTGTTCGTAAAATCGTTGTGAAACTTATGACTACATGAATCTCTTTGTTTCTTCATGCTGAAGGGCATGGCGAAGAGCAAATTCAATTTCATCGAAGTTTAGTTGGTGAAAAATCGATTTTAATACGTAAAAGAAACGTAATTCGAAGCTGGTCTGGGGTAGATACCTACCCCGGTTTGTAGTTCTTGGGTGGGTATCTTTTTAGTTTGCAGACAAAACAGACCAAAACTTTACAGTATTGCAGCTCAACTAGTAGTAGACTCTAGTAGAAAAAAAACGAAACACAGATCAATTTTGATGGAGTGACCGCGTTTACCTTGACGACGTGTTTCTTCATTTGTATTTATTGTCAATAATTAATCAAATTTTATTTTCTTCGACTGTACATCAACACTTTTCACAAGTCCTCTGCCCAAAATTGAGAAATCCTCAATTATCGCGGCCACATCAAGCACGAGTTTGCCCTCTTCGTTCAATTTCCGGCAAGACAAATTTGAAATCTTGAACTCTTTCGTCTCGAGAGCCGAGGGCTTCAGCAAAACTCCGATCACCGAGCCACCGTACGTGTCGTGAAAGAATAACGCGACCTCGTCGTACCCATGCTGCAAATTTATGAACAGTCATGTGATTTATGGGGAAAAGAAAGTTCCAAAAAAGTGATAATTTTTCAGTTTTTTTTTTTTTTTAATTCATTGTCGGCAAGCATTTTTCGATATCGCTGATTTTTTTTTTGTAGCAACGGTGGTTGACTCATTGCATCTCGCCGCGTACGAGAAAATTTCCTGTCAGTCTAGAGCGGAAACAAATAATAACTCACCCTCAGTTCTTGAAGATAACGTTGAACCGGATCGAACCCGATAACTGGTATTTTCTTAATCGATTCGTCCTCCGGACGATTCAAATCGGTGACGGGATATTTGTCACTGAGATCGTGGAATTGATATCTTCTTGGAATTAACGAAGAATGCAAACGTATGAGGCAATCGTATTCGCTGATCGGAGCTCTGAATAGCGCAGGGAAAGAAAGATTCGATGCTGTATCGAGTTGCTCGTCCACGAGGCTTAATGCCCGTTCGGCAAGCGAGCCGATTCGATTCAAGACGAGCTGGGACGGAGCTTTCTTCGTCCATATCGACTCGTCGTGATCGTAAGGAGTCGAAATGAATATTGGGGGAAGCTCTTTCCCAGCGGATCTGAATGAATTTTCAACCCCGACGATTTCTTCCCCTGAAACGAAACAGAAATTTTAAAGACTTTTCAACACATCAACGCCCCTTACGCCCTTAATAAGAATTCCCACTTACGCGTCATTCCGTTGTTGAAATTAACGAAAATTGGCTCGGTACTCCAGTGACGACGCGCAAAAAGTTCCAGAAACCTGAGAAAAGCGACCTGGGGCGTTTGAGCTGATTTGTACGGATCGGGAGTCAGATAAATCGAAGCCACGAGCAATTCTACAATGATCCCAGGGATATGTGACTCGTCTAATAAATGAGCCGATAGCCATCTTTTTGCAAGACAGCAAGTTGGTCCGAACGATGGTTGTTGAGAGTGCAGGCTAAAATACCAAACAAATTCATCATGAAATTTATAGAGCAATTCTTTCATTTTTTTTCAATTCAAAGTCGAAAAATTCCGCATACGCTTTCTTTTTGATTATACTATCAAGAAGGAGTAATTCGTGATATTTTTATCAGCTTTACAACTCATGATTGTCGGCGGAACGCAAACCCAGGCAAACTCTAAAAAAAAATGATAAAAAACTGAAGAAAATAAATTATGAGCCGGTTTTATGATGAAAAAAAATGTGGCGTACGTTCGGAGTCCAGTAATGCGTTTCGAAATCAGAAAAAAAAGTCATGGGGTGTAGATTTAGAGAAACATTCGGAAATATGAATTTACGCACCCGTGGAGCGCGCTGCTGATTTTTGGCAAGTGGAAAAGTCTTTTCTCGAGTTCGATCGACTCCTCGTTGTCCCGATATTTTTGTACGCGGTCCTCAGATATTTCTCGTTTTAAAAGAGCTACTTCTTTTTGATGGGCCACTTCCAATCGGAACACAAAGCCATCCTTAAGAACGTCGACCCAATGGGAATTCGCCTGAGCTTTCAAGTGACACTGTGTTCTTAGGCATTCCGCGATTTGGATGTGAAATGCAGCTTTCGTTTTTCTAACAGCTTCAAGCTCGTCGGGCCATTTTCCACTCATAGCCAATTGCACGCTGACGTCGATCTCCGGTACATAATTGGGGACGCGCTTCGAGCAATTCTCATTGATCATCGAATAGTGGCTCTTCGTCCGAGTCACCAGAGAATCGTCGGCTGGGTCGAAGATCGCAGGCAACGGTGGAAAAACTTCGGTGTAACGGAAAACTGGACTGCAACCTTCGATTCCGGATACTGACAATGGCAAGTCCGTCAAAGAAGTCAGCTCTTTTTCGACATTACCAAACGCCCGCAGAACTTGTAGAGTCGCCTCTTCCCCTGTACCGTTTGCAAAGTGCAATCCTTTTACCTGAAAACACACAATGAATAAAAATCGTGAGCAAAAGTCTGATCATTTCATAAACTTCATTGTTCGTTACCTTTTTCAACTGTAAAAATTCCTCGATCTCATCAGCCACATATCCATACTGGTCTTTCGAAAGATCGAATTTTTCTTTCATCAAGTAAAGTATAATCTTTTTACAAATTATTCGCTTAGTCGCTAGAGTCTTTTTGCCTTTCGCCCAAACGAGGGCTTCGCAAGTCGAACCGTCTTGGAATCGTCGCAGCTCGGACTTGTTTCCCCAAAATTTGCGAAATACTGCAGCCTGCGAGACAAAGTAAGTAAAAATTCTATGTTCCTCAATCAAAATTCGCACACAATCGTGAATGGCGATTGAATATTTTCAATCGACTAAGAATCAAGAAGATATTCGACATTTGGCCCAATCATTATCCAATACCTCTTCGAGATTAGCGTGTGGACCTTTGTCGATGATATTGTAACAATTATCAGGATCGAGCGAAAGACCGATTATAATTCTGTCAAGACTCTCCGGCGGATTTTTCGTGATTTCCCATTCCTTCGTCGCGCTGGATTTTACGTATAAATTTGAAATTCTGTTGCCTAGACCTTTCTTCAGGATTTCCGAGATTAATTTCACAGCTTGTGATCGTTTGTCCGGTCCATAGTCGAGTTTATCATCGAGGGAGGCGTAATCTTTTACAATTTTTCTTATCACGGCTACGTCGTTGATGCTTCAGAAGAAATTTAAAAAAATGAAAATTACAGATTGATGCGTTTTATATAAAATCGTCACGTGGAGTTTACGTAATTTTCCGGAGCCTCATGAACATCATCGCTGTCACTTACCATATCAAGTTGTCGAAAGTCCTGCCAAAAGGAACGGTTCGCATGAACAAAGTTTGGAAACTGTCAATATTTGGATTGTCGAGAGATTTGACAGCGCGTTGAGCTTCGCTGCGAATCCAATTATAAGTATCGGCCGACAAATGGGCCGCAAAATTGTGATATCCAGTTGGGTCCAAAAACACGCAGTCGTAGTATTTTTGATAATCGGCGAGTCTTGTTTCGATCTCGGCTCCCGAGCACATCGTCACTCCTTTTTTAGTCCAATCACTCATCTCTGTAGAAAATTATAGAAATACCGCCATACACTTTTGTAATGAATGGAAAAATTAAAAAAAAAAAAAAAACATGGTCAAGCTTAAGGAATTCTTACCCAAATTGATCCACACGTTTCTGACGATCTGGTAGCTGCTCATAAACGTATTAAGCTTTTTCTCGAACAGCAAATGTAAAACGTACATTGTCATAATGTGATTGTTGAAAGAATCGTACGCTCCGGTACATTGTCGTTGCCTCAACCAAATTTTCAACAGAATTATACCGTCTCTGACGTTGGGATATTCCCCCACGATCTCAGCACTCGCTTTGTTGACTCGTGACATCGTGAGGTCACGAAGAACTATAGAATTATAGTGAGGTGTTGGTACGAAAGATTTATCCTCCGCGATATTTTTATCATTAAAATACCACTGCGGTCGGACACTGTTTTTCTCGGGTGAAAACCTATTCAACTTAAAACTACCCTCCTCTGCGGCAAGGTGCACATGGACCTTGACTCTTCTGCTCATTTTTCCAGTCGGTGTCAGTTGCAATATCGGTATCCATGCATCACCGACAAACTTTCTACTCTCAGCCAGTTCTTCGTCAATGTTTGCCGTCAGCCAAGACAAGTACAGAGCTCTTTTCATTGTGTACCGATAATTTTGGTAATCAAGCTTTTGGAAAAATTTTTCAGGCATTTCGATCATAACATCTATTACAATGTCCGGGCCGATTACGCATCCAAGAGAATAGGAACCTAAAACTCGGACACTTGATGGTTTCAGAAATTTAAAGACACCCTTCTGGTCTGTTCTCTTGATGGCTTGTGGAACTTTGATTCCCTGTATCGTTTTTCCTGCTGATGTTAACTGCGGGAAGTTTATGAGATTGCTAGTTATTTGTAACAGAATTTTATCAAAAAGTATGGATTGAATTTTTTTAGTGAATATTAGAGGGAAAATTGTGTGAAGGTACAAAAGATGGTGGACTCACTGGAATTTCTTCTGATTCATCAATTGAGAGAATTCTTTTTTTGAATTTTAAAAACCATGCGTCAAAAAGCTTTTTATATTTGTCCTTGATTCTCGTCGCACTGAGGACTTCTTCAATTTGGAGCCTGAACAAGTTGGAATGGTACAATGTCTCAGTTTCCCTGAGTTGGTTCAATTCTTCGGTTGTTGGTTGTTTGAACAGATCTTTGTTTTTTTTGCGTTTCTTCTTTTGAGATTCAGTAGGAATCTCGCCGTCAGCAGATCTTTTATTGCTTCTTGGCAACGGCTCTTCCGAAGCCTCACTTTCTCCTTCGCTTTCGTCGTCGTTGTCATCGTCATTGTCAACGAATTTTTCGTATGAGAAATCATTGAACTTCTCAACGTCCTCATCAACCTTGTTAAAAAAATCACCATGAGCCTTGAACTCAAGGAAAATAATGAGAGAAATGGAGAATTATTATTCGTACTGTACCTTAGAAATTGATGAATTTTTCTTGACCATGATTACGATCCACGGAAAATTGATTTTTTATGCTTGGAAAAAGGTTGTCGTCCAGATAAACAGAAAACCCGGGAATTTTGCAGGTTATGTATGATCGCACGTGGTGAGTGTGTAATCAACACTGGAAATCGAAATCAATCGAAATGATGGGTCTTCTTCTTCTATACCTTTTTGGCTGGACTCACTTGTGTCCGTGGGCCTAGCCTGGCCACTGGTGAGATCGGTCACTGGAATATTGCCTGGCGGAACGGCAACCGCCTGTAGATGCCACTACGGCGCGATTCTCCATTCATAAGCACTACTCTACAAGTGCTATTACTTTCGCTGTTCTATTTATTGGGTAATTTGGCAAACTTTAGATACGAGACAAGATTTTATAAAAGTTCCAGTGATTAGGAAAAGTGTACAAAACAACTGAAATGTTGGGTGCCGTCAGTAGGCGATTTGTCCACAAGGTACATTCGAAACGTTTTAAAGTTTTATCTAAACATAACCCAATTCTCGAGCAAGTTATATTTGCGTAATGTCAGACTTTTCCTGTACGGATTTTCGAATTATTTTGAATAAACAAAAAAATGTTAGGGGCTTGGAGGTGCGATGAGATGTTATGCACAACACACAACGCCAACCTCGAGTCAAGGTTCTGCGGGTCAGCCACGGCAGATCAATGAAAACGTACCGGGTCTCAGTGCCAACTGCGTAGACGTACCGAATACTCGTAAGTCTGCATTACAAGCTAACTTTTTAACCCTTCGAGTACATACTGGGTCGTTTTGACCCCAACCATTTTCTGCCACCGTTTCCGTCCAAAAATGTATGCAGGGCTATAAAGTATGCATAATTTACGACGAAGCTTAAAGCAAAAAATAAATTTTTACCGCAAACAACAATTTAAAAAATGAGTCATATTGACCCAAGATGAACTTATAGAGAGTGTGCACTCCAAGGGTTAAGTAAAGGGTGACAATGTTTGTACTCTCTGGCGACTTCTGTTATCAATAATAGCTGTAACTTAATTTGCAGCTGTCGGACCTGGTGCAGCAAAAAATGCGGAGTACAAGAACCCAGAATATTATTGTTATAACGAAATGAGCTTCGCCGAAGCTGAAATAGAGATGGCAAAATTCCGCCTCCCAGCTCCGTCCAACAAAAGAAAATTTGTGCCGTAATGAATCACTGATAGTTGTAAAAAATTAACCTCTCGTTTATCCCACATAAAACGTGAGAATAGTTAAATATCTCTTAGGACTTCATATGTATCAATGTGAATTATGAGATTGTATAAAAAATGTACAAATATATAAGGTATCTTGAAAAAGCAACGGTGCATCAGTTTTCCAGTTCATCATATTCCATAGTTCCACAGCTTGAGACAATGATTTTCAGTGTTGGTTTGCCAGCAATACTCCCATATCTCTCGATCTGTAATTTCGAACAAATTCAACAATCCATTTGTTATTTTCACATTAAACCTTGAACTCCTACAAACTGGAGTGGGTATCTACCCCAGGCAAACTGCTGTGTTCCTAAGTTAGTTTTTCAGCACTTTTAGGCATTAAATTCATTTTCGACCGACTAAACCTCGATGAAATTTAATTTGCTCTTTAGCATTTTCTTTGGTATGAAAAAACAAAAAGATTCATATACTTATAAGTCAGAGTACTGCCTTCAGAAATATTTTACTCTAAAGATTTTACTCTAAAGATATTCCGTCCAGTTTGTAGTTTCAAGGTAGAAAAAGGGGTTCGTAATTTCAGCGTTAATGAAGAAAGCAATTAACTGGGCTAAAAGGCATTAGCCGATTTTAATCACTTTGTAGAAAATTGGGAATACCTCGTTAACAGATAAAAAGGTTTCGAGTGTCGTAATTCAGCAGTTTTATATTTGCTCAGATGAGGATTAATTAGTACCAAGGACATTTTCATACCTCTTCGAGAGTGGCAAGGCCTTCAATGACTTTTCCGAAAACCACACGTTTGCCATCGACACTTACTAACTGTTTGAATGTCAGATTGAACTTGGAACAGTTTGAATCTTTCTCAAATCCACAAGTAGACAAAATTCCTCTTTCCGAATGTTTAAGCTCGAAATTCTCATCTTCGAACTTATTACCGTATATCGAAATTTCACCAGATCCATTGAATTTCTGTACATCACCTCCTTGACACCAATAACCTGGTACAATGCGGTGGAACGGTGTTCCCCTTGGAGGAGTCGAAGGACTTTAGTAATGAATTAAATTCTAGAAGGCTTTTTTCAACTTTTTTTTACATACTGGTAAGAGAGTCCATTAAAGCCTCTACAGAAAGACAAAAAATTTTCACAAGTTTTTGGGACGACGTCAACGAATAATTGGAATACGAGCTTTCCTAATTTCCGATGATTGCTTGGCATTTCTATTTCGAAGTAACATATCGGTCTGGTGTGATCTTCGATCGATTTCGTTAGTGCCTTTTTTTTCGAGATTCGCGAAGATTTTCTATGTTTTGACGAACGCTTTCTGGAAAACAAAATCACTTTGTAACTTCTCGATAAAGATAAAAATAAAAATTAAGAGTGAAAAGCAATTCACTTCGAATTTTCTTTTTCCAGTTTCGATTTTTTTCGCTGCTGCATTAAATTCGCAGTGGAATATGTGCCACTTGATTTCGTCATCCTCGCCATTATTTCCTTATTTTTTTCCATCTCTTTATTCAAATTTTCTTGTTTCTCGGAGGAGGCATTCAAGTATTTCCATTCCCGGTTCCAGCAGTCAGTTAGTCCCTGTTCCAAAGAATTTTCACAAAAATATTCGTACAATGCGAAAGGCTGACCGTCATAAAAACGACAAAAAAACAATTTCAGTTTTCGCCTCGGTGTCGTAAGTTCTTTGGGTACTTTCCGATGACTTACAGTCGTTCGATGTATAACGTTGAGTTTTTTGATGAGTTCAAAATTTTTGGCATCGATTTTCACGATGGTTTGGGCGTCGGCTTCGAGTTTGTGTGTTTTGTAATACGTCTTGATTGTCGAAGCCGGTTTTTTATTGTCAATTTTCGGTGGAACGTGCGAATAATCAAAGTTGTATTTTCCAGTTTGTTCAGAGCCATTTTTCTTCGTGTCAAAAATTTAGAAATGATAAAGATTCAGAATAATAAGGAATGAAAATTTCAAAATCGTTCCACCAAATGCTTCGGTTACATAAAAAAAAAGAAGACTTTTTTTTTACTTTGCTTCCGTGACTCGTTATCGTGGATTTTCGAAGTCTGAACGATGTACGAGCGGTCGATTTCCTCATAGTTTGTCATTAATTGCACTCGCAATTTAAAATTGAGGGTTAGTCATAAATGGGGTTAATGGAGGACCGAGCAAAAAACTGTCAGATTGGAAAAATGAAACAAAAGTAAAGTTGAACAGTTTGTGATTTTCACAACCGTAAACGGTGAGTATATTCATCGTTCAACACTACAATACTTTGTACACTTTTGTGTAACGACGGAATTCATCGTGACGACTAATGATCAATGTTACATCGTTCGGCAATAATTGACAAGTTGCTATTGTCTATATACAGATAATATGGTCTGGGAGTAAGTTGACGGGCATGGAACTATTCTGTAAATATGTACGATGAATTATTTGACTAATGCAGAAGAATCGATAAATCATTTAATTGATCAATCGAATCCACGAGAGAAGCACAATATTATTTTTTGCGAAAATAATCTCCAAGCAAAACTCATGTCTTTAATCTCTTTCGATATCTCGGCATTCAAGAAGTTATTGTCGGTTTGTTTATCTTTTTCCATTTCCTTCAGAGTCACTAAGAAATGCAATTGTTTTCTTTACTTTATGCCCAGTAAGTTCTCGGCTACTCCGAGATAATAGACCGTTTGAGCGATTCCAAATAGTGGCGCAATCACGATCATACGGCACGCTCCTCCTTTGAAAAAGGCCGTTGGACCTTCGTTCTTCAAAGTTTTCCTAGAATTATTGATTTAGTAATTACATACATTGTCTTAATTCTTTCAGCAATTTACCAAACCGTCTGAGCCAACGATTTTTCCTAAAAACTCGAACTTCAACTGCTTTAGCAACAGAACGAAAAAGTCGAAATGTTCGTCAAATCTAGAACGCGTTTTTCAATCGAGTATCCATCGCAATATCAAAGAATTTTCTATTCTTCGGCATTGTGTTTGATAAATATTATTTTTTCAAAAGTTTTGTAGATTTTAATTAATTCACAGGAATTTAAAAGATTCTTGTATTATTGTGGTTAGAAATCAGTGCTGAGTAATCGCAAAGTTGAAGAATAAAATCGTTGGCTGAGAACTTGAGTATGGTTTATCTTGGATCGCTATGGTAAACAACTGATTCATTGCTCACCCGATGCAATCTACGACACCGTTGTACGTGGGCTCTCCAGGCGCTTTGTTTATCGCTTGAAGTCTCGTTTTGATAACATCGAATGGATTGACAGTGAGGGCGGCAGTTGAACCGGCGACACATCCAGAGAGGAACGAACACCAAAATACGGCTAAACAGAAAGTTGAATGCAGAAAAATGAGACGGAATTCGAATTAATTCCACGGTTGATGCGAAAGAAAAGCCAACTTACAAGAACCGTCTTCGCGTTTTGGGCCGAGGCCGTTCAATCTTGCGAAGAGTGGGAAATAGATAACGGAAAAAGTAACGTCTCTGAGTGCAGTTGCACCCGTACCCTGATAGAGTCCTACAATTCCTCGTTTTTTCAACAATTCCATTGTTAGAGACCATGCTGATACTTTAGGCACTGTTTGGCCAGCTAAGAAAGTGTAAGATTCATAAATTATTGTTTTGAACGTATATTTTAAGGGATTTCAATCCCTTGGCTAAGAAAATTCTACTAGACGTTTGATTTATTGTGTCAGAGTTCGATTTTAAAAGAAAAAGTGAGAGAAATGAAAGAAATTATTTTGAAGAAAATTTTTCGAAGTAATTCTTCTCAGACGCCACTGCGAAAATTCTCTCTGTACTATCACAGAAATGATTCGAGTTTTTACCAGATTTGGCCGCAGCAGCAACGCGCCCAGCATCCTGCATCTGAATCTTCAGCAATTCCATGGGAGTAGTGATGACTATTTGGCAAGCTCCTGCGGAGCCGCCAGCGAGCATTTCACGTCCAAGTGGCAACGGTTGTCTGTGAGAAAAGAGAAAGAAAAAAAGGAATACGATATGAGAAAGGATCGGAACGTGCCACAAGGATTTAATAAGCCATAGAAAATGAGATGAGAAAGTTTAATTGGAAAGATAAATAAATTGAAAAATTAGATTATGGTTGATACTAATCGCGCGTTTGATCTTTCTAATAAATGAACAAAATTGCAGCTGCATTCATTGTCGTCATATCGTGCTGACGTTGCCGAGAGATATATGTCGGGAAAAGTACAGTAAGACGGATGTGGATCTTGAGATAAATGAACGGAGTAATCTCAGACTGAGAGTTGCGTTAAGAGCTCTATTATCGTCATATAATTAAATCATTTCGGTATTTTTTCAATACCAAATAAACCGGGACATATTATTACATTTCATTTAAATGGGTCTGACTTATGTGGAATTATACTCTGCATAGCCATCTCCGTTTATGATAAAAATTTATTTACCGATTTTTATTCCTTCGAGTTAAATTGTCATGAATTTTCTATAGGCTGACAAATTAAAAACAAAAGGATTGACTACCATGGATGGGATTTTTGAACTCGGGTTTTCACAGCTCGAATCGTCGAGGACGCCTGATTTTCGAACCCCAAAATGCTTTCAAATGATGCACACAAAATCTCGAAAATTGCAAAATTGGCGGTGCAGATTTTGCGATGAGTTCTATCGATTTTTGAAAAGTAGTAGAGATGGCTATTACTGATGCATGGGCAAGATGGGACCAAAATATGAGGACATGGGGAATGTCTCAAAATCCAAGATCTACAGAAGTCGAACCATTTGAATTTCCACTTGGAGGAAGTTTGGTTTTCTTTCGGTTCGATTTATTGAAAAAACGTGAAGAAAAAAAAACGTCAATTTTATACCTACTGGCTTGTTAACGCTGAGATGAAAAGATTTAAACCAGCAAGGATTCACTCCTGTTCATTTAGCGGTCGGTCGATGATAAGAGGATCCTGACGGTTCGAAATATCAATAAAAATTGTCATTTGCTTCGAGTTGAAAAAAATTGGGACGGCATGTGGTTCGAGTATACTAACAGAATACTTGTTTTTTTTTTTTGTTATTGTGACCTAGTCGGAGGGGATTTGATAAAAATTGATTCTACGAGAGAAAAAAAAAACGATGGTGGGAAATGCGATATAGAGCGCAAGTTCAATATTCACAATGTACATTTCTCACCCTGGCCCGGTGGACAAGTAATGCCTGAACATGTCGTTCGCCGTCAGTTTGATGGCTTTTTCAGGCGTGATCAACAGTATATTTACCGCAGATCCTTTGTACATTCCAAAATACCCTTCTGCCGCGTACGTTTTCTTGAAACAATCCAACCTATAAACCAAAAAGTCGTATTTATTATCAACCTTAGAACTACAAACCAGGGTAGAGATCTACGCCAGGCGAGCTTCGAATTGTGTTCCTAAGTCAATTTTTCTGCCCTTATTGGTACTTAAATCGATTTTTCACCGACTAAACTTCGATGAAATTGAATTTATCCTCGGCCATTATCTTTGGCATGAAAAAACAAAAAGATCCATGTACTTATAAGTCAGATTAGTGCTTCCGGAACGATTTTATGACCAAGAAACCCGTGGGGGAAATATTTACTCTGGTTTGGAGATTGTAGGTGAAAAAAAATGGGTTCGTAGTTCTGGGGCTAAATTCCAGTCGCCTTATTATCATTAGCTCAATTTCTTTTCTCTTCGTCGAACTCAGTGATGTAAAAATGATTTATTTCTCACCATAGTTTGTCGTCTAATTGTTCAGCTTTTAATTATGACACTTGAAGTTTTTCTCTTGCCAAAAATTGAACAGATGATAACTTTGAAAATACAGAAACGTTCGAGAAATATGATGGAAAATTCTTCACTCACATTGAGGTGTACATCCTTTCACCCTTGGGTCCTATAACTTGGTTTTGTAATCTTGTCTTCACTAGATCCAGCGGAAACACCACAGAGACTCCGATAATGCCGGCGATACCTCCATTGACAATTTTCGGCAGTAGCCTAAAGGAATAAAATGTTTTATTCATTACTCTTCACTGAATTTTCGATGTTTTGTTTTTGTTTCATTTCATCGGAGATACTTGCTTGAAGCGCTCGGCGGAAGGCGGTGCAATGTCTTCTTTGGCCATGGCTGATATTATTCTGCAACAGGAAATAAAAGTCATAAGGATTTCATAAGTCATAAGGAATGAGGCAAAAAATTTTGCGAATAAAAAACGAATTATGGTTTTTTGAGGAATTTCTGGCCATAGATGCGTTACCATAGAGTTTCATTCCCTAAAATCTTGGTGTTCTGTTGAAAGATTTTTTAATGAGAAAAATCCATGTCCGAACAAAAAATGTAAGGGATTATTTTACGTCTCATTGCCATTTGCAAATATAAAGGCAACATCTATCAAGTTTGAATGATAAATGTTGCCAGAAAGGTCGTTCTATACATGTTTGAATTTTATCTCAAATATATATAAGATAAATGTTGCCCAATTCTGTATCTTTGTGGCTGAAATCACTATACGTGCCATCATTGTACTTTGAGTGTTTGCGAAATTATTTTGCAGACAGCATGACTTTCATCACATGCAGAGAACATATGGACTGTATAATTGATCACCCCTTATGATCAATTGATCCTCAATTGATCACAACTTTATTTCCAACAATCGAATCCACAGTTGGAAGCATATTTGCTGAATACTGTGACCCAATTTGCACACTCAATTCCATAGAATTGTAAAAAAATATTAAAACGAAAAGTTGTCACTGGGAATAATATTTTTATTTCGAAATGTAGAGGTTTCTTTTTTTGCAAAATGGTGAAAATAAATTTCGGATGGTTACATGATAATTGAAGGAATTGTATAAAACTTTTCAACTGAAATGATGTGCATTCTTTGGCGTTCAATTAATAAGCCAGTGCTTTGAATTTTTTTTCATGTTATGTCACTTTTTTCGGCCACGTAAATATATGATAATATATATCCGTACGTGTTAAAATATTGCAAGCTTTCTACGGTACGTACGCACAGGCGACGAGCTTATGTTAAGCAGAAACATTTTTGAAGAAATACATAAACAAGATTTTTTCGTAAAACCTTGGCAAGACTTTAGGTACCTTGAGTTTCGAATAAATTATATATTTTTAGAAATTCGAAAGAGAATACTCACCAGTTACGAAGACTCGAACGAGAATTTTGACCTTGAAGTGAATTATCTCAGTTCTCAGGCCTATTGGATTTCACAAAAAATTCCGGAAGCTCGTTTTTTTGGGCAAGTGTAAATGTATGTATAGATATATGTCGAAAATAAAATTTGGATATGAACACTCGCGATCACTGTATCTCCGATTGTTGTATTACTTTGTCTTAAATATCCATGTGCGTAATAATATTCGCGATGTCGGGGACACTTTTATTGATTGGAAGGCTTTGGAGCTGGAGATTCTTAACTGAAACGATGGAGGCTACGAGTTCCAAATGTACATAAATTATCTGTCGGCACGCGAAACGTTTCCGACGTTTCGGTAGGTTTCGGCCGAATGACGGCTCTAACTACGTGACGGCGGTCTGTTATTATTACTAGGGGGGGGGGGGGGGGGAGAAACACGCAAAACAGGGGACGCTTTTTCGTCTCAAACCTGATTGGTCAAAATAAGACGTCCAGCTTGCCTTTGCCAATCGGATCGAACTAAATGTTCATACTTTCTGCGGGTATGCTTAGATAATGGACATACCACACGCATTTCCCCATTCCACATGATGAGTAAGTGTATATAAAAGTGAGGTTACATCCTTTTCACCAGCTGTCTCTCAGCCACGGGGTAATTATCGCAGACAAAAGTGAGGTTATGTTACATAGCTTTTATTTTTTGTATTCTATGTATCAATCCTGTGGACTTAGATGCATACATAAGTAGGAGAATCTTCCAACGGATGAAATGCATATGACAGGGAATCAAAAGTACACCATATTTGTTACATGACAGCTGTTGAGCTGTCTCCTGGTCTCGCTGCCAGGAGAGATTGATGAAGTATCGTCAGTCGTGTATGCTCAACACATCGATTAGATCGAATCAAGAGTAACGTTGTTGATGATACTACACGTAACAGCATCAGCAGATACAGAGCTACACGAAAAGTCAGTTTACGACTTACAACGAAAAGTAGCTGCTCGATCGTCAGTCGTTTAGCGCGTGCGCTGAACGAAGTTGAGCTTCGCCTTCTACTCAAATAACCCGAACTCTGTCAGATTCCGGTACTATGAAGTTCATTTCATACAATTTTCACAGAATTTCGTAAATTTCCTGGTTGAACTAGAAATATACAGAAAGATCCTCGATCATATCAGCTCTATAATATCACCGTTGCCGTTAAGTTTATCAATCGTCCGCTATTCTCGTGTCATTGGTCATCATCACCAATATCGAACGTGTAAAGGGTAATTCAAATAATTCACATCGTGCATTTATTCAGTAAACTTTTATTGAATTCGTCAATGACAACTAGATTTCATATTCGTAACCTCGTTATACAGAGACGGGTTTTTTTAAAATAACTAAACATCATATCGCTATACATTGCGAACATCACCACACCTGCTTTCATATATATTAATATATACACATCTCATTAACGATGGAGTCTTTTATTTATCGGTTACGATTAATTATAATGCAGTGTTTTTCCTTTCTTCCAATTTCCATGCAGGCCAGTACTCTCACAATTGTCCAACAGGAAATGGATAAAGTAACCGGCGTACAAATTTCCAGCAATATGCCATGCCCATGAATATTTGGCTTTTATCTAATAACAAACCCATATGTAGTCTAGCTAATGAATTTGTGAGTGTAACTGTGTAGGAAACGCTCAAACTTATGAAGTTATCGTCACTAGGTCAATCGTCATTTAACTAATGAAACTTGAAAAAAGGCGATTCGAAATAATCAGTGATTGTTTTATGTGATGAAATGTTTGATTTATTTACATTGGCCTTTGGATGTGGCCAGTGAATTTCTGCGACAACAGAATAAAAAAAACATTGAGCAGGGTATACATTTTTGAATGTTTGGTGGAATATTTAATCTTGTAGCCAAAAAATCGTTTGTTCTTCGCGTTTGAGTTTTAGCCGCTTTATTAGCTCTGGGATGTTTGTGTGGACGAGCAAAAAATTGGTTTTGTTTGAAGCCGACAAGCTCAATCACTGTACAGAATGTCGTATACAGATTTAGGCAAATGATCGCTGACAAACGCTTGCACACGCTCCTTACGAGTTATCGGGGTGTACCTCTTCATGGGAAATGTTTTGGTCACGCCGTCTACGAGCGCTCGAAGAACAAACGTCAAATCAGCCTCAGGCCCCTTGGTATACTTCTCCAAGGCGAGCATCTCTTTCTGGAATAATTCTTGGCCGTATTCTTTGCGAGTACGAGGATCCAATTGTATCCACATTTCTCTCGCTTGATTCAACAGCGCTGCATTGTCCTTTAGCCAAGCGTTGCCTGTTATAAACTCTCCTGTTTCTACTATCGACACATCCACTCCCCATCTGCGCATTTCCAGTCTTAGACAAGATCCCCAGGCTTCTATCGCAGCCTGAATATTGAAAATTCAAAGCGATTAAAACAGACTTTCTAAAAAATTTCCATTGTTGATAAACCAATCAGAATTGCCCATTTATTTTTGAACTCTTTGCAAATTCTTTCATGCATTTTGCTGTTTGATTCGGTACATGAATTATTCTATCCAAAGGCTGCCAATTTGAAATGTGATTCGAATTTATGTTTAATGTTAGAGTGACCCAACTATTTTGTGATATTTCTGTGCAGAGATAAAAATGAATATTGCATTTACGTATGTAATTTCCATGCAAGTTTGTTTACTTACACCAAGTGCACATTGAATGCCCCGCACTGGACTGGGTATACGAGCTAAAATACTGGATACCAGTATTATGCGACCCTTGGAACGTCGAATCAATGGAAGAAAGACCTGAAGCCCAATCGATATTGGTTGGAATTTCATTTAACCGTATTTACCCGAAGAGACAATAATTATCGACGAAATTAATTTACCTGAGTCACACGAGCTACACTGAGGAAATTAATATCGACAGTTCGTTTCAATACAGATTGAGGAACCCATTCGCATTCGCCTAGTGCTACCCAAGCTGCTGAGTGCACTATGGCCCATAATCCTGTTGAGAAACATATTTCTTCTTATTCTACCTATCCACATAATAATTCTCTCGATGTTTTGATGGTCAGAGAAGCCAGAGAAGCAAATTCTCGAACCGGGGAACTTATCGTTTAGTCTCCCACTAAATTTTCATGAAATTCGCGATATAAAATTTGTTTTTAATGATTTTTTGTAGTCTCGATACCTGGAGCTTCGTCCGGAAGGTTTTCGTTGACGTACAAGAATGCCGAGTGGATTTCACGTTCGCACGTGATGTCAAGCTGCAGCGGATGCAACCTAGCGGACGCGCTGTTCTTCAAAGTCTCAAGATTCTCTTCGTTGCTTGATAAATTATTGAAACCAGCAAAGACCGTGAATCCCTACGGAAAATCATGGCAATTAACTATTTCTGCGCTCCGCCCGGTGTCTCTTAATCGATCGTAACTCCTTTTTATTCCGTGAGTTTTTTTCATTTTCTTTTTTCTTGTTTAAAAATTCCAAACTCACTAGTTCGTCGAGGCGTTTCGCCAGAGCATAACCGACTCGTGATTCACATCCTGTTACAAGTACCGCTTTTCCAGCGGCTGTTACCTGCAATTCGCAATAATTAATTGAGACCGAAGCAGCCAAAGGAAGAATAAAGGGAAATTCACAACCGAAGCGAATTGTCCACACGATTGGAAAGCCGTAACAAAGCTTCAGCAAACCAAGAAAAATCGTTGAATAATTCACGAATGGGGCGAACGTGGCTCCTGAGCACAAAACTCTCGACAATCATTACTGGCATATGAAAATAATTGTTTAAAAAAGTATTCGGTAAATAGCTTACCTTCAAATTGTGGTAGAACAAAGTAACGCCAACGGAGACGAAAACAAAAATAAGAAACAGAAGGAAACTGGAGGTTTGCGAAATTCTCAAGACGTTCAAAACCGTTCCGAGGATAACGGCCACGGCGTGAGAAAAGGCGATAGGCAAAAGACATCGTTCGATCAGCTCCCACGTTTTACTATCGTCAGGTTCTTCCTTGTTTAATTTCGAGGGTGGCATTTCGTAACTTGTTTCTCGCAATAATTCAACTTTGATCTCACCTCAGTCTTTATTTTTCTTTTCGTATTTATTCCGATTTAAGTCAAATTCGAGCGAGTCATTCGGATACGTTCTAAGGACAGTCCCTAGAACACTGGTCTGGGCCAGAACTGAGCTAACTTTAAACTGGAAATAGTGTCTCATGTTAATGAACTAAATTTAACTACGGTGCTCCGCGCGCCTCTGAATTCTCGTATCCCTGGTAGATTTTCTCTCGTTCGGCGTTAACGCCAATTCCCCCCCTTTTTACTCTATTTTTTTTCCCCACTTTTTCGCCTATCGCGCTCATTTCGAAAATTACCATTCCAAATTCTTTATTAGCTTTCGTTGAAAATTTCATTTTTATCTTTGCAGCTCATCGATTGAGATAAATATAAATTTCGAGGTCAAATCATCTACCTCTAGAACAATCGGAGGTAAAATTGACTCGTGAACTTGCTTCCGATTGGATGAATAGTCCGACTCTGACCAACAGCTATTGACACGGATAAATTCGTTTGTATCGCTACTTTGTCGATGTTACACTCTGACTTTTTCAATATACATACACAGTTAGTTCTTTACGTTTGACCTCCTCGATGTAATATTCAAAAAGAAATCTCGTGACCTTTCTTTCGTCGTTGACACTTGCCGAGTCTTTGTGCACTAAATTTTTGCCACAGTGCAATTAACTTATTAAAAAATAAGTACAAACATATTAGTAAAAATTTTGAAAACAAACTCAGCCCGACTGAGGCTCAAACGTTCAAATTCAACGAACACGACCTTCGCGGTGAATTTACCAGAGAACTACAAACTGGAGTAAATATCCTGCCGTAGACACTCATGGGTCTAGGGTGTCCAGCCCATTCAGCAAACTCCGTGAATTCCTCGTTTTTCGAATAGATTACCGTTAAATAATAATCGTAATTTTTTTTAGACGCAAAACTACATTCTTGAATTTTTTCAGATTTTTCAAACGAGTCCTAATGCAGGGAAAAACCGCACGACCCCCCAGACCCATGTGGGTCCAGAGAGGTGCGCTAATTTACTCCACGAGCATCTTGTTCGTAAAATCGTTTTCAGAGCAGTAATCCGAGTTATAAGTACATGAATCTTTTTATTTTTTTGTGCCGAAGAGAATGGCGAAGAGTAAATTCAATTTTATAAAATTTTAGTTGATGAGATATCGATTTGAATATCAGAAACTGCTGAAAAGTTAATTTAGGGACGTAATCGGGAGTGAGTACCCCAGTTTGTAGGTCTAGGATTAAAGTGTAACGACGAAACACGTTTGCATCATTAAAAAGAAAAACATTCGAGTTGTGTGTTTGATGAGACAGGCGAGTAGAAAAAGGACTCGAAAAATAACGACGTAATGAAATATCATGGTAAATATTCCATGTATAATTCATCTTTGTCATAAATAATTGATGCAAACATAGTGCCCCGGTGAACTATGCTTTTAGGTTGTCGCGGAGAAAGAAAAGCACTTAAGGAATTTTGTACTCGAGCAGACCGGGGCAGCTCGTATTTCCTGCAAACTTTTCAAATATGCAACATTCAAGCAGCAACGTAGTGGATAGTGAAAGAGAAATATTTTCTTTAGCATTGCGATGGTCGAGAAAATATTTTTTGGATGTACAGAAGCTCCAAGCCAAATCGATATTGTCCACGTGCATAGACGTACGAGAAGTGGTATCCTCCCTTATCGTCGCTAACGAATATTTTCGTTTTCGAAAAATCTAATTAGATTTCTGATGGTGTACAAAAGCTGAAGCAAAAAGTACTGGGTAAATGGATAAAAAGGAAAAAATATGATTGAGAGTCAGATTTTCTACGAGAATTAAACGTCAAGTATCATCCGAGGATGGAAATATTCATACACGTATACAAGATACCGTGAAAAATAATTTGACGTCATCCACTTTTGAAATTAAAAAGAGCCCTCCTCGACAAGAGTGCACGAGAGAAAATCCGCTGTCGCTGCAGCGAGGTAGACGAAAGGAACAGAAAAAAGAATGACAAGAAAGGATCGACCAACGAAAAAAAAAAACAAGAAAAAGAAGGGAAAAAACGATGTAACAATAATAATAATAATTCGGTACGAGAGTGGGGTAGGTTATTGATTTCCTCGTGGATGCTGCTTCGTTGAGAGGGGGTGTCACATGACTCTATACACACAGAGAGCAGAGTTGGCAGTCGGTAGGTGGTATAAATAGAAAGGGTGGTTGCACCATTGACCCAGTGCTAGTTGGATTATCCCACGACCAGCAGCCAGGTCGTCAACAACCGCCAATACTTTTACACCCCTATGACCGCCTTTAATTCCTTATTTTGTTGTAAAATGAATCGTGAAAACATAAACAATTAAACGAACGTCAAGACTCATCAGAAATGAGCGTGTGAAAAAAAAAACAAAAACTTTTCGTTCTACCATCGAAAAAAGTGCACATTGTACAATCTTTAAGACACTGCCCTTTTTGTCTGCAACTCTTGCCACCGTTCCATCGAGTCTTCATTGACCAATGCCTAATCCAGTGATTAATAATATATTTTATTTCGGAATACGAGAACGAGTTTAAAGAAAAAGTGAGACCGAAAATTTAGTGCTCATTGTTGATCGGACGATAATTATTATTCATACTTATGACGGCCAGCTCATTGGATCACGTTGGTGCATTTATTGTGCATCGATCGATATTTATCTACGATTGGATTTCCATTGTAATGTTCTGTTGTTGGTGATTTCAGTGGTGAGCACAGTGAGGAACGGACTCTGAAAGGATTTTGACCTCGATACGGGGCAGCCCAAGACTGAGGGGTCGTCGCATCTGAACCCATCGACAAGTCTCTTCGTCTTTCTTTTACATTTCGTTTCTCCAATTGAACTAAAAATTCGGTGAAAATGTCGGAAAGTACTGAAGTTGCACTCGTCTCCGGTAATCCTTACAAAATCGTCGATTATACGAGAGAAAAACGCAAAGGAATAACTGCCTCCTCGCTCGAAGAATTGACCAACGTTGCGCGCTGCAGACTCTCACTCTCCGCCGATGCTGACTTGACGATTGTCCTCGAACAGGATGGTAAAAAAATTTTACTTCTCTTCCTCCGCCAATATTTTAATGAAAACATTTTTTTAAATATTTCTCTCTATTTGGCCGCTTTTGAAAATACGTGAATCGCGTTCGGATTGTTCCAATCAATTCACAGCCAAAAATACACCCTTTGCTTTCGCGTTGGGCGTCCCAACGGGGAGCACAAGGTTAACTAGTATAATTACGTCCCTCTCTCCGCTCGTCGCCCAGCGCGGTGAAATTTATTTGGACGAAATAACAAGGCGAGATGTTATGAATATCAAGAGCCTGCAAATTGTTCCAATAAAAATGAATGTGTCACGTTTTCAGGCACGGAAGTCGATGACGAGGAATATTTCGCGACCCTCGAGAAAAACACGAGTCTAATGGTCCTGCAAGGCGACCAAAAATGGAACGTTGCCGGAAGTTTGAAGACGGGATCACGATACATCGTTGTTGACAATGTTGACAGTGTTGTTAGTGATGGGTGTTGCGGTGGCAGCAGCCCCAGACGACACCGGTCTCCGATCGAGCCTCTGGTCTCAACGTTGCACGGTGACCCATCACACATTTCGTTGCTCGGTGGCCACGATTTGGAACTCCTCAGCGACATGAATCCCGACAGTTTGGCTGACATTGTGCCAGACAGGTGCGTAAATACGAACCAAATTCTCAAAACTTTCCAATGATCGATTCGCTGCAATCACAATGACCGAAAGTTCAGAATTTCGTAGCAGTGATAAAAAAAAATCGTCGTGTTTCATAAAACGATAATTTAGGGATCTAGAGCCGGGTGAAAAAAAATTCTGGCTAGAAAATCGTCGTAAGTAAAAAATTTTATTGTCCAGAATATTTAACGAGTTTTTATAATTCCATAGACTTTTCCTCGAGCAACTGAAGGAAGCATCAGGAAGATTTTTGGCCGAAAAACGTCAGGCGCAGGAATCGATGGCATTACTCCAGATGTACGCAGGTGGAGGTGAGATGGAGCGAGCGTAGGCCATGTGGGGGGTGGGCGCCCTCACATTGGCCAACATGTACCGCGTCCGACGTCGAATATTTTACAAAGGTCGTCAGTTGCAACAAACTCTGATCCTCTTCTGGAATTGAGCCCTTTTTACTACCCCCCTAAAAGAACAAACTAAACAGAAACAGAGAAGCTGCATTTTTTCAAAGTCGACGACACCCGCGACTGGTGTAGTGTGGAGCGACAAATTCTAGTTCATTTTTTACGCTCCTCCTCAAAATGGAAATGAAAAACGAAATAAATATATATCCACTCACGTACACACATACACAACACACACACGCGCACACATACACGCGAATACACAATGTACACCTAAACCTGCCCTACATACAAATAAACGACAAATTCCAATGTTTTGAATCGGAAGTCAAAGAAAGTAACGAATACTCCGAAATAATGAGAAAATTAATGAAATCTCTAAAGAGGTTTGAAAGACGATAAACTGATGATGTTTTGTGCGATCGTCGACCACCATGGTTCGCCATTGTCACTCAATCGATCGAATTTCCTTTTTCACGAGATATCGCTCTCCGATTGATGCTCCGTTAATATTAAAATTTCTCGTTGGAATATCGAAAGTCTCATGGAGAAGCAGACGTGTCGACGAATAAAAAAAAAAGGAAAATCATGCGAAGAGCCGCCTCATGTAGTGAGGGGAGAAAAATACCTCACGGAATTGCATCAATAAACGCTCACACGTTAATGACAGTATATCGTAGCAGCCGATAAAGCTTCGTCGTAATTTTCGTCTACCGCAAATGAGACAAACAGAATATTCCACTAAAGAAAAGAAAAATGATAAAATGTATACTCTCGTTGAGAAAGTGAAAGAAAAGAAAAATAGGATTGTATTATCGAGGAAGTAATAATAGAGATAATATCGCTTCGAAAAGTTGTTCCGTAATGATGTTGCCGTAAACAGTAATTTAGTGCCGACCAGAAAGGAGGAAGAAACAATGTTAGATGAAAACAAGCAAATCAACACAGAAAGAAATAAATGAAAAATCGATTATCAATACATAAAAAATAACACTCACACATACGAAGACATCCACACACTTTGTACGTAGTTGGTATGTTGAAACACTAATTTTAGTTGAACAACGTGTAAAAATGATTTAAGACTGAATTTATAGATGAAAGATTATCATATACCCATTTAGATCACCAATTCATTGCACACAAGGAAAAAAAGAGAATTAGCAAAGTAATTGAAACAACCAGAACCCAAAAAAAAAGTTGTCAACCCTTTGATACCGAGCAATGTTGTGCGTTTGATAAAAACAAAAAAAAAAAACAAAACGAAAAAAAAACAGTACGAAAGAGTATCCTATAGATTAATGGACCCGAGCGTTTCGAGGCTGTTAATAACATCAACGTGCATACATTATTTACCAATCGGTCGTCCCCCGTCTGAGCCCTTACCTCGTAACGTTTATTTTCGGTGCTCCAATAAGTTGATTACACAAATTTTTCTCTGGCTGGATGTTGATAAAAACTGCATTGGGAGAAAAGAAACCGAGCAGGGTTTCAATTTCTTGTCTTAAAAACACTTCGAGACTATTCGTCGGTCATTTATTTGATATCACTCTATATTGAAATGAGACTCAAACACGTCAAATAATAAAATATTAAATTAACAAACAGAAACTGAGTCGAAAAACAAGCAGATTATTAAGATATATTAATAGCGAATAGTCTGGCGCTCTAAATTCATCCCCCGCATTGTCGCGAACGAGTGAAACAAGGGGAAAAGAAAGAAATAAACGATACAGTATGAAAAATGAGCAGATCCAGATGAGAATACAACGACCAGTAGAAAAAAAATACTCGGTTCGCTAATTGAAGAATTATTCGATAGGCGGAATCGCAATTGCCAAACAAAATAACAATTTATTACGCTACGAATATTATTAGTGAAATAACACGTACACACGAATACATTCACACACTTAGTTCGTATAACGATTAAATGCTACAAGTACGTATTTAAGTCGGAAAAAAAAGCATTAAGTGCAAAAACGATACGTTGTGTTAGTCAATAACTGGAGTATCGAATAGAACTGCCAATTAAGAACAAAATCAATTAATGCTCAACAACGTCGTGGGGGAATAATGTCTCACCATGTTTATGAATTACACGTAATTTATTGAATTATGTATTATTATTATTATTATTATTATGACTATTATTATTATTATTATTATTATTATTATTGTTGTTGTTTCTATTATCATACATAGTCAGTGACGATATTATCGTACGTTTATTCTATTATTAATTGATATAAATATCTACCTGCCAAGCTGATCTAGTTTTGTGTCATTACATTTTAATCGAATTCAAAAAATTAGCATCGATCAAATGAAAGAGCGCATTTGATGCAGTTCTCCATTGATTCGATGCATTTCTCAGCTGACAAGCTGATTCCTGAACGGTCGATTCGCTTTTTACTAATTGGCGATTAACGGCCATTAGTTCTTGTATTCCTTGGCTGATCGTATCCTCGCTCAGTCGAACGACATTTCTGCTCAAAGATTCGTTGCACTCGTCTGATTACAGGCCGAAAAAAAATCAATTGAATCATCAATTTAATGACCCCATAATTTTTCATTGAAAAACATAGAAAAAAGCTTTTCACACGAAAACTTGAAAATTTTCCAACAACAAACACGCTTCTATCCGAGCTGCTTTTACCGTCGGATTATCTAGATACACCAAAAATTTGCGCTAATATTAAACGAGACTGTTGATTAATATTTACACTATTTTGTGCTTAGATTTTTTTCTTCCATTAATAAAATGCACTCGAAATTCATTCTTATTTATTCTATTGCAGATTATTATACCGCGAACATACTATCGAGAAAATAATTCCGTTGTTCTGGAAAATTGTCAGAGTCGTATGTATTTAGACCTACATATCGTGGCGCTAATCCCAAAAGATTTGCTTCTGAGAATTAACTTCAATATCCTTGCGTGGACAAGCACTCTTTTTTTTTTTATAACAATTTGTTTTCGTCTGATGCTCAAAATGAGAAAAAGGAAGGAAAAATAAGTAAACGAAATACTTTTGGTATTAGTGCCCGAAAAGTTAACGAGAATATTATAGAAAAATGAGAAAATATTTGGAAAAAAATGCCATCGCCATGGCCAAATCAATGATCGAATCGTCGGTCGTATTATTGTCATCGGTACTATACACTGATTTAATGGATAAATATTCTATACCCTGATTTACAATTATATGTATATTCCCATATTAATTAAAGATGAAAACTCTTGTTATCCGTCGTATGAAATTGAGATTGAGGAAGAAGATAAAAAACGCTTGTCAATAAATAATCATTGGCAAACAACACCAGACTTACGCAATTTTTTGTGCAACAAACTGTTGTACTTTATGAAACTTTTCTTGGAATGCGAACGCTGAGTGTCCGAGTACGGAGGACAAGCAGTGACATCGATGGCTGCGCTAGCGCTGCTCCAGCTCATGCCATCTAGGTATCGAACGCAACGGATTACAGAAGGAGAGAAAACTTAATTGCCGGAACTGAAAGGAATAAATTGAATTTTTACCATCGTCCGACTCGGTCGCCTCCCCAGAAATAATTGTACCCGATGCATGCCGTTCTTGGGCTATAGCAAACTTGGTTCCCTGTAATAAGCAAAGGGGAAGGAGTTTTCAATAAAAGATACAAAAATAACGACAGGCGATACAAATCAGGATGGATAATCTTACTGCGCTCACTCCGACAGTTTCATCGTCAGATTCTGGAGCTTCACCAGGCACGACCACAGCTCTGATGTCCATCCTTATCCATCAATTTCTAAAGCCAAAAATAATTCACTCTCTTTTCCCTAATGTTTACGGACGCTCGGATAAAATTATTTTAATAAGGAAACGTCATCCGCGATAGAAAAGATTGTAGATTATTGTATCGGTGCACGAAATATTAACAGAGACTCTAATGGCGAGCAATATAATTGGAACCATGCAGAAATTGTATTCCCATTTTAAACGCAAAGTCAATTCCTGTACACAGCACTGTACAAATTGTTGATTTCGATAACGTTCTTATTATTTTTTAATAATTTTATTCACGAAATATCTTTGTCAACATTCTCTGGTTGACCATACAGCTTCTCATAAAATGTTTCTTTAAATATAGATTTTTCCTTAATAATAAATGAATAAATTCCCAAGTTTAGCAATCAATTCAGGTTAGATTAATTGCTATGTGGGTATGTATATAGATCACAAATATGTCGACAAAGACAATCACTCCTTGGAGTTGATTTTTTTCACTGGTAAGTGAATTTCGAGACACTGGGTGGAACGATGAGGGATAAAAATATATTTTTTGTATGTTGCATTTTGCACACTTATCGTATATGCAACGATAGTTCGTTAGGTGTAAGCTCCAAATTTCAATAACACGTTGATAATGTGACTGCCGAACAACTCCTGCTTTACCGATTTACCGTGTTTCTCCGTCTACGCGCTTGCGTGAGTGCGCGGACACGGACGTACATTGTATACAGGGTGTCGCAAAACGACACTTAAATAAAAAACAATTTTTTCTTCGAAACGATTCGTCCTGAGTCATTAGTAGTAAAGTTTCAGAATTCGCATGGATCATTAGGAATATTGTTGAAACGGTTGGAGATAAAGTTATACAGCATAGGACCAAAATTATAGTGTATAAAGTTCCCTACAAAAAAAGTCCCTAGCGACTTTGTTCTATCTTGAGCAGTTTAGTCGTGAAAACCTGGAAAGAAAAGTCGTCCACAATTTGGTTTTTGGCGGGAAAATGTTATTTTCGTTTTCGCGACCAACCACCCGAAATAGAAAAATTTCGCCAAGGACTTTTCTGTAGGGAATTCAATGGTCGACAATATCGACGTTGTGGTATTTTGTCCTACCTTTAACGGTTAGGGCGATATGCGCAATAAAAAAAATCAAGAATTAACAATTACAATTAACGAGGGTCTGATTGAAAGATGTGCAGGCTTCGCTTTGTCCGTCATTGCTAAAGAAACACCCTCTAATAGTAGTAACAATGATGCGGGCGAACATTCAATGAAAAAAAATGGAACATTGCATGGAAGCAGTTCAAGAATACACTGCAGCGTTCGCTGCATAAATTAATTGACCCAAAAGGCGAATAATTCTTATTCTCCTCTAAGGATATGAAGCTCCTCCGGCGTGACGTGCATTCGTAAGTCTTTTTCGCGGATGACGTCCTGGATTTGTGTGAGAAATTGTGGAGCAACTTCCGCCACGTCCATGTATATACTTCTCGACCATGGGCACTGAGCGACGCTTTCGTGATACACTTCTTCTCCCCTCTCCTGAGAAAGGCTCTGTTCGCGAAGTAACAACATGAGCAATCGCCAGACTAACGGGCAATTTCGAATTTCCGGCGTCCTGTAAAAATATCCAAGCCAAAGAACGGTTTGTTTTTATTTACATCAAGAAAAACAAATTGGACTCAAAAAATTAGGAATGAAAGTATTTGTTCATACCTCGCGAGCGTGCGATGAAAATATCGCAATTTGTTGTTGGCCGCAATTAACGCGTCGTCCATGCCTTTCTCACGGGACGAATTAATCCTGGCTCGTCGAGCTAAACAAAATGAAAGCGCTTGCCAAGGTCGGTCAATTTCTTTTCGCGTACTCAACTTCCAATTCGGTAATTCACTCTGAAACATACGTCAACAACGTTTGCGAAGGTCCTCTCTATCTCTTCGACTGCAGCCTTAGTCAAAGGAACTGAACCCTATTGAAGTTTCTATGGATACCAAAATAATATTCTGCTCACCTCGATTCCAGCAAAGACTGAAAGAAAGTAGAAATTGTCAGGGTAAGCATTGAGAGCGATGTTCAATTTGTCGACAAAACTGTTGTAACCCCGTCCAGATTTCTCGTGTAATAAGTGGAGGATAGCGATCTGGTTCTCGTAAAAACGTTCCTGTAGAGATAGAAGAGGAAAAAGTGTTAAAGGGAATTTTTGTACAAATTGAGGTGTGAGTACTCGATGGTCTTACCTGCATATGCCTCACACCTTTCGCGTGTTCAAGACATGCATCGAGAACGCTCAAGATATCGGAAACTCCGCGATTATTCACATAAAGGAGGTAAACGTAACAGGCGATTTGATCGCAGATGGAAATTGGTAAGAAATAACGTTCCAGTGTTTCCGTTTCTTCCGAGGCTGGTTCGGACAAAAATTTAGTCAAACAGCCGCGCAGATAAACTTCGACGAGCTGGATATCTTTTTGGGGCCAATCGCTGGGAAGGATGCGACACAAAACGTTGTTCACGCGAGTTTTACGCGTGTGGTTGTACGTCCTCACGTCAAGAAGAACCTCCAGCAGTGTCCTTTGCAAGTTGAGAAGAGCCACTCGGTTGTCTTCCGTCATAGATGAACTGGCCGAGTCGATAGCCGTTTCTAGGATCGATACGCAACTGTCGCATCGTCCCATTTCGCGTTCTATCAACGCGTATTCTCGATAGAAGTAAAGATTGTTCCGATTCTCTTCTTTCTTCAGGAATTCTTTCAATATCCCTTTCAATTTTTTCCGCCTGTCGATTTATCGTCACACAAATTACAGCACAATTGTACAATTGTTGACAAGAAGACACAAGAATTAATTCTTCTCATTAAAATAAAAAATAAAAAAAACAATGGCTCTTACCGATTCTCACTCTTGAGCTCGTCTTCGCAAAGATAAACTAGCATCCGTTCAAAACGCAACCACCAAACGTACAAACTCGTTCTTTCGGCAGGACTTGAGAGATTTTCAGCTATTGCACGGAACGTATCTCGGACGAAATCGAGATAAGGTTCCTGCGCTGGATGGAAAGTAAGGTATTGGGGGCCTGATGACAAACCGCCGGCTAATATTCCTTTTAGCAAGAGTTTGCGTTGCCGGTAGCCTGAAAGTTCTCCCACCGTTGGATAAAACATTGTTAACAACGGCTCTACCGTATCTATCGTGTAACTGCATTTGTCGAGTCCTAAATCCTAGAGACAAAAACAAAGAAATCCCACATTATATTCAGTCAAAAGTGCAATAATCGTATTTTCAAGTCATCAACACAAACAAATAGAGAAATCAGTTGAAGTGGAACGAAAAATGAACGTACCTTCAGGATCGAATCGCTTGTAGGCAAAAGAGGAACTTTCAAAACGATGAGAGCGTAAATTGCGAGTCGCATGTTCGATTTCCGGCTCATCGCTGAGTGAACGTAATCCGTAACATCCTCCGGTGATACGAAGCGATGAGAATCTCCGACGACTTCCAATTCTTCGCGTTTCACACCGATCCAGTGACAATTCTCTCTTAGCGATTCCACCCTGAGCCACAACTGATTCAGGGGCAGTCTCGACGTCAAAATTACTTCCTCCAATTCAACTACAGGATAAGAATCAAACGAAAAACATTATTTGACGGTAAATCTGCGCGACAACCTGAGTCCCAAAATTGCGAACATTTAGATTTTTTTCTTTTGTCTTACCGTCAATTTTTTGACGAAAAACGTCGTTTACGTGAATGAAATGTCAACGGTACGTGTATTTTTTGCAATGATCGCTCGTAACTCGTTTTCACAACGTAAGAACGTGAAATGTTGCAATACAGTGACTCTTTTTTATTAAGGAACGTGTGCCATGTATGTGTGTAAATAATTCTGCATAAAGTGCAGAAAATTTATTAATTCTTAGACGTACTCAATTTTTTCTCGTCGATTGATTTTTGAGAAGGCAGAGCATCCATAGGAAGACTGAGATTCAGATTGAGATTCATTTTCAACGTTAGCCACATTTGTTCCCAGTGTCCAGCCTGTCTCAGGAAAATGAGACAATGAAACAGCATCTCTTTTGGAAAAAACAAGAAAAAGCAATAATGCGAGGAGAATTTGACGAGAGCGAACCCATATTCTTAATAATGTACACGCCGTGTGGTTCCTCACCTAAAAGTCGCCCATCCCGTTCTTCCCATCCAAGTTTGCAGCCAAGCGTTAAAACTCCGAAAAACTTAGCGAAAATTTTCATTATTTTCGGAACCGTACAGCCGGCGACTGAGCTCTGAACGACCGATATCAGAGTTTGCCAAACATAAACATTATCGGGATCCTTGTTAAGGAGACTCTCAATTTTATCGGAGAGTTGATCCCCCGGGTATAACTCGGCCATCAGAGCGAGTTTTGCCCTCAACAACACTAACGAACGAGGATTCATTTCCAGGGCTTTTTCAACGATGGACAATTTTTTTCGACAAATAGCAGATTTACTCTGGTAACTGGACGAGTTCTCAAAGCGTTGCGCGATGTCGTGGAATTTGATGTATCGAAGCCAGAGATCGACGTCGTTTGGCGACGTCGCCAATTTTTCGTTGAACTCTCTGGTCATTGACATATGCTCGTTTTCTATGCTCATCGAACTATTCGGCAACGTCATTGGCACATAATTCGATTCGTTGCTAGACATTTCGAAAGAGCTTAGCTTTTTAGGCATCTCTCGGACACCTGTATCCTGACCAGGATTCGACGAGTAATATCGTACAACAGGTTCTTTCTTCTGTGGCTGGAAGTCGTGAGGGAGGAAACCCAGAGAAGTGCGCATATAAAAATATTCCGGTCGTATTCTAGCGGGCAATGTGCCGAACATCAGGTTGCCCGTATCCGGTGATTTGAACTCGAAGTAGATGTTTCTAACCTCAGTCGGGTAAACTGCTTTCGGTTCGGACTTAACGAGTGAAGGCGCTCCAAACTTACTCTCTGCAAATGTTCGCCATGTTTCAGGCGATTCATCGTCCGAAGATTCAGGCAACAACCTGGCATTCGACTTGGCCGTGTAACTTGAATTTTTCAACCAATCATTCATTCCCACCGCTGCAAAAATAATTATTCATACTTCAAAAGCTTGAAAAACCACAATTTTCAACCCTCAGACTACAAAACCATTTTGTTATTTTTAAAGAACAAACCAACGTAAATATTTACTCCATGGGTTTCTTATTTGTAAGATCGTTTTCAAAGCAGTTATCGGATTCATAAGTTCATGGATCTTGTTGCTTATTCACACCAAGGATAAAGGCAAAGATCAAATTTAATTTCATCAAAGCTTGTTTGGTGAAAAATCGATTGAAATTCCTATAAGTACTGGAAAAATATCTTAGGAACATGTTTCAAAGTTCGCTAGGGATATACATTTACTCTAGTTCGTAGTTCAACCTCCTATAAATTTTATGCAAGCCAGAGGAGATGCAACAATGAGACTGAGGTTTGCAACGTTGGAATCCAACAAGAAATTCGTTTTCCTCTTGATTTTTTGTTTAATTAAAAAAATCATAACAATTTTCGTATCGATTTTCTCTTTGGATCGTAAAAAGATATCGTTTTATTATTTTTTTTAAATATGGAATAAGAATCGTGAGATCTGGTTAAGAAAAAACAGAATTTCGTTGCGTTCCAACGATACAAACTTCAGCATCGTCTGCAACGGGCCTTTGAAAATTATTGTTTTTTTATTTTTTTCACTACATCTCGAGGAAAAGTTCCATTTCGATTATGCAGTTTTGCACTTATGGGAATGGAGAAAGAGAGTAAAGACCGAAAAATCTGGAATCTAACCGTATTTTTTCTTGCAAATTGAGTGTTTCTAGCCCGCGAATAAAAGTCCTCGTCGAGAAAAAAGAAACGACAAAGAACCGGCTACTACTGGTAATACGAACGGTGCAACATGGTAAACGTGGGTGTTCCGACGTTGTAACTATTCGATAAACATACGTGGTCAATCCCGATTCGAAGCTGATAAAAAACTATGCCTTCGGTTCGACTGCATATCTGCAGCATCCAAATAAATGCAAAGGTCTGGCACAATTGTATTTGCTATTACTAAGGAAATGGCTAGTCAAGAAGTTAGTGATTGAGTCCTAAGAAATTGACGTAGTCATAACAAAGCCGTTTTTTTACCTCCTGTGAGACCGACAATTTCGCAGTCATCATCGGATGACCCTTCACGATATCCATACGCCGGAAATAACGACATTGCGTTAACTTCCTAATCTATTCCTTTGGTTCCGTAGAATAAACAAAAACACATAGAATATTTTAGGCCACTTGTTTTGTACACTTGCAAACGAAATTTTATGTCTCTTTCTTTGTGTGCATCCGTTAGTGACCAACCGGTGCCAACAACGCTGCTGCGCAACTGCTGCTCCGATTGCTTCGAAACGTAAGCGGCGCCACTGGGCGATATCGCTGAATTAACGAAACACGAAATAATCCTTGGCGGCTCGGTCGCCGCGCGTTTACTTGTGTTGCTTTACGGCACGGCAGGATATTCTTTTATCACTTGCCACGCGTGTTTTGTAATCTGAGATTGAGATTAGTCGCGCTGGTTCTAAGCCATTTATTTGTAAAACCCTTTCGATGATTCAATGTACCGTTAAAGCGTTCAAACTCGACGAAGTTGGATGGTATAACAATCAAGGGTTCCTGTATTCGAAATTCTCGTGATGAATCATTTGTGTATTTCATTCGTACATAGGGCATATACGTGAAACGTCTTTCCACCGAGGGGAAAAACATGTAAGAACCCCCCGAGGGGGTGAGTGGCATAAAGTGCGCTATTCGGTGCGAGCGTCATGTTCTATTCGCGTAGTGAAAAAACAAGTTTACGACAGTGCCTCGTCTTTTGCTTTGCCAGCTTTGCTGCGTGACGGCCGATCTTTGCAATGTCAAGTGTGTGATACGAGGACGATATTTGATAAGTAACTGTTACAAGAAGGATTCCATTTACTCATCGCGATCGAAACGGAAACAACAAGTCCCGTTGCTCGATTGCGGCTCTTGTTATTTATTCCTGGAAGCAAACCGCCGATATCGATATATCGTCGTCGACGATATACGTGAGTTCATCGCATCTTTATTATTGATTTCAGTATATACAATTGCATGTGCTCATCAGCAGTCAATTTCTTACCATGTTTCTCTCTCCAATTCCTGTTCGGTAACCCAAAAATCACCGAAATTCTGCTGATACACGAATCTACACCAATCAGCTCCTGTAATGGCTCGAACGACTCGAAAATAGGGTAGTCACCTTAGCCTAGCTCAATTACAATCTGACCTACATTGTTGACATTACCCCTCCAGCGTCATTCTCAGCGGCATCCTGCAATCACATTTCCCATAATTAAGCACTCAATTGCCTTTCATTTAACACGTCAGTTGCGTTCTTAGTTTTTTGCTTATCAGAACCCTTTTTCGTATCGTTGCATCGTGAGCCTCCGATCAAATTTTTTCTCCTACTTATATAGATATCTAATACACTAGCGATCTCCGTAATTGCCCAATCACTGTCTAAATGAATTAACGATCGTACCTTTGCACCTAACAAACCCTTTGGCAATATTTCCGAAAATTCATGTCAGACGTTGCTAGTTATATTTATCCAAAATATCGAATCGTTAAAATAGGTTAAATTATGAAATCGATATTTTGCACGTAATGATAACCCTTGCCCTTCTGCAACAGCTACAAATTCTTAAATATCATTATTCATTGATGAACAAAGTGTTTTCAAATTCTTTCATAAATAATCGCAATCTTCAGTCAATGTTTTCGTTAATTAGCATCAAAATTAATCAAGACCTGTTAACATAATTGCAAAGTAAGGACATGATGTTTGGACACAGATACATCTAACTTTCCAAATGAAGAAGTACAAACCTTCAAGTTTTACTTTTCTTATCAACAGCCAGTTCAAGGAATTGGCGTTCAGCTAAATAGATTATTTTGTCTGTATATGCAACAGTGATTATTGTAAATCGGTATTTTTGTGTAAAGAATCATTGCGTTTTTTTCAACAGGTGACCCCATGGGAAGATAGCTAAACTACGATTCTTAGGAAATGTGATGCAAGCTGGTTGTCTGTCTCTGGACTACAGGAAAAGAAAAGTCAGCAAATTGCATAGGCAGTGAGGTGTGTAGCGAGAAACATTAGATCGTCGATATCGGAGGATTTGTTGCAGAGGGATTGGTAATGCGGGGATGTGGATTCGTTGGTACCGAATAGGAGGCCGAGAAGGCTGTGGCATATCCCTACCGTCCCTTCTCCTATTGTGCTGGTGTCATATAAGCGTTAATGCCAATCTGACCAATGCCGCCATACCCAATATTCCCCAAAGTTCCACATCATCGGAAGTCTCATTGCCGGCATCGACGAATCAGCTCGACACAGAGTGTAGAAATGTGACCTCCGACGGAAATACGGGTAACTTTCTTCTCTTATTCACTTGAAAACTGCAAGACATTGATCTCTTGCACAAAAATTTTCCTTTCGTTCACAATTAACGAAAACTCTTGTATTGATACAAAAATAGTTTCTGAAATATTATAAAATCGAATTTGTACTTTAGTGTGCCGTGGTAGTGGCCACTCTTCTAAGAGCTCTTTCGATATGACTCTGAGGTTTGTAATGTTGAGATGCAATGAAATAAATCTTTTCCTCTAATCATTTATTGAACTCTGGGAATCATTGCTATTTTTCGTGTCGACTGAGTTTTTGGGTCGCAGCAGAGAAACATTTTATTGTCCAGACTAAACATTGAACAATATCGTGGGCTCTGCTAGAGAAAAAAGGGAACTTCGTTGCATCCGAATGACGTAAACTTCAACATCATTCGTCCGATCGTTCCGAATTTATTTTACAAGGCTTATCTTGCACAGCTCGTTTTGTTTGCGACCAGCTTACTTGCACGAGTTTTTGCTACCCCACCGTCTCTGAGTGAAGCTTTTTATTCTATCAGCTTTCTTTTTTCTTAATGAATACTCGAATGAAGCGCAATAAAAAGTCGCACGTATTTTCATGGTAATTTGAAAAATTGTACATTTGTTCAATAAATATCAAATCCTCGAAATGTCGCAGTCAGTAAGAGTTTGGATCTTGGAAAGTTCTTGTAAAGGACGTGATTTAAAAAAAAATCGGGAGACCATAGCGCTGAAGGTCCAATCGATAAATGTGCAGGAGCTTTGATAAATTATCAAGAGCAGTGTAATTAGTGGGGGAGCTTGGTTAATGTGGAATTAAAATATAATTGCAGGTGCGGGACTGAGCGTGGTGAGCCACGGTCCGACTTATCCCCATCCGCCGATAGTGCCTCCAACGTTTTTCAACGGAGCTTTCACTTGCCAGCCCTATCACGGCTTTTACGTCAATCACATTTACTTTCAACTGGCGAACGCCTTTTTTTTGCTATCGCATCTTGCCCCGAGCGGGATACACGGAGTTTTGTATTTGCGTTCGACGCTCCTTGTTGGCTGCGCCTTTCTCGCTCTTTGGGGTTGGACCATAGCTTGTTGGCTCGATGCCGCCCTCTGGAACGCACTCTTCGTCGCCATTAATTTCCTCCACGTTTGCATGCTGCTCTACAGGCTCAGGCCTATTAAATTCTCGAGAGAGATCGAAGAGGTATCCAATCATTTTTATGCATTATCGCACGCAAATCAATTTTGATCTCGATGCAATATAGAAAAAAATCCATTTTCTTCTTAAAATCAAATTCAAAAAATTCACCTGACACTTTCTTTTCCGCTGTACGATATTTTCCTAATTTTTCTTCGATCGTGGTTTTTCTGCCTTTCTCGCTACAGGTTTATGCTGCCGTATTCCAGCCTCTTCGCGTATCGCGGCATCAATTCAAGAAAGTACTCAGCTGTATGAAAATAATACGACAATTAAAATACCAGGAAGTTTATGCGCAGGAAAAAGTAACGAAAGTTGACTCGCTCTCGTTAGTTCTGTCCGGAAAGTAAGTTTTAACGAATTATTTGAAATAGAACTACAGAGTTGGAATTGGTTGGAATATCCGTATGTTTCGTACGATTTTTTGTAGACTAGTCGTGTCACAAAACGGACGAGCACTCCACATAGTCTTCCCCCATCAGTTTCTCGATTCACCAGAATGGTTTGGCGTTTCGACCGACGAATATTTTCAAGTTTCAATAACAGCGATGGAGGAGTCAAGAATATTGCTCTGGCACCGCGACAAATTGAAATTAAGCATAATGAGCGATCAATTTCTGCAGGCAGTTTTTGATCACATACTCGGGAGGGACGTAGTCAAAAAATTAATGCAGGTATGGCGATAAAAATGAATAAACTCTATGCGGAAAAAACTTTTTTCCAAATATTTCGAGTTTCGTTGCTGTAATGGGGAAAAGAAAATGCGCAGTGGAAATTTTCCAATCTGAGGAGATTTTTAACGTGGAAAAGCATTTTTCTCTGAATGCTTCGAGCTTCAAATTGTTAGTGAAACTTTTTCCTGCACGTATATACAAAAACAAACCGAAGAATTCCAATGCAAAGTTATCTGGACGTTGTTTGAGAAACAGGTGAGTGAAACAATGGCAGCGAGCGGTCATCAGCAACAGAACGGCCAGGTAATCGGACTCGGTGGAATGCCAGGGATTGAGAACGATCAAGAGACGAAACTTTTCGTGGTGAAAAAGACGGGTGATAGTCAGGGAATAACGGCATTGATAAGTCGTCAGCTTCAAGGTAACGCAACCACCAAACATATTTTCCTACCCCCAACGGGTCGTCTGGCGAATGTATGAAAAGGCGAAAAAAAATAATAATAATGGCCAATACTGAAAAGATGTGATGATGGAAAGATTTATCAATTTAATCGCGTGGCGATTTGTCGCGAAATTTATCCTCTTAATCGTGCCACCATCCACTGCGTAGTATCTTAATATTTAGTCGAAAGCCAGGTTCGTTAATCGATTGTGCAAATTTTGTTCAACTGCGTAGAAAGATATAAACATTATTTACGTACCTACGAATAGCTTTTATTATTATTTCGTACACAAGTTGCGTGCAGCGCTCCTCATTTCAGTTTTATTCTATCTTTATATATTTTTCTTTGGTTTTTTGTTGCTGCATTATCGTTCGTTTCATACACATACTTAATATTGTTGTTACGTCCACGAAGATCCGATATCCGCCGTTTGAATCGGCTCGGAAGGCATCATCCCTCATTGTACATATTATCAACTATTTATTTCACTATTCCTAGAAGAAATTGAGAAGGTGTCGATCGATCACTATATTGGAGAGAAATTTTCCCAGCAATGTACAAAAATACAAAGGATTTGAGAAATTCATGTTTTTTAATCCAAATATGGGATGAAAAAAATGTATAAAATGTTCGATTCTTCAAAATACTGATCAATCGGTACTTTATTTTCTGAGAATTCGTAGACTCGTAAAGAAAAGAATTAAAACAAAAACTGGAGAAGCAGTTTCGTTTAGGAAATCATCGTCATTATTATAATTTTGCACCTATATATTTGTTTTTTTTTGTTGGTTTTTTCGTTTGGGTTAGAGGAAAGAGTGCCGCTGCTGTACACGAGCCCCGATGTGTTGAACAACGCACTACATCATCTTAACCACCTTCACGCGCCCTACATACTTCCCGTGTATCCTGAGCGGAACAGCAATCGATCCTCTCCAACAGAATCCTCGCGTACGAGTTCCATGGCTCCTTAGAAAAAAAACCAAAACAAAAAAGAATGAAACAAATCAAGCCCAAATAATGTACCAGCAAAAAAAACTGTGATCCTGAGACGCGCGTTTTCGTTGGATTCGTATGACAAAAAAAGAGACAAAATATGTAAAGAGGCGATTGCTACACAGGGTAACTCTACCCGCGTTCTTTTGTCCCGGTTGCAATACCCAGGTGAGTTTATTTCCATTCCTCTTATGTCTCACTTTCTCACATTCTCTGTCTCGCTATTCGTTCTCTTCCGCTTATCGGTAATACACAGTATAAGTAAAAAAAAAAAAAACATCAGAATGACGAGGCTAATGAAATTTCGTAAATTCACATTAATAACTGTTTACTGTGTGTGTGATCGATTGGATATAGATGACATTTGTTTTGTGATTGAAATCGCTTTCTCGACGTATTCTCGAACACCTGAGCTCGAGAGATCTGATTTTTCTTCCCACTTGTCCCTTCTTACCTCCCTGACTGTCTGAGAGCACCATTTTTTTAGCCATATCCATCGCCGCATATTTTCCTCGGCACGATACCAATTTTTCTTTCATTTTGTTTCTTTTGATTTTTGTTCTGTGCACTCGTAGTTTTCATACGTAGATAAATAAACTTTGTTTCATGCAATGAGAGAGACTTTTCAACAAACGTAGATCTACTATTTCATTAACAAAACAACAACAACATCAAGAACACGTGATTTATTTCACGATTCGGCCACTAATTTTTGTGACAATTTTTAACTTACACCTTCACGATTTTCGGTGCATCAATCATTTAACCAAGGAATTCGAGTTTTTGGAGGTTTTTTTATATATAAAAAACAAATATTCGTTCTAGTCCGTTTTTTTGAGGTAGCTCGAATGGCATATTTTACTTTTAGGTAGTTTAATGATGTGTACTTTTGTTTGCCTAGGTTTGCCTAGGATTAAATACTATTACTGTGGTAAGTTTTTTAACAACGAATTTAGTGTACTCTATTTTTTTGGCGTTAACAGTTCTTAGGCAATTCAGCAGTCCTTTATTCTATGAGTCAGGTTTATCTCACGTTTGTATAATTTTTGAAGCAGCTGAGATAATTGTTTTTAAATATTTACAAAAATTACGATACACCGCAAATTTTGGAACGCCAAAAAAAAACCTAGAGCGTTAACTAATGAGACGGTTTTTGGTAAATTTCAATGGATCTCACAGTGCGTGTTGTAATGTTTGGCTAAATTTTGACTTCCGACACTCGAAAGTGTGAAAAAAACGCTGTAAAGGTTTCGCAAGTCAATAATCCTTCTCTTGATATTTTATTCGGGAAATAAATCAGACATTATAAATCATTGGATGGCAAAAATGATTAAAACTAGAAAAATCGATTGCAAATGTATACATTTTGATTTTTGTTTTTGTAGCAGCAGGAGACCCGAACGCGTGGCGATTAGGAAGGATCGAAGAGACTGATCACGAAACACCGGTTTAAGAGACAAACAAAATCGATTCCTTTTGCCCATTGGCCGCGCATCCTCCGCAGTCAATAAGAGTAAGCGTCGCATCCTGCGTTCAACTAAGCCAATTATTTATACGATATCAAAGAAGAAAGAGAAGAAAACCAGAAAATCTTAGTCCATGCTTCCAAAGTCATTTTCGTTCTGTCGCATTATCAAATTCATTATTTCATCGTTTCGCTTCTCGGTCGATTGGAACTTTATCGGTGTCGAATTACGAGCTCGATCTCGTTTTTGTTTTTCTTCCAATTTCCGTATGGAGACGATATTTCCTTGCCATATACGTTTATTTTCAAAGAAAAAGAAGACTCATTATCATGGAACGAAGATCTTAAAGTTAAAGAAAAAAATGTATGATTAATACTATTAAGGGGAAACTGTCGCAACTAAAAAAGGCTATTTGTACGGATAATTGTGAGAGGAAATTGTGTATGCTCGTAAAAACCAGTGGAGACAATTCTACACAGATACTTGTCATAATAATTACTAACAAAGAGTTGTTAAAGACTCTAAAGAATGGGATGATATTATTGTACTTAAGTGGATTGCGAAAAAGATTGTTTTTCGTGTGGCAAATATGTGTTGTGATGAAGACGAAGTTATCATTTCTAGCGTACTAAGAAAGAATAGCAACGAGAGATTAGAAATTTTGAAAAAAGTATGATGTGGCAAAAATATTTGATTTTCGTGATATTTATTGTGTTGAAGTGGAAAGTGGAGAAAAAGAATGGTTTGTGAATCACGAAGAGTAAGCTCGTATGAATAAGATAAACCGCTGAATGAATTCGAACCGAAACTCATAAATTCGAACGATTTATCACACCGCCATTATGATTAATTCGTTTCAATTGATAATATGGCAAGATCGCTGGTAGGACTTGCTACAAAGATTAGAGACGATCAAACGGACGTGACTGAGAGAGAAAGAAAAAAATCCAATAATCTGTCTTCTAAATAATGAAGCCTAGGATAGAATTTGTCATGGAGGATAAATTTCCAGTAGCGATAATACGTGGCCACATCATTTTCCAGCGTCGAACAAAAATGTATCAACAAAACTCAACAACATAAAGATAAAAGGAGCACAAAATGTAGGGAATCATCGAGACGATAGAACGAGGTGAGCATTGCCAAGCAAAGCTCTCCTCAGTTACGATATTATATTTAATAAGAACGAATAAAAAGAAATAACAACAAAAACAGAAGTAAATAAATTACATGAAATTTTGTAAAATTGCCTCGCGCGTATTTTACTTGTCGAGCCGTACGTTATACACATATACACACGCACGAAACGCAGACTCCTTCCTCCACTCTCCTTTGTGGTTAAAAGCTTATTCTTTTGTACGGTGAAAGTTTACACAGTCGATGCAGGAAACAAAAAGGAAAAGATGATCCTTGAGCGACGAGTATATCGTTGGTCGTCGGCGATGTGCGGATGAGACAAGTAAAAACAACGCGTCGAAATAGCGACGAATCACGTTTTAGAAAAATAAACAGAAGAACAAATACCCACAGTTTGAGGCGATAAGTTGTTGTACCTAATGCATCGCACTGTGATTCATAAGAATAAAGCGGTTAAACGACGAACATTTTTTAAACGAAAAACCCTTGACAAAGCATGAACACAAGGTTCAAGGAAAAATAATTGAAGAAGCAAGTGAAATTAATTTGAAAGAAAAAATCGAGTTCTCCAGCCTTCTACGATCGAATACTCGGTGATACCGCAGTGCAAGCTGTAAATACACGTTATAAATATGTATATATCGTGAAGATGATACTTAAAGAGATTTAACGAGATATTTATGATCGATTCGCACGCGAATACATATTTCGTCCCATTCTTCGTTTTTTACCTATAGTTAGGAAAAATAAAGATCGCTTTATTTGGTCAATATTGAAATTCGTCGGCAGCTATATATCGAGACGCTCAACTATATTCCTTTAAATTTATTGAATATTTGCTTTCAGTCTTTTCAAACTTTTTCATTCGTCAATTGAAAAAACCTCAACGACCAACGCCCGAGTCTGAATTTATTCCACAATTCTGCGGTGCGAAACGATCGTAAACATTGTGAGAATATTAAAGAAAATAAAACTTCTGTATGCCTTTACAAACGCGTATATTGTTGAGTGTAGATATATACCATCTAATGCAATTTATATATATACGAAAAGAAACATGCATGTGGACGACGAGGATCGCTGTTTCACAGCCTCAAGGTATACATACGTATAAATGTATTACTATTGTTTAGAGATCTCGTATAACATTAAAAGAAACGTGAGACGTCTAGATTTCGTATCTTATTTATTTGCCTATATCGTTTAGATAAAAACAATCATGGCTACGACACTGTCTTCCAATTTCCATCATTCGATTGGAAATAACGAAAATTATCGAGACATTCATAAGAAACGAGTTTTCTATCGACTATTGAAATTGCACAGAATTAGATATTTTTTTGAGGATCGAACTTGCACAATGTTTTTGAACATTACAATGACTTTCTCCGCTCTGGAGTATCAACAGAGTCGGACCTTGAGTTATCGGTCATTTTCGTCCATCTACGATCGAGAGGATACATTTTTTTCTCAGTTCTTTTTGAAAAGAAAATGTTTGCCATTGAAAACTTCTGTCATTCCATGAAAATTATAATACAAATAATGTACGGGGCTGGATTCTTCCATCGAGCAAAAGGTTACAACTTTTTTTCTTGTTTTGTCAAGACGACGCGTCGTACGAGTTGAATTGAAATTTGTAGTTTGTTACATTCGGGAAGAATGTATTTAAACGTGGAGTGGCGGTACCTCACGGCCACGTGATCTTTTGTCTTTTTTTCGATTGCGAGAGTGTGCAAATCTGTTGGAAAACATTTATTAAAGAATTATTTTTCGGCTCTGAGTCTTTGGAAGACATTCTTTGTCTCGGAACAGGAATGGGGATTTCATTTAATTACTCCAATATTTCTGCCAACAAAAAATGTTCAAACGTACTTGGTTTTTTCTTTTTGTCTCTTCTTCAGCGAGAGTCCCATTTGAACGCGAATCCGTTAATCGAAGTTTCTTTGATCCTTGGACCATCTCATTTGGCAATGGTTCAAGAGTATCTTTTGTTTGTAAACCGTTTTGTGACATTAATCGCTTACGCGTTGATCTGGAAGGTAAAGAGTTTTAAGGATAAAAACTTTGTTAGTGGCTGACGGTGTTGGAAACTGATCAGAACGTAACTTACGGGAGGTCTGCTGTGCTTTGGCTTGAACTGGAAGTTTGATTTGCTTCTTTTCCCTCCACTCTCCGAAGATCGTTTAATTTTTTACCTAATTTGCGGGATACGTTGTAGTTTCGTTGAGGCAAAGGCATCGCTATTCTTTTAAATATTTCCACCAATTCATCCTTATTGAGATTTTTAGATATTGGCAAAGCGATGCAGCTCTGTAGGCAGAGGAGTTTTCAAAGGGATTTCAAAACAACGTTTAATAATACAACAAAGAGCACTTTTTTTTTGTAAATAAAACATAACCAAGCTTTTACTCACGTTCTCTAATATTTTACACAAAGTTCCTTCTGATAGTAACTCTGGATGGCACATTTGATAGGTTTCTATTTTATCCATTTCTTCGGCGAAATAATAATCTTTGCTCAGAAACGAAATGAGTTATCACAAGCCGACAATAACAATTGATTTGTCTGGCGTCTTTAATCTCACTGATCGCTGATGATGCATCGAGTTCAGGTACTCGATCGCCTGTTCATGAGTCAGTCTGCATTCTACCTTTGATTAAGTAAAAAATCTAGCGATAACAGTCGTGATTGTTACCGCTTTTTTGAAAATCTTGATAGTACGTTTCAGGTTTCAGCAGTAAATTAGATACCCGGCAACCTGAACGACGTAAACACATGCGAAATATCACAAAATACTCCATTTAGTTCCGACCTCGTCCATCGATCGCAGCGCTACTGCTTTCCCGCCAAATTTTGCACAGTTGTGTGGTTGTGTGTGCTGTTGTGAAAAAGTGCATCGAGTTTCGAAAAGGAATGTTTATGTCAAGTTAAATGAGGTTATTTTCACGATCTTGACGCTTACCGTCAAGAGTCGACAAGATTTCATCAAAATTTCATTCACACAATGGACGAGTTTCCTGATGCTGATGAAGAATTCGATTTAATTGACGATCACATCCAACCCCCAGGTACTCTGTAGTCCCCATGGTTTTTTCATCGTCTTTGACGTTTCACCTGCTGTACGACTTCTGTTTTTTTTTTTTCGGTAGAAAAACAAATATTCAATAATGCATCGAACAGCGATTCGGCCGAAAAAGCCACGGCGAGTACTCAAAACTGTGATACACCAGAGATTTCTGAGCATATAAACGACTCAACACAATTAGATTCCAACCCCGGATCACTTTCCATTGCCCCTGCTAAGAAACGAACTTACGAAGAAATACTCGAAGACCTTGGTGACGTTTTCAATGATGACGTGAATTTCGGTATGATGAGTTATAATTCATAATTTTTTTTAGAATTTACAAAGATCTGCATTCAAGAAATTTGATACATTTCTTTGCATATTAAAATTTTTTCTCTTCACAGGCGTTTTTTATGATGCTAAAGAAAAGAGGCCTCGCTGGAACGAGCCGGAAGCAGTGATAGAATTGATACTAAAAGAGAGAAAGAAAAACAGCATCGCGCACAATGGACTCGAAATGATAAAAAAATCAAGCGACCTAAAGTACATTGAACTCTAATTCAATTGTTTGCCAATCCAAATTGCAGTGAAGAATTTTTCATGTTTTATTATTTTGATGCAGATCGTCAAAAGGTTCTATATCGTCGTCAGTGCCGTCGTGGAATTTCATAGCTTTGACAACACTTTCGGATTTTCAACGACTTTATGTGCGAGTGAGGGAAACTAAGCGGGAGAAAATATCAACAGACACACGACCAGCGTCCGACCTTTTTCAATTACCGTTCAGCGACCTCAAACGCGAAGCTGAAGAAATCGTAAGGGAAAATTCTTTCACTTTATTGATAATTATGTTATAGAGAAAAGAGGTACGATGCGGATTTGAAAAAAAATTATAGAACTCGTTACAGAGAACTCTAAGAACATGAGAAGTCTTTGTCAAATTGCAGATATTGAAAAATGCAAAACGAGCAAGTTTAGCAGACATTGAGACGATTTCGACAAAATCAGACAATCAGTTGTGGGTCGATAAATACCGTCCTCGTACGTACATGGAACTGCTAACGGACGAGAGTGTGAATCGAGCTTGTCTGCGCTGGTTGAAACTGTGGGACAAAGTGGTTTTCAATCGGGAATTAACGAAGAGGCGAAAGAAAGCTGCGGACACCCAGGCATTCGGTTTCAAAACATTCGGGCGAAAAATCGAGGACGAAGGTGTCGACGCTCGAGGTTTTCCTGTCCAGAGGATAGCTCTTCTGAGCGGTCCTCCGGGTCTTGGAAAAACTACGCTCGCACATTTAGTCGCGAGACACGCGGGCTACAATGTTGTCGAGATAAACGCGAGTGACGAGAGAGGACCTGAAGCTTTCAGGGAAGCGCTCCTGGCAGCGACGGAAATGCGTTCCTTGATCGGACGCGATCCAAAACCAAACTGTCTCATCCTCGACGAAATCGACGGAGCTTCGGCAGCTTCTATCGATCTTTTGATCAAATACGTCCAAGGCAAACTTTTGCCCAAAGGAAAGAAGAACGCGGAAGCGGCCAAGAAAAACAACGACGGCTGCAAGCGACCAGTCATCTGCATATGCAACGAGGCTTACACTCCTTCCCTCAAGTAATTCGATTTTCCATCGTATTTCCATATCAAATAACAAAAAACGTTCGAAAACTTTGAAAACAAAATATTGCCAACAGTTCGATAATTTTTCTCATGCATTTTTCTTTCGTTCAGACCGTTACGAGGAATGGCCTTCGTAATAGCAGTACCAAAAATCAGTTCAGTCCGTTTAGCCGATCGTTTGGCAATAATAGCTCGAAAAGAACGATTGAAAACAGACCCTGGGGCTCTTCTTCAATTGGCCGAACGTTCCGGCTGTGACGTACGATCTTGCCTCTGTGCTCTCCAGTACATGGGAGAAGCTCGCAGCACAACCAACTTCAGTCTCGGTTTGAAAGACACAAAGCGAGGCCTTTTCGACTGCTGGAAGGACGTTTTGCAAGTCCCAATGGCCAGGGACGGCATTGTTCCTGTAAAGGAAAGAGTTCAGGTCGTTCTGAAAGCGGCTTACAGTGGTACGACTTTCCCAAATCGTTGATACTTCGGGATAGCAAAGTACGAATCACCGGAGCTAAAGTTCAAATTTGTCACAGGTGAAACGGAACGTACGGCTCAAGGAGTTTTCCATAATTACCCAGAGGTGTGTCTGCCAAATATGAATAAAATATCGGACACGTTGCAGTGGTACGAAATTTATGACGAAATAACGACTCTCGTGATGGCACGACAAGATTGGCGTGTAATGCCTTACGCCAATTACGCTTTCGTCGCTTTCCATTTTGGATTCGCCAACAGTCAGCAGTTTGTCAAGCTCAGTTATCCGTATGCACCGGCCGAGGTGAGGCCCAAACTTTTCAGCGTGTAGACACTCCAAAAACATGCTCTTCAGGTCATTGACAATTATCTTTGATCTTACAGGCAAATCAAAAGTTGAGCAAAACTATTGCGATGCTTACGGCGACGAAACAATCTTATAACAGAGACATCGAAACTCTGGCACTCGACATAACGCCTTTTCTGCCTGAACTACTTGCACCGAAGCTTCGATCAGTTTCCGGTCACCTTTACTCCCCCAGTGAACGAGCTGATCTTTCTCGGCTTATAAACGTTTTGCTCGAGCTTGGTCTCTCGTTTGTCCAAACCAAAAGCGAAGATCGGAGCTTCGACTACTCCCTGGATCCGTAAGTTGTTTCTTATCTAACAATTTGTCCATTTTTTTATATAATTTCTTAATTGACCTTTTTTTCCATACTTTTCAGAAATTTGTTGGAAGTCGGTACTTTTCCAGAGTGTAAAGTACGTCGAGCAATGCCGTACGCCGTCAAGCAAATAGTCGCTCAAGAATTAGAGATTGAACGTGTGAGACGAGCCGCAGCGAATGGTCCGACCGAACAAAACAAATCTACCGGAAACCAAGAGGTTTGGAGAAAAATAACGAGAGACAAGGAAACACCAAAAGAGGCAACAAACGACGAATCGGCTTTGCCAAACCATTTGCGCCAATTGACACCAAAACCCGTTCAACCTAAACAGACCGTCAGTACAAAGCACCTTTACATTCTTCCAAAGTCCTCTGACAGATTTCGAATTTCCTGAATAATCATCCGAATCGATTTTTTTTTCCAGAAATATAAAAATTTCTTTGAGAAATTCGTTGCAAAGCCGAACCCCGAGGAGCAGAAGTCTCCTGGGACATCGCCTGAAGGACCAAAACCGATTCATCGTTTTCGTCAACTTTTGACGAATTACGGTGTTTGGTACAAATACAAAGAAGGCTTCAGCAATTCGGTGCGTCGTGATGTTAAAATGTCCGATCTTTTATGACGTGCCAGTGAGAAACGAAAAAAGCAGCGCAGACAGAAGCTGAAAAATGATTATTCCTCCATTTACAATATGCTGTCATTGGAAAATATTCTATTGAGAACAAAAGGGAGAAACATTCATCCCATTTTTTTAGGAAATTTACAAAATCAACGTCGGAAAGGGCCTGGACTGTAAGAAAAAGAGATAAAGAAATGATTTTTACGTTAAAAGTACAAGTTCATGTTTTTGCACTTTTTCCCTACCCGCGTCTTCCGATTTGCTCCCGAATTCTCAGTTTTCCGCTCCGAGATTGAGTAATCGAATTGCAAAGTTTTTTCTCAATATCCACCAAGAGTAAGACTGGTCTTACGTCTCAAAAACATAAATTTATTTAAAAAAAGGGTAAGGTTTGTTGGGGAGCATAGAAAGTAATTGGTAGTAGAGTTGACAGTCTTATTAAGGTAAATAGCTAGAGGCGTATTGTTTCTTCTTTCTTAGTCGTTGTTTCTGGTTTCATCTCCCACGGAGATTTCGTTCGAATAAATTGATGTCCATCGAAGGAATGGTCGTCGCGGGTAATCCGTAGATTGACATGCTTCTTCGACAACGACACAACTAGCGGGGAGTGTTATTCGTTTTGAAAATATAAAGAAAATAGGTTGATCGTTGTTCTTTACTCTACTGCTTCTTCCTCTAGTCCCTCTTCGTCTTCGAAGGCTTCTTCGTCGTTGGCAGTTGCTTCCTGTAATCAGATCATTTAGAGAAAATTTGTAAGAAGATCGAAAAACAGTAAAAAATGAAAATTCGTTTCATTTTGCGAAATAATGCAAGCTGGTCGATAAAAAAAAGAAACTTATCGAAATTGACAATTCTGTCAAGTTTTCATGAGGAATTATAGAATTAAATTGACGAGGAGCTTTTTTTTACCTGATACTGTTGATATTCCGATACCAAATCGTTCATGTTGCTTTCAGCTTCAGTGAATTCCATCTCATCCATTCCCTCGCCGGTGTACCAATGCAGGAAAGCCTTTCTCCTGAACATGACAGTGAATTGTTCACTAATGCGCTTGAATATTTCTTGAATAGCAGTCGAGTTGCCGATAAACGTGGCGGACATGCTAAGTCCTCGTGGAGCGATATCGCAGACAGCGACTTTAACGTTGTTCGGTATCCATTCGACGAAGTAAGCCGAGTTTTTGTTCTGTATAGAGAGCATTTGTTCGTCGACTTCCTTCATCGACATTTGACCGCGGAATATCGCCGCCACCGTCAAGTAGCGACCGTGCCTCGGATCGCAAGCGGTCATCATGTTTTTCGCGTCAAACATCTGTTTGTTTTTGGCAGATTTACCATCATTAGTTTGTGTCATTTTATTCAACGAATGAAAATTCTTCGACTAATAAGGAACTCACTTGTTGGGTGAGTTCTGGGACTGAGAGGAATCGATATTGTTGACAGGCTCTCGCAGTCAAAGGCGCAAATCCGGGCATGAAGAAGTGCAGACGTGGGAACGGAACCATATTTACCGCGAGCTTTCGCAGGTCAGCGTTCAGTTGACCCGGGAATCTCAGACACGTCGTTACACCTGACATGGTTAGCTGCAATGTCGACGAATATTTTCCTCTTATTAGCAGGATTTTTCAAACGAATTTTAGCCCTGAATGTTACAATAAAAGTTACCGCGGTTCATTGGCCAAAATTTAATATAAAAATCGCGTTTTGAGCCTCAGAGTCTAATTTTCTCGTTCATTTACTTATAATTGCAGAAAGTTTGACTCACAGATACGAGATGGTTGAGATCACCGTACGTCGGTGAGCTAAGTTTGAGTGTTCTGAAGCAAATATCGTACAGAGCCTCGTTATCGATGCAGAAAGTTTCGTCGGTATTTTCAACGAGTTGATGCACCGACAACGTTGCGTTGTAGGGTTCGACGACCGTATCTGATACCTAAAGGGAATGAAAATTCCATAGGAAACGTAAATTTTCAAAAACAAGTTTTTTTATCATGATTACTCCATTGAATAATTACCTTCGGAGACGGGAATACACTGAAAGAATTCATAATACGATCGGGGTATTCTTCTCGTACTTTTGAAATGAGCAGAGTACCCATTCCCGATCCTGTTCCACCTCCCAATGAATGAGTCAATTGAAAGCCTTGAAGACAATCACAGCTTTCCGACTCCTTTCTCACGACTTCGAGAACCGAGTCGACGAGCTCAGCGCCTTCTGTGTAGTGACCTTTGGCCCAATTGTTACCTGCAACAACGACAATAAAAACTTGATTTTTTTCTCGGTTTTTTTTTCCACACATTTCACTACGAAAGTTTATTGAAAAAATTGAAATATCTGAAGGAAAGGATTTCATTCGAGACAATCAGAAAAAAGTGACTTTCAAATTGGGAATTTTTACCTGCTCCACTTTGTCCGAAAACGAAGTTGTCTGGTCTGAAGAGCATTCCAATAGGCCCACTCCGAATTGAGTCCATTGTTCCTGGCTCGAGATCCACGAGGATCGCTCGTGGAACATATCTGTGGCCTGAACCATGAAAAAATAAGAAAACAAAATTGAATTCATCCAAACTCCACGGATCGAAAAACAAAAATCAAGAGGAACCAAACGAAAAAGTTGAAACTCACGACTGGCTTCGTTGTAGTAAACATCGATACGTTTCAACTGAAGATCGTTTGTTCCTACGTAGTTACCGGACGGATCGATGCCATGCTCGTCTGAGATTATTTCCCAAAACTGAAAAATAAAAGGGACATTTTTCAAAGATCGCCTATTGAATCCTGAAAGAACATATCCAGGTCGAATCGCATTGAAAGAAAAAAAAAGCGATTCATTTGAGCAGTACAAAGGAATATTAAAACGAGAGTGTCACAGGGATCGCGCATCGTCATCTCGTTGATTTGTCCACGAGCGGAAGTGAAAGTGTTACAAAATGTTGAGGTTGATCAATAAAAGTTATCCGGTGCTCATCGAGTTAACCAGGAAACGTATTTTTCCGACGAGATCCGCTCATCGAGGTGGACCAATATCTTCGGAGCCTCAGGTCAAAATCGGATTCAGGGTGAAAACGATAAAAATTTTATTTTCAATTCGACTCATCGTTTCCCAATTATTCCAAAAAGTCGGTCACAGCATGACTCAAACTTTTGAGACAACGAACTGGTCGCTTTCTTGGTTTTGCACTTCTGGAAGTGAACATTTTCGTGATCGTTCTACAGATCGATAAAAATAAATAAACTCAAAGCCCACGCAGATGAATGACAAAAATGGGCTGAACTTCTTTGATCTCGGTTTGGTTGTCTGGTATAAAAAATTAGTACTTTCGAAACCTGTAGCTGTCGCTGTGTCTCGTACTCGTACCGTTTCAGTGGGTATGACACATGCGCTTAATTGAGAATATTTGAAGCAATTGGTAATTTAGTGCATGGACATGAAAAAATGACCTTGACTTCATCTTCAAGGATAAAAGGGGGTAAATTTTTCCATGTTGAAAAAACCCATGATCTAGGGCAGTAAAATAAGGAAATTCGTAAATCTCATAGCACAAATTGGATCGTTGTATTCGTCAATGTAAAATTCCCAATGTGATTCGTCGAAGAATTAACATAATTTCTCTTGCTTATCCGTAGAACAAAATGCAGACGATTGCGGTCATGTGTGCGGTCATGTTGGGACCACCGCTTCTTTGCTATCCGCAGATAAAACATCTTCGTAGGCCGCTCGATGAAGAAGAAGATGAGGAATGAGAAGCAATGCCTAACGGTATATATGATCAAAGTGTATCAGAAAAAACAATACGCTAGTTCATGTGAACGAGGTGGCGCATGAGTTCGCAACTGGACAATTTTGAGATTGACTTTTCGTAAGAAAACGAATAAATAAATGGTTATCGAAATCTACAAAAGAAACAATCAAAGAGAAAGGAATTGGGGAGTTCAAAACTTGGAAAAAAATTTTGCGTTATTTTTTTTAATGAAAAACTGTCGGTTTCGTATTCAGTAAAGAAAAATACATCACATTTGCTTGTATTGTTTTTTTTTTTTTTTCGAATTTTCTGAGGTTTAAATGGCACGCCGCTTATCCCCTTGGTAGAGAGTGAGTCTCTCTTCCTTTCTCCCGTATTAATACACCGAGTAAGTTGTCTAGAAGCGCTTATAGCGGGTTTATTTAAAGCAAGCTATCCGGACCTTCTAATTTTTGGCAGTACGAACGACACAGCCCATTTTCTTCACCAAGATTATACGGGTGTGTGCGCGCGGCGCGCGTTTCGCGAATCCAGTATGTTATTATTATTATTCCGGTACAAAATACAGGAAAAAAGTTTGGTGCCATTTTTGGGCAGGAGAGAAATGACGAAAGAATGTTTTGGTTCCGAGCTCGTACCGTGATCGATTATTTTTTTTTCTCTTTTTCAAGGCTCCATGTGAAAGTGACACTGGCCATAAAAAACGCGCTGCAATTTTATTTGGGCACAAGGAGTCGTGAGGCTTCGATGCTGTTACGTGTTTTCGTATATTTCGTATGCCACAATGATCGCAAGGATTATTATCATATTTTCAATTAGTTTGCTATTATTTCCATGCGAATTATTTTTCGTTCCACCTCCAAGAACACGAACCCAATTACGAGGCCATTCTTTTCGGTCCATAGATTCATTTTGATTGATACATTAATGAAGAAATTATTAACCGGACTTACAAATGAAATATTTTTTCAATGAGTGCTTCAGAGCTCGAATCAGCTTTTCAAAAATCGTAAGAAGCGGCGACGTATTGTATATAGGAATTCTCAGTTTTGTTAGATTCGGCCTGTTTCTGATAAGGAGTTCGCATTTTTGTCTTTTTTTCCGAGAACTCTGGCGGGAGGCTAGAAAACCGGTAATGACTGTTAAGGGGCGAGGCTCTAAAACCAGCGATGTGACAATATTGCGAAAGCTCGTTCCAGCGAGAACACCAAATGAAGCGACTCGTTTGGTCGGAACGATATTAAAAAAACGATTTTTTTCCTGTCTGGTCGGTTTTTTTATATTTTTAACGTTCGTCTGTTAGCCCGCGAAATTAAAATCGAGAAAGGAATGTTAGTCTTTCATCAGGAAATGAATGTTTTGAATAGCGAAAAGTGGCATGCACGATCTTTTTTTTAAAAACATGACCGAAACATTACAAAGGGAAAATCCTCCAAGAGAGTAAACTGAATTCACGAAATATCGCGAGGTTGAGAAATGTACGAAAGTCGTTCGACATCGTAATTCGTTGGGGAATTCACATAGGAGGGGGGAGGAAATGGCCTGACCGACTGTGACAAGAACGTATCACACATAAAAGTGATTCTCGTCTCAACATTCTTCCGACTAAACCGCTTTCTCGTGATTTGCGAACCAACTATTTTTACGATTGGAAAGTTATTGATATTCTCGTTGTTAAAGTCGTCGTTTCTTAAAGAGAACAACCAATAGCACGTGGATGGAGATCGTCTTGCGCAGCAGCTTCAAAGTGTGATTCTCAAAGAAGTTTGTTCGAGATGAAATATCTAGCTAAGCAGCGGGATTAATTGTCGGGAATTCGCGGTCGTAAAAATTTTGGATATGGATAAAACCTTACCCAGCAGTAAATTCGAGTAGAAAATGATAAAATCGTACGCACGAGATTTCATAAACACTCGTCTTGCTCATTTTAGCACGTGAAATTGTGTTGTTAATATACGATGTAAGCTGAGAGGATGAGAATAAGGAAAATGATTGGCCGACTCTATGTCGCAGCGACAAGAGTGCGTGCGAAAGAAATAGCGGTGTCGGTGACAAAGAGGGGGGAAAAACATCGTCGGTCGAGGAGGTCGTGAAGCTTGCTGCTTGCCGAGTTTCGAACGTGTTACACACAAATCCGCGCGCGGCATATTTTCTCCACGTACTAAAGGCGAAAGAAAAAAAATTGAAAAACTGGTGAAAGGTGCGATAGATTAATGAAAAAAATACTTTCATCGATCAACTATTTATGATGAGCCTAACGCTGCCCTCTCCTCTTGTATTTTTTACGTTTTTGGCCACGCAGTTCGAATTGCAAACGAGAGACATTCGATTATTTTGAATATACATGTTGACGTTTTACATCTATCGGAATAGCGCGAATGATGATATGCAGAAAAAAAATCACGACACAAAGGGGCGAAATGATGAAAATAATCTCGTTTATACATTGTACTGACCTTGGAGCCAATTTGATTACCGCACTGGCCAACTTGGAGATGCACGATTTCTCGCATTTTGCTTTGATACTATTGTAGCTCGTTGAGAAGAAAGAACAAATAAATCTTATGATTTCACGGAGTTTTAAGCGACCGAGTTCCTTCGATAGTCGTACAGCGGCAAAAGCTCGTTCGTCACTGAGCACGGACGGACTGAATGATGCCCGATATGTCGGAGCAAAGAAGGAGCAAGAGGGAGAGAGTCGCGCCGGTCACAACTCGCAAGGACCGTTAGCAGCAGCACAAGTTACTCGCAAGACTCGCAAGTAAGAGAAAGAGAGAACTGGCGAGTGTCGAGCCGTTGATCATGGATGGAACACGCGCTCGCATCCGCATGCGGATCACGGGAGAACTATAATTGCGCGTCTCTTGAAATCCGAACTCCGCGTAATTCTCAGTGCCAATAAATATTCATACGATCAAATGACTCGATCAAATTTTCAATAACAACAGCAGTCCGTCCGATTATTTCTCTTCAAGGCATGAGAACCATATTTTCCGAGATACATTTAAAGATCCGACAGAAAATTGCGAACTGCGCGACCAAATGATTCAACGTGGATGCGCGTAAGTGCGAGCAAAAACGTAATATTCTTTAAAAAATATTTCTTTTCACAAATAGTGATTCCGTTCAATTATTCAATTATTTTTGATTCAATTATTATTCCAAATCCTCATAAAGCAGAAAAATAAAACAATCCTCGTAAATAAAGTACACAATACTTTTTTCTTATTTTTTCTTTATTATTTACACTTAAAGTAATATTTCCTTATCAGCGGCAAACACCACCGCCCCCGCGTCTATCCGTGCCGAGCGAGGATGTGGGGTTTCTCTAAACGTCGGAAGTACCAAAGATTTTCATTTATAAAAGACGATTAAGTAATTAAGCTGATCCAATACGCGAGCATTCCCCCTTACGTTATCGAACGTGTATACTCCTCTCTCTCTCTCTCTCTCTCTCTCTCTCTCTCTCTCTCTCATTACGACAGCGATCTGAACGCGGAGTATTTGCGCTAGAATATTTTCTGCTTTTTCTTTCATCAATTATTGCCGTTCGTTAATTTCGTTGGTCGCGTGTTTTGAAGTGATAATTGCGAAGATTGTAGGCGGTTAATCAACCGTTGTGCCAACCTGGTATAGGAATTGCTGGGAGCCAGCCCCTACCAACTAAAAGAAAAACAAATAAAAAGAATTAGAGGTATTCCAGGAAAAAAACAAATAGTCAAGAAATTTAAGAATTTTTATTGTCGACCATGGATCGAGATTTTTACCTCCGGCGATTTGATTCAATTGATGAGTCTCTTCAGGGCTGAGTTTCAAAATCGTATTTAAAACTGGAATAAGCCGGCTCCTCTCATCCCCATTTTTCAACGTGATGAACTGAAAATTCAGTCTTTGTTTTTTTGCTCCATTTCCTTTCAGTTTTAGGTATAAACGGAGCAAAGAAATTTACCTTTAAAATTACGTTCTTCATGTATTCAAAGTTGTTTGCGATATGCTCGCGTTCGACGCTTCGTTGTTGCCTTCGTATGTCCTCCTTAAGCAATTGATTCAGTTGAGTGAGCTTGGCAACATCGCGTTCCGTATCTGCCAACAATATCGTCAAATGCTTGACGCGCCGCTCGCAAACTTCCAGCTCTTGACGATCCACTTTACGCGGCAGTGTTACCGCCACCGTCGATTCTTTACGAACTCTCGGCACATAATCGTCCGGAGAATTTAACAATTCATCCAGAGGCACCAGCGAATGTCGTCGTGATATTTCTTCGTTCGTCCTCATCGTCGGATAAGATTCCACGCTTTCCGAACCCTGCATTAAAAATTCCAAAGAATTATTGAATTGCAAAAAACTTTCCTTTTTCTAAAGTCCGTTGTCTTTCCTAGGAAATTGGAATAACTACAAAACCGGATAGTTGTCGCAGTGGCCGAATGTTGCCGGTCAGAAAATTTTCAATATTCACCATTTTTACCGATGTCTACCCAGGGGAACTTGGAATTACGTTCCTAAGTTAATTTTTCAGCACCTTTAGGTATTAAAATCGATTTTTCATCAACTAAACCTCAATGGAATTAAATTTTCTTTCGCCATTCTCTTTCGCATGAAAAAACAGAAAGATCCATGTCCTTATAAGTTAGGTTGATGCTTTCAGAACGATTTTACGATCAAGAAACTCGTGGGGTGAATATTTACCCCGGTTTGTAGTTGAACGGTCAAAAAATGGGTTTGTAGTTTTAGTTGGATCATGAAAACTGAGTTTTATTTGTTATTTCTATACCTCTCCATCCTCTCTTTCTTGGAGGAAAACTTCGGTGCTCCGTGACTGGCTGTCATGTTCGGATTTGAATTCGTGATGCCTCTCGTTCTGACCATTTGACGTTTGTGAATATTCCACTTGGCCAACGACTGTCCCTGCTATCTTTTCTATTTCCGATTCCAAACGATTTATTTCTTTACGATATTTTGTCTCCAATTCGGTTTTTTCACACTGTCAACATGAAGAAAAAAAAATTGCCTTCACTCGAGTGCATTGCGATTCGATAGAAATAAATTTTGGGAAAAATAGAATCGTCGTTTTAGTCCCGATCCGTTAGAGAATTATTCAGGATTTTCATTTCTTTCCAGATACCGAGCGTCCTTGAAAAGAATGGAAAAAATATCAATTTAACAAATAAGAACCTCGTGACGTTTAACCAGAGTCTCGATTTTCAGCAATAGCTCCGATCGTTCTTTTTCCATTATTGACGTTTGTCTTCTGTATTGATCTCTCAGGGCGTTGTAATCGTGTCCAAGGTTCGCCACTTTTTCGGCCAACTCTCTTGAATCTTGGAGCGTGCGATCTCTCTCCTCTTTTGTCATGTTCAATTCTTTGCTAAGGCTCTTCATGTTCTCGCTGAAAATAAAACAACCGTCAGGAAAAATTTTCATTAATTTGTTTTTTCAGGCAGTGCGAAAACATGAAGAAACGTGTCGATTCGACAGGAAGGATCGAAGAAAAATACCTGCAACTTTCGAGTTTACTTTGCAGTTGACAAGCATGGTTTTTCGTATGTTCCAATTCTTCTTGAATCTCGGCGACATTTCGACCGGTGGTCCCTGCTTCTTTGCCTTGACCCTGTTTCGTCCTCAAAACGCTTTGAGCCCGCAATTTATATCCGTTGAATTCGTTACGCAGGGCATCGAGTTCGTCATTCGTAGACGAAACCAGATTTTCCAGTCTCAACACTTCAGCTTCCAGAATTTGCCTCCGTTCCTCGTTCTTTTTCCTCGCCAATTCGCTCTTTTCGTCAGCTCGACATTTTTCGGACTTGAATGTATCAAATTCTTTAGTTAACTGTACATTTTCTTGTTTCGCCGATTGGAGACTCTCTACCAGAGCTTGAATCTCGTTAGTCAACCGGGCGATCTCGTCCCTCTTCTCACAGAGTTCTCCCTTCAGACCCTCGTTCTTATCGCTCAAAACCGTTATCTCGTTACTCTTCACTAAACAATTGTCCCGTAAATTTTGAACTTCGGCCTCTAACTCCGTTATCGATTGCACGTGCTCATCAATCCTTTTTTCTACGATTTCAAGCTTTGATATTTCCTCTTCGAGCTTCGATTTCAGCTCCTCGACGCTCCTCTGAAAATACATCGTTATTTTATCAGTTTTTTTATTTTACTGTCGAAAAGTTAAGGGTTTTTGGAAATTGATGGTTTATTTTAAATTATGTCATGATTTATATTGAGCGACTCCTAACCCTGGAACTACAAACCCATTTTTTTACTTTCAAACTACCAACGGGAATAAATATTAACCCTACGGGTGTCTTGTTCGTAAAATCGTTCTGAAGGCAGCAATTTAATTTATAAGTAAATAAATCTTTGCGGTTCTTTATGCTAAGGAGAATGGTGAGAAAGAAATTGAACTTCGTCGAGGTTCAGTTGGTAAAAAATCGATTTGAATACGTAAAAGTGCTGAAAAATGAAATTAGGAACGTAATTCGAAGCTCGTCTGGGGTTTGCAGTTCTGGGGTTAAGCAGACGATCCGAAAAGTTGATAGGAATTTATGAGAAACTGGGTAAACCTCGTAATTGTCGACCTCCAGGGAAAGAACACTATTCGTTGTACGTTCTTGCTTAGCCGCTTCCAGGTGAGCTTTAGTTGCTTCGTGAGACTGAATTTCCGCTTGAAGTTTTCCTTTTATTTCCTCATAATCCTTCTCCCGCTGTTCTTTTATCAAGCTCTCTGCTTTTTTCTCATCAACAGCTTTCTTCAAGTTTTTCTGCTCATTTTTCAAGCTATTTTCCAAGTTTGTTACAGCTTTTGTGCGACGCTCCAGTTCCTTTTTACAGAGAGCATGACTTTCTCTCTCCTCGTACAGAGATTCTTTCAACGAAGCATTTTCCAGGACCACTGTCTCCAGATTTTTCGATATTTTTTTATTCTCCGCTCTTTGCTTCTCCAAATTATCTTGCACCTTGTCGTATTCGGATTGGATTAGCTGAAGCGGAAAAAAATACATTTTCTCAGGTCGGACGTGAGGATGAATCAGACCAAGGGCAGAAAGTTTGGTTCGTTGCGTTTTGTGCATCGAGAGGTTATGTTCTTAGGATATTTTTAAGGATTATTTTCTAGACGCACCTGTAATGATTTAGCGTTGTCGGAAATCTGCAATATTTTGTTCTGCAGTTGTTCCTTCTCGGCAAGAATTTTTTGTTTCTCATTTTCCAAGTTTGTTAATTTTTCCTCCAAGTCGTTTCCTTTTTTCTTCAATTTGATGGCAAATCCTTTGAGCTGATAGGAAAGAATGAAATGCGATCGATATTTTCTTGCTTAATCGTCGATTTTAACGTCACGCTAGTATTTTTCGTCAGAATAGGATACTCACTCTGTTGTAACGTTCCTCGAAATCTTCTTTTGTTTCTGGATTGACAGTCGGTTCGGTACCGTTAGTTTCTTTTTCCGGCATCTGAAATATTGTTTTTCGTTTAACAAACTGCACGTTAATTCGTTATTCTTCTGATTTTTTTAGGTTAGGATTTCCAAGCAAAGCTTGCGATTGTTTCATAGAATCTCGAATCGTAATGCATTTCAATAATCTACCTTTTCGATATCATTTTCACCCACTTCCGAACTCATGATGCAAGAATTTAGTCAATTACATCAATACTTCGACATCAAACTTATTCAAGCTCAACTGCCCAAACCCATTTATTTCGTTGACGTGTTGACGTTTCACAAACAGCTGATTGTTGCTGACTTGCAAACTAAACGGCCCCCGTGACGTGATGCGCAATTACATTGTGCCGTTTTTATCGAACAAGCAACACTTATTCCTTTGCATGTAGACAAAGCGAAACTATTTTTCAATATATGAGGACGCACGAAAAAATTGAAGGACATTCTCATGATACAGAAGTTTGCAGTGTTGGAGTCCAAAGAAAAATACTTCTTCTATCTATCTTTCAATTCAAATAAGAATTACAATTTTCGTGCCGAGTTTTCGAATTGGATCGTAAAAAAAAAAATTGTTTTGTTGTCCCCATTAAACATTGAATAAGAATTCGGAGATCGTGTCAAGAGAACACGGAATTTCGTGGCACATTCAAACGTTGCAATCTTCCTATATCCTTGGGGCGCTGTGCAAAATCCCAGAAAAAATCGATATATCTGAAAATATCGTTTATCGTTCTGACCCGAGAAACCGCGTTAAGGTGTCACAAACCGAAGTACGATTGAAATAGCATCGAAAGGACGAAATAAAAAACAGTGAAAATTGTATATTATGCTCATTTGTTTTTATTTATTCGACAAATAATTTGCTACACGCATATTACTGAATATATATACTATCATATAATCTTATAACCATATAATACTTAAATGCTACTATGTGCAAAAATAGAACTCCACCCTATCACTCGTGTACGCCCAAAATTTTGTTTATCATATAGGAATGTGTGTCGAACGACTATTTTTTTCCTCCATGTTAAAAAAACAAAGGCTTTTTTGTTCATCGGTTGCGGTACACTGACGTCAACCTGCAAGAAGTTTTTAATTTTCTCAGTTTCAGGTTGAACTTGGCTCAACTGTCATCGTGTCCTCTGCAGTTAAATTTGACGCGACGACAAGCGAATAAAATATCGTTATTTTATCTCCAGGAGACCTAGCAAAATAGTGATTTTCCTCATTTTTGAGAACTCGCCGTTTTGCTTCGTATTTCATGCTGTATTATCATTGCTGTGGTTGTGATGTCGAATTATGAGTACAATTCGCCCATTAATGATGCATATACAATGTAAAAAATGATTTTCTTAAATTAAACTTGCATTTCAAGCAGTACGAAGTGAAACAATGGTGTTTATAATTCTGTTTAAAATTAAGGAGTGTGTTAGTATTCTGTATTTTTATTTTCTCCATAGAATTCGATTAGTAATCTGAAAAATATGCAGTCTTAATGCTTTTCTCGGTGCAAAAATCCCTCCGAGGTTTACATTCGAAAAATCACGCAACGATTTTATTTCCTTTCGTATATTTATTTTTTGGACAGCCTTGGAGGGTACAAAAAAAAATAAAATCGCTTTAAATGGATCGTCAAACACGATGTACAAATTGTTGCTTAAACACGATTCTCTTTATAATATTATTGTTGTTATAGTTTCATATTTTATAACAATTCATCGTTATTAAGGGGTGAACGATAATCAATTATTAAAAATTGTATCAACGAGGAATATACTTTGCAATATTTTGTGTCAATCTCGCTAAAACAATGAGGATCAATCGTCGATTTTAGAATCAACCGAAAATCTTATCTCTCTTGCCTCATCCTTCTTTTTCATTCACGCACTCAATCTCTTATTTTTCTACACGGTGCAAAAAATTCATTTTTCTCGCCAAAGAGCGAGTTCATGCAAAAAAATCCTTAGTTATGCATTGAATATAATTGAATTTCTAGATTTTAAGCTGTAATCATCAGCTTCAACGAGCCCCATTTTCTACGGGACGATCGAACGGTTTCTAAATACCTTTGCAAGTAAATTCTTCATTTCTATTCGCATATTTTTCGTTATTTCTTTCAAACGAAGCTCCAAATGCTTAATAACGTCGAACACGTCAAATCAGCTTTAATATCTTATAAGAAGACGATGTCAACATGATATAAATTACATTTAAGACTTTTTCTTCTATAACATCGTAAACTCTGTTGTACACGTAAATATTTCTTTAATTTCCTTATTCATAGGATGATCGTTGGAAAAAAATTGAGGTGGTTGAAAAAAACAGTGTCCATGAAAGTTTTAATTTTCGTTAATCCACTGAAATTGAGTCGTTCGACGAACCGAAAGCATTTCATTTATTCTTTTATTTAACAAAGTCAACTAATTTCGACGAAGAATGAGACCAAGACGAAGGTTTTTTTTTTTCAACCACCGCAAACGACGAATTTAAACTCTACAAGTATATCTACAAATAAATTCCGGTTTATCTAGAAGTTTCACTCTTTTTATATGGGAATATGTATTTACAAATGAATTTGTTTTAGTTGCGCGTTAGGCTGGTTGGGATGAAAGGGCAGCACGATGGGCAAAGGTTAGAAATGTGGGTTGAAATAGTAAATGATGAGGATAGCTCTGCAGGGGATTGCTAGGAAGTCGAATCGATAGGAAAATTTGATGATTGATGGAGGGAAAAAAGAGAAGAAAGCAGCGTGGCTCGACTCGATTAATCAACCGATCAAGTGGAGGAATTTAATTGCTCGTGCGGTGGTGGTGGCACTTTGAGCAAAATTGTTCTTGTGCCATCGGAGTCTGAGATGTTGATTTTGAGCTCGTTAGTAAGTGCCTCGAGTTTATCAACAACTTTAGTCGCGGGCTGGATCCCCCCTCCCGGCTTAGGAGGCGGTGGCCAAACGTCATCGAGAGGTGGCTCGAAGAATTTTTTTGGATACTTTGGCATCGGATAATCCATTTTTGGATTGAGCGTACCGCCGATGTGTTCCGAAGGGGATGATGCATATTTGTTGTTACCCGTCTGCTCGAGCTCGTAACGCGCTCTTTTATACGCAGGCACTGGAACTGCCGCTGGTATGTAATCGTGGTCGATCAATCCCTCCAATTCTTGCAATACTTCGTCACTGTATTGCTGCAATTCGTCGTCCAATTGTTTCGTGTGAAGCAGGCTTCGCGAACGACCTGTAATCATCCGATTGCATTACCTTATTGATCGTTGAACCACACAAAATTGCTAATTAACAATGATCAACGGGATTTATACAAAAAATTAAGAAAAAACAATGCGTATCCGTTGATTAACTCGGTCGAAAGACAAAAAACAATTCAAAAGGTCTTCATTCATGGAGACGCTGAAAAATGAAATTTTTTCACGTCCGTTCGAAGATTCTCAATTATTTTTCTCACTTATCAATGATCATCAATGACAAAACTGTAAAAAATGATGAAATAATAAAAATCCATGAGTATTCCGGAAGAATAAAATTTCATGTAAGCAAGAGCGTCGATTGTACTTGTACGTCCAATGGCAATGAATGCACGTCAAGCATTAAGCTTCCACGAAGCCGTACGAAAAACTTATTCAATCCCGCGTGTGTTACTAGAACGCGACAAAAGTGTGCAAAGCTGTGGGCATGGAGGACAGTCAGCGGAATTTTAATTCTATTCGATCGCCGGACACCCTCAAACTTGATTTGAAAAATTTAACGAAATTTTTGCGAAAATTAGAAATTAAAAAATTTTAAAGTCGTATCGTATGTCGGGGCAAAATGTGGTTTAGAAGTTGAATTCAGAATGACGTAAAATTGTATATGACGTGGTATAGAAATAGTTTTGTACAAAATAGAGGTCAAGCATGAAAGGCTAGAGAAGGGTATGCGGATCGGAGGCGCGGAAAAAACCCCCGACCAGATTTCACGTCTGGTTGTCTCACGGAGTAGAAAGTAGTGGAACAACTTTTCATCGATCAGAAAGCGAGCGAGTCCTGCTCTCATTTCGTAGTCGAACCAGCATCTTCCAATTGCAATAACACTCCATAACTCTCCACGGCTTTCATTTCGAAACGAGAATTGTGAATGAAGAATATTCACAATTCGTCTCTATTGTCGTTCAGAGTTGGCCAAGAGAGCGTGACGTAAAGTCGTGAGGAAAGTAAATAAACCGCTTATTCCACATTATTTTCGCTAAACTTTGCTGTTTCCGCTCGAGTCCTCGAAAAATGAATTGCGAGAAGTTCACTAAGAGTTTGGCAATCCAACCGATATTGGACTCTTGCTTTTCATTATCATTTGCACATTTGTTGTTATAAACAAATAATTATTATTGTCATAACACAATGCCCGTCTTTCTTGCCTGTGGATTCCCCACAAACACAACGTTTCGAGGTTCGTTTAGGAATGCGGAGAATTCAAACAGAATTCTTATCAGCGACAGGGACAGAGATAAGGAAAAAAAATGAAAAAAAAAGTACAATGTTCTCTCTTTCTTTCTCGACCTAACGATAGACTGTCTGATGAGAGGTTGTCAAGAATAACTAGGCCAGAATAGTTATCAGCGAGGAAACAGCCTGAAGAGTGAATGGTGTGGGTTTGCCATCGAAAAGTTGCGTACAGCCGCGATTACATTGAATTATTATCTTTTACGGCGGTTGTAGAGTTCATCGAGAAATTTCGATATAGCCGTGTCTCCGTATCATTATTCGCATCTTGCTCCGGAATTTCGTTACGTCAACATTGTACAAAACTTGTTCACTCCGTACTGCTAAAAAATAATCGCAAATTCAAGGACTGCTAAGGTTAATACAATCTCCGCAATCATCAAGATTCGAAATCTTGAAAAAACAATAAGGGGAATTCTTGTTTTTATTGGATACGAACTTTACGTCCATTATTTCCAATCTTGTCTATAAATTCAATAACAAATTCTCTTTTGTAACGTTTTGAACGTTCGATGGTGGAAAAAAATCGGAAAGTGAAAAGGTAATTAGGAGCTACTTTTCCTAATTGACGCGATAAAAATCGCGACAGCTAACCATGACTCGATTTTAGTATCTCATTGCGACTATTTTTGACGCTCAATATGTTTGGCCTCTGGAGGCTAAATATGTATGAATTTGCAATCGCTACACATTGTTTTTCGAAGCAGTTTTGCTCTCACGTCGCTGTCGATTGGCAAAATGTTTGGCGAAGGTGAAACAGCGGAGAAAGGGGCAGAGGGGAGGAAGAAGCGTAGGACGTGAAAGGAACGATATGGGGAAGCGAAAAAAAAGGAGTGAGAGAAAAGACAAAAGAGGGGGCACCCTGACGGAGAGCCTTTCACAATTCTACCGAGAGTTCAATGTCCCGGAGCGACCTGGGCCGACGTGCAGAGCCAGGACGCGTGCCCACTACAGTTATACAGTCATGGACGAATCGGTCACACGTGTTGTCAGCAAAGCCAACATTGTGTTTTTTTTTTTCAACTACACCGTCTCATCCCCCGGAAATTCTTGCACAACGATGAAGCAATATTTTTTTTTTTATCCTCGCACCGGAAAAAACCAATGAAAGCAAATTCAAAATTTGCCTCAGAAAAAGATCAGATTGATGGATCAAAATTTATCGTCGACACGACAGAACGAGAATTAATCAATTGCTGTGTTCAGGAAATTACGAAAAACCTGAACATTTGGAAGATTCGGAAAATGCAAAACGATTATTCGTTACCACGGAGGAAACGCATTGTTGAATATTCGAAGGGAACTCACCGGCAATAGGTGGCATTTTTTCGGATGGTTCAGTGTCCCGAGACAACTCGTTGCCTGTGTTGTTGTTCGAGTGTGGCCTCAAGCTCGGTGCAGCAACAAGGGCGAGCGAAAGAAGCAGAACCATGAGGCAAGTCGCCGGTTGTGCACTTTTGTTTCCCTTTTGTATGAGGGCCTGTAATCTCTTGAGTTGGCCAGCCAAGCTTTGATTTTGTGTCTGCAGAGCTTTGATGCGCTTCAAGAGGCTCATATTTTCTTCGGTGCATTGTTTGACACGATCCTCAAGCCCGTCGACGTATTCCTTTTTCCTCTTCCGGGAATCTTGTGCAGAAATCTTGTTGCGAATTTTACGCCGGATTCTCTTCAATTCACGCTCCTCGTGCTTCGTCAATGGATAATGACTCGGGAGTGTGATACCCTCTTTTTGCAAAAGACGTTTCTCTTCCGAATTTAATTTCAAACGTGGATAAGGCGTCGTTTCTGTTTCCGATACGTCGTCCCCTGAGTTACCGCTGCTTCGCTCACTTCCGGTCTCTTCCTGTTTTATATTCACGCTCATACTCATCTGGAATGGAAAACAAACCTTGGCAGCACTTGCGATTTCGTAATTCGAGGAGTTTTATTTTTTATTATTCATTTATATTTCGACGACAACGTCTGGAACGAATGGAGATGGAAATAATTGTGTTGAACTTACGGGAATCGCTTTGCTGATAACGCTGCCCTGATTTATTTTGAATCCTTTGAGGTTTCTCGCCTGTGATGCATTGATAATTTTGATGGTTCTCACTTCCTTCATATCTTTGAGATTCACCGGTAGCAAGATTGATCTGGGGTTGCCCGAGCCAACCGGAGTCACACGAATCAATTGTCTTATGTTGCGTTTTCCATTGCACGAGAAATTCCGGATGTTAACGGTGGCTTCTGCTCTTGGAGTTTGTGGTTTCGGGCTCGATGCTGCAGAAACGAAGAAACGAAAAAATCGGAAATTAACGTAATCCAGGAAATCAAACTCGAATAATTGCAACAGTTTCCCAAACACACATTTCATGCTTTTTGCATGAAACGCGATAGATTCGTGAGGCGGAAAAATCCCGGAAATTAATGCCAGTGTTGACTCAAGAATAGAAACAGGGGAATATCCGCGACGATATCACGCTCTAGGAAGAAGAAACTTGTTTGCCATATACGAGTGTCTTGGAAAGAACGATGACGTAACATTTCCTAATAGCATGCAGTTGAAGCGTCTACACTATTTTCTTGGCCATTGGCATACTTTGTGCTGAGCAGCAATTATTATGGACGTTCGGAGGTTGTCGCAGTTTGTATTATTTCTTGCTGCGTTATCAAAACATTGCAATTCGTTATTCACAACGATAGTGAAGTTCGCATCGTTGAAATGCAACGAATACTCATTATTTTTTTAAGCAAAGTGCCAAATTTTCGGAAAACATTTTTCAAAAATGATGGCGCTAACTTTTTGCCATTCGAAAGCTAAATTGACTAAAAAAAATGCAAAAAATGGATTAATTATCAAAATAATGATGGAAAAATAAATTTTTCGTTTTTTTCCAATGATGCGAACTTCACCCCGTGTTATTCTCTCCGAAAGGAATTTTATTTTGGCAAGCAAAGCGTCGAGTTCGAGAAGATAAAATAATTTTTCAACCGATTAATTTTTTTATCTGAACAGCAACGTGCTGTCACTCTAAAAATTGGAAATTGCACAACATTGTTCAGCTACAGAGATTCATTTGATTGATTCACGACGAAAGTTCGAAATTTATTTAGAAAAAATTAGTTTTCTGCTCGAAAAAAAAATGGAAATTTAATTACCACGTTCAAAGATTTGAGTTCGCTGGTCACTGTGGTTGTTCGGAATCTGGTTAGAGGCAACGGCCGTGGTAGCAGTCGCTGCAGTGCTAGTTTCTTCGACGAGGTTGGGGTCGACGAGGGTGAGGAGAGACGATTGAAAATCCATTGGTTCAGTGAGGTCAGCGTCAAGGGGCGTAGCAGGTGAACCGATGCTCGAAGAACTCATAACCGATCTCATAGGACTGTCTGCTGGACTGGAGTCGTCGAGAGATTGATTCGGACTTCCCATTGAATCAAAATCCATAAAATTCGGAGGACTGCCAAGATTCGAATTGGTCAACTCGATCTGATCTTCTTCGATCGGTAAGAGTGGACTCAATTGTTGTTCGCACGAGAGACTCAGAACGCTCGAAAGCCCGCTGTCCGATGACGATGATGGCATCTCGTCCAAATCGTTTTCGATCAGATTGAATTGATTGTCCAGCTTGAATATCGAGTCGAATAAATCGTCGGTATTTGTCGGCCATTCTTCCGCCTATAAAAAATAAACGATTTTTTATTATTTCTAATGATTCGCTGACAAAATTATGTTGCGGTGAAGGGAGAACATAATCTTTATGCTAATATGATCAAGTTTTTCTTGGAGAAGATGGTTCGTCATCGAAAAGGAAAGATATCTTTCTTTTATCGCTCGTATCTCTGGAACGGTTGGAGATAGGGTCAAAGACTATGGGACCAATCATGCAGGGCATGGAATTTTCTACAAGAAAGCTCGAGACATTATTTTTATATCTCCAGTACTTTAGCTATAAGAGCAGATTGAAAAATTCCCTTGATCCATTGGGCAACTTTCAGAACGCTCTCAGGCCGAAATCATTCGAGATAGACAAATATCAAAGGGGACTTTTTTGTAGGCGATTGGGACCTCCGCAAAATTGGTCTCATCACTTTTTGCTCTATCGTCAACAGTTTCAACGGTACGAGCGATAAAAGACCAGATAACTCAAATTATCAGTCAACCGATTGATCCAAAGACGAAAAAAATAATAATCACAGTGTTATTGTTCACATATCAATAATTGCAACAATAAGCGGATTCAATCTTTGATAAATGTTTAAAAAAACTTGAAAATTCGCTTTGACCCACTTGGGCTCAGTTATTTCCAAGCAGAAAACATCACACGCGTCTACCAAACTTTTATTTTTCTCACGTTTTTTTTCCTCATACGATGAGCTAAATTTACAGAGCTGTTCAATCAAACCGCTGCTGTGTTTTTCTTTTTAGTGCTTGATGGGAACAAATTCGAGGCTGGAGACACTTGCTGGTCTTATCATTTCGAATGGTGTTTCGATGTTTGAATTCGTATTAAAATGTGACATTTTTACGAACGTATATCCTGAGGCTCTCGAAAGGTTGTGGCGAATATTGAATTTATTTTCAAATATTTTTCTGATTTCCCGAAACTTTTACAACAATTATGCATGAAATGAGACAAATAAATAAATCAAAAAATAAAAATCGGATTTACCGCTGGATGAATGACGTAATATTGACACAAAGAAAAGCCACGAAAAGAGTTTTCGTGCGAACGAGTAAAATCGGACAAATAACCTGGTTTCTCACAATTATACGGAAACTAAATATAGTCGAGCGATTGGTTTCAAGTGCTCGCGTGCATTCTGCGGCTTAGCTCCTCCGTAACTTACTAAATTTCGGTCAGGGACTGTGTGCTTGGCTTGTGCTACCTGCGTTATGAAAATACGAGAAAAAAAAGAAGTTTCTTGCTTATCACGAGTCTAATCGTAGTGTGTGTTAATTCTGCATTATTGAATCAACTCCAGCGCGTGTCGGGTATTCAATGCTAACGGTTTGTCGTTCCCATCCGAACCAAGGGAACGCTCGTTATCGTGAAAATTAGACTAACGTTGTTCAGGAAGAATTACGAAACGAAATTTTCGATGAAACTTCGATTTTACGACGAAAACGTGAAAAAAGTCATGGGGTCATTTGTTGAAGTATTTTTTTTTGCTTCGTTCGTCATTCAGGTCGTCAGTCAGTGTCGTTGGAAAATTTTTCCACAAAAACTGCACGCGATTATCAGCGAACCGTACGCCAAATTTATTCACGATAATCGACGAAAGCCACACTTGAAAAAATCAGATCGTCGCTTTAACCAAATTCGGAAAAGCTTGACGTGTCAGAAAAAAAAACAAAGAAATTTTGTGCATAAAGAAAATAAAAATGTACGAGACAACGCTTTAAAAAAAAAGACGAACATTTTCGCCGAATGATTCAGTGGAAAAACAGACGCGGACAGAGACACCGCATCGGCCATTGCGAGCAAACATGCTTCTCTCTCTCTCTCTCTTTCTCCCTCTGCCTGTTGGTCCGCGATTCGCATGGCAGGCTCGATTCGAGATTTACAGTTATCCGCGAGCGATCTCAGTCCGCGACGTACAGCATTAAAAAAGCGTGCGATACACTTTGTGAGAGCGCGCAAAAAAACGCTTAATGCCAGCCGGACAGCACTTTGACCTGAATGAGCCAAAGTCGAGAACATTTAAATTGAATAGAAAATAATCTTGAAATAGAAACTTAAAGGAATATGAAATGAAATTGAATCATTGAGTCCAAATCGATTTATTTAACGAGTGTATAAACTTTGTAATTGTTTTCTGGAATTTTTTCATATTTTAAGGAACATACGAAACTGAGCTGATCCAGCAAACTCGATTTAGCCATTCGAGCATTTTTTTTTTAAGTTTCATTATTTCAAGAACTACCCGACAATTATGAATGCAAGAATTGCGAAATATGATAAAGTTGAAAAAACACTGAAACAGTAAAAAGTGTCCGAACGTCTTTTCCTCGAATTTTTCCCAGATCCCGAAGGTTTTTATAAGGACAAAATAATGCAAAACAAGCTCCAAGGTCATCGGAACGACCCTCCGTCTCAATAAAGTGGAAAACTTAATTATAGAGAATTTTTGACTTTCTGGATCGCATGAAAAAATCATTTCTGGCTCGCTTTAGCAATCGTTCCAAAAATTTCTTGTAAATCGTCCAATTATCGTAGCCGCGCTGGTTATCAACAGTGGGCTCACGGCGAAAGGAGAAAAAAATGCTTGCGTTCACGCCGCAGCAAAGTTCAACATCGTGAAGATTATTGGAGAGACGATGAGACATGAAAAAATACCGACTAAGGGCCCACGAATTTTCGTCCGGCATGGGTCATTATACCCTAGAGTGGTGATCAGGTGTATCGCAGTTATAAGTATACACAAGGATGACTCAGAGTGAGAGCGAGAGAGATGGCGAATGAAACTACAAAACAGGTTTCCTGTGCCGGCCCGTTCGTCGCGGCATTCCGTGAGTCCGACGAAGCCCGAAATCAACAGCGCCGGAAAAATCTGGACAGGAGTACTCCGCCTACCTACGATCTTCACGAATGCTAAGTCGTTACACGACTGTGACATAATATTAAAACTTCGGAAGCACCAAAAAAACACGAAATCTAATTTGAACGAACGAAAGTTATTTGAAGAATACAAAAAATCGTTTCGTCTTTGAAAAACATGACAATTCATTTATAATCCATTTGTTCATTATTTTTAATCAGCAACTCGATGTTTGTTGGATTGTAGGAACCGAAATAGATTTTTCCTCTCGTCCATATTCCATGGAGGTTTTTCGACGACGTCGTAAAAGAATGTAATTTTACGAAAACTGATTCACAATAATGGTAACGAACAGCGAAATGAATTTTTTATACCAATCGAGGTTATGTAACTTTTTGAATGATAGTGATCGTGATAGTAAAGTATTGTTATTGATTCATGAGTATATCAAGACTTATTTATGAATGTCTGACGAAATGGTGTTTATCGAGTTGTTTCGAAGGCTCGCGATTTTTTTGTCGCGATTGTCAAAACATTATCGCAACCGGCGAGTGTCTCGTGACTCCCGCTACAACCATCCAAAATGGCGGCGCTCTTCGCACCGATCGAGCATGCGGTGATCTGTCCACATGTGCCATATGTTAGCATCAGACCACCTCTCAAAATCGCGTATAACATATTTTTACGCGGTAATCATTATTTCGTTATAACTTTAACTGAATCGGAAAGAATTTCTATCCGTAGACGCGGCGGTTTATTGATCGACAAACACCAACGAGCCGTATGCCAACTGTCATGGACTTGGATCCAAATGAAACATATTTTTTAATCGTTCATCGATTGGATTGAAAAAAACTTCGTCCGGTGGTTTTCTTTTTTCGAGAAGAAAAATAAAAGCAAATAATACGCCTTTGAATTAATTTTATGAAGACAATTAATTGGGAATCCTCCGATTAATCGATCAATTTTCAGTTTCGGAAGCATTTTTTTGAGTCATTTTTCGAGCACCATACGGAAGTTTCGAATCGGAATTGAAATTCGACGAAAGATAATAATTTCGGGAAAAAATAATAGTGCGGAGAACGAAAACGAAAGGACTTGAATGTCGCACTGACTTGCATGGCCATTAAAATTTTGGTTGATGAAATAAAGTGGGTGAAAACTTTTTTGAGAAATTTTTCTCGAAAGATCCGTCAATTAAAGAAAAAAAATTGAAAAACGGTGTCGCCGACGTTGTAAGTCTATTCAAAAATAAGGAAAGTCACGCAACCTTTGACCGAAGAATCTGCGACCGGCTGGTGGTAGTCTAGTGTGTGTTTTTCAGAGCAGTGGAAAAAAAATAATCTCAAGGGGACTTGAAAATGAAGCGGCAACTTACGGCGATGGGATCATCCCGATAATGTTCTTCGGTGATTATTTCGTCTTTGAGACTTTCCTTGAGGAGAGGATCCTCTCTGTCGAGCAAAAGATCCATGAAGCTCATATCGGTCGTGATGGATGTCATGACGTCCGATGTTACGAAAAATCTTTATTTCCAAATTGAAACGAATACTATTATTCGAACGATTTTCTCGATGCACTAGCGCTCGATATTTCCCCGGCGTAGATTAATGTTATTCCATAAAATATGGAAGGAAACTGAGCGGACAGAAAAAAGTCACTCGCGAACGCCACTCGCGAGACCGTTCAACGTACGGAAACTCACTCCTCGAACTTGAGTCTGCCTCGTTCGTTTTAGGTGTAAGATATGAAAATGTTTCGTGTGAGGAGCAGCACACACGAAATGCACGAACGCACATAAACTCACAGGTTCTCCCACTCGCTCGGAATACAGTTGGTTTAATAATTGTAGCCACTTGTCACGTATACCGCTTGTAATACGAAAGGCTTCTTATTTTTCTCCCCACCTCGCGCTTTCTCGCCCCCGGGAACGTACAATCCCGCGATAGCCGTCAGAGACAGAATTACAGTTTGAGGGTTACAACCGGTTCTCGGAACTTCGAAAAGTTTGACTGAGAACGCCGAAGGCGTGTCGAGATCGCACGTACTTCGAGACTCGAGCGACGACCCAATAGTAATCGTCGAGGAGCAGCAAAGCGCCCAAAAAACAGGGGAAACGCTGCCCAAAGTGGCTTTAGCTTCTTAAACCCACGAATATCGCACCCTTATCATCATTCAAGATTTTTTTGCTTTTTTATCCTCCGAATACAGAGAAAAATACATTTTGAAAACGCTTCACTTCGCCCATCCGAGCACCAGGCTTCTTCCTTTTACTCTTTCTATCCTCTTCCATATATTTTTATCGAATTATTACAGGATACTATTTTCATCAGCGAACGCGGTTTGACATGGAAAATGTCAGCACGGGACGGTCCGTGAACGACTAGTTGCAAATAATTACTGTCGCATCTAGGAGAACTGCCAGCGTGGCAGTATATGCGTCACGAACGAGACGCGGGCGCCGAACGCCCCGAAACAAGCCGAGTGCAAGAGAAAATAGAGATAACACAGCAGCTTGCTCGCTGAGCGGCTATTGGTCGATAATCCCGCGCAGCGTCGTTCGCGCAATGTAGCGTCAAATTTGAATTCATTTTCGTTCCCAATATCACAAGATTTAACACTATTCCTTAATATTTTTCTGTGCCTCAGAGTTTGTCCAACAATTCCTTCAACCTCAAGTTTATTTATAACATTTTTCCATAATCTTCTTTGTCATGAAAAAATTATTTGCTAGTATCGACCCCCGGCTTATTTTTCAGAATGATGAAATTGCCAATAACGTATTTTCGTCAGCTCATACGTCATCGCCGTTTTCAGGATCATTCTTTCCACGCCAACATTTCCACGTGGACCAATCAGGATTCCTTGCCAGATTACTAACCTTGCGTTCCTATTGTTTTTATTTACTACGTCGCGTTGTTCCTGCTTCGAGACAAGTTGAGCGGGCGATTTTGCGAGCTGATAACTCTCAGAATAATATTTTTTTGGGAAACAGTTTTTTAGATAATATTCTTCACAGTTTCTATCAATTAAACCATGCGAAGCACGAAGGCGCGAGGAATCATAAACTTGACGAGTAGCTGCGCGGCGTTCGAAAAACAAAAATACATCATTTTCTCCTCGCAGAAATGCATATTTTTAATTGGCGTTCAATTGAGTCCAAAGAGGTCAATTATCCTTTACAATCTGTTGAAAATTAATGATCACTATATTCAGAAAATTTTAACTTTTTGTTTTCGATCCCAAAATGTTTCGTTCTTCCGAAATGTATCATTTCAAATGCGTAATAATTTTTCTTTAAAATCAAACGACATAATTTTTAATATTTTTTATATTTCCGAATGATGATGAAAATTTTCGTGTCCGATAGGTCCGATATCAATCGATGATGACACGCAGTCGGTGTTCCGGTAAAACGATTAAACCGTCAGGCTCGTTGCATCAGCCGCAATACACCATTGCCGGCTTTTACTTCGTCGTGGATATACGAACAGATAAGAATTCAATGAAAGAAGTATTCGGTTCAAATTCTGGGTCGTTTCAATTGAATTTCTTGCAGTATCAACACTTTCGAGTTCTTTTTCATTCCCTTAAGTACAAAATTCGTCGATGTTTTCGAAGAATCGAATGAATATCTGTACAAAAATCCAGCAACAAAAACCTCATCCAATTTCACATTTATTCTGTGGTGAATTTTCCTGTACAAACCCACCGTTATAGATAACGATTGGCCTTCAAGTCGCGAATGTCAATAACACGGGAATAAGATAATTTCATTAAACGGGAGAAAGTTTTGCAAAAATATGTACGAAAAATGTTTAATGCTGGAAAAATTGGGTTGATTTTTCACGAGAAAGTATCAGAATTTGAGGTTAATAATTTTAGACATTTCGGTTCCACGTAGTTATTTATCCCATCACTTTTTATTAAAATGAAATTAATAGCTCGAAAGGATGCTATTATATATGACTAATAATTCTAGTTTTATAGTTGGGCTCATTGAACATGGACTTCATGATTAAATATCATGAGACGCGACAACGACTCGACGCGAAGCAAGAGCGTAGCGCGATGCGCGATCCAGTAGAGCATACGCACACGCAAATCCAAGCACACGTAAACATAAACAAATACGACGCTTTTTATGAATTCAGAGTCAAGTCGATTGTTTACATTTTATATATTGAAAACCAAAGCGTGCGTTGAAATAATAAGATTTTGATAAATTTTGCTCCAACAAGTATGTGCAGACTTTATACACGGAAAATTGTATTCAATAGTGTGAAAATATTTTTCGTAGCCACTGAATACCTGGAAAAGGCTCAGCCTGTAACATCGGCTGTGATATAAAACATTACATACCATTTGAGAGTTGCACGGCTTTCAAGTTTAATATGATGGGGTAAGGAATCATTTGACTTCCGTTATACCGACAGTCGATCGAACAGTGATCGCGTTCTCTGCCAGTAATGTATCTTGTTCACGGTCCTACAACATCCCGAGCTTTTGCATAGTAGCTCCATCTCAACGTGGAACCTTCAACTTTTACTGCTGGAACGATGATTTTATTATTTTTCGTCAAAACGGCCAAAACATTCAGTCAGCGAATGAGGCAATAAGGTTGCATAAAAATCTTCATGTGTCAATATAATTGTTGAATTAGTTTATTTGATTAAAACTCAATACTGAAATGACAATCATTATCAAAACTTCTTCATATTCAAAAACCGATATATATTTGATAAAAATCTTTTGTTTGCAAGTCGTATTCTGCGTGGTTTGCTTATTTCCCGGAATGGGAAGGGCGCGCGTCGTGTGTCTCTCCGCCACGGAAAATGAAGCGTAATTTTGTCTTTTTCTTGGAATATCAGCGACGGTCGAGAACAACGTGTGTATGTTTTTATGTCCCTTTCGAACGAAAAATGAACAGTTTTATTTCACTAACATTTCAATCGAAATGTCGGTGGAAGTTGAAGACATCGAGTGTTTTTTTTGTGCCAGAGGCAATTTATAATATAAAATTAAATAATGAACTCGGAAAAATGAGGGTGCAGCTTCGTGTAGTTGTAGAAAATTCCCCATTTTGCTACAGGGTAAATAAGGTATATAGTTCGTCGAATAAAAGCAGAGGAGCGAATTAAATTGAACGTTACTCCGGTGGATATGGGAAAATTGTGTTAAATCATACGAGCTCTACATTATATATTCGCGTCGTTGAGTTTGCTGTAGCAGGTAGAGAGTTGTTTCGTTACGTATTCTAAACAAGATGAGAATTCAAGCGACGTCTATGACAGCAGAAAATTTTTATCATTTTCGTGTGCTCTCGAAATTCCTCCCTTTCAATTATATTTAATCCTTTATCCTTGCTCGTAATACTGAGGGAAATGCCATAGCCTTGACTCAATCGCGTTCTCTTAAGCGTCAAAAGAGAACGCGACTTTACGCACCCGTGAATCTCATCCTTTCTTTCTTCTCTTTGACCCTTTTGTGTTCCCATTTTTTTTTAATTAACATTAGCTCACTTTTGAGAAAAAGCTTTCTCGATTTTTTTCTTCTCTTTCCTCCTCTTTGTAGTCGCACGAAGACAAAGCCGGTGAGAATTTTTTTTTTTTCTGTGTAGTAACCGTCCAAGGCAATCGCAGGATGTGATTATTGTTTGTTTGTAAATATGCATTCTTCTTGTGGTTCCTGCCATTGGTTTATGAATATGTTTGCCTTGGGAGGAGAAAAAATCTCGGAAAATGATCGATCTCGTGTTTTACCTTGCGCTTTGTGTATTTTTTCAATTGGAAACATTATTCTTGCGAACAAAATCATTCAGAGGTTGGTACAATTTCCTTCCACAATTCATCTATACCTTTGTCGGGATTAGTTTTCCTTCACTCTCGAGCTATTTTCTTCTGCAATATTTCATAACAATCAGTTTTTTTTTTTTCAAGCAAATTACTCTCAATATTGTTAGACGCTCGACACGAAAAAAATCATGGATTCTTTTTTATTATCGACGTTTCCATGGGAATTGAAAAATCATACAAAATTCTTAGATTTTCAGGGTCGACAAAATTATTTCATCGAAAACAATTAATGCTGAAGTTTCTTCGTCAACATTTTTCACATCGTTTAATCGATCGAACGTCGAAACTCGCGCGGAACGCTCGGAAAAAAATGGAATTTTTATTTTCTCTACATTTTGGTCGGTGAATCGGTGTGGAAAATGTTCGCTTCTCATATTTACAATTTTCTCTGTAGAATTCATGGTGGTTCAGACATTTTGACACATCGCATTAAATAAAATTGAAAAAACGATTATCTAGAGAGATATGGACGTTTTAACGTCGTTCCCACGCTCCAGGTTGTCACACGCCATAAATTTGTAATCGTTTATTTTATCGTACGACTCAATTTTTCATTCTTTTCGCGTGTCTTTTACGTACTTATTTGTTTTCTGTGGAACTTACGACGTAAGCGAAGAAAAACATAACGCAGGCGATGATGATGCCGAAAAAAGTGACAAAGCCCCAGCCTCGCCAAGCATAGAACGGAGACGAGCAGCTACTGCGCGCCATGTCTATTGCGTTTCTAGAGCAAACCCCCATTTTCGGAAGTAATTGCAAAGGCAGAAAGATTGATAGATATTTTCTGGCTGTGGTCGGAAATTTGTTTCGCGGTCGAGTTAAGGCAAATCATTACATCGATTAAACCGCTCGTTCGACCATCATTTTCACTGTAATTTTTGTATCGGACGTTTGCCCCAAACGAACCTCGATTTTCCGCAACTGACAGTTTTGGTTGAGCCCTCCAAGCGGCCGAGCAGTGGACTGACTATCCGTTCGTCCGCACGACTTTGTTTTCCGGCCATCCAATATTTTTTTACGCTTTTCTTTTTCATTCGATGCCAACCTTCCGAGCGGATCTCGAATCTCCTGTTGAATTTTGCGAACCTTCACATTTTCATCTCTGCTCTTGTTAAAAAATCAAATAACATTGAAAAATGTTTAGAAAAATCGTAGAAAAAAATATAGAATTCCCAGAACGACGTTTTCCTCGAAGTCAACAACGCTCGTCGATCAACTATTGAAATGATATTTTTATACGATTTCAAACTTTTCTTCATCCATTGCAACTTTTCGTTTCTCGGGGTGAAAAAATGTTTGGGTTGAAATTTTCGATTTTTCAATTTTCAACTCTGTTGAAAATTTTTTCTTTTCAATGATCAATTCGTTGTAAAATGAAATTACGATAATGAGACCAAGCTTTTCTTCGTTTATTGAAAATTGGTTAGTTCCTCGAGGCGGAAAAATGTTTAGGTCGGAATTATCAACGTTCGACCTTTGAACTTGTTGACAAATTTCAGTTTTCAATTGTGAACTCGTTGGAAAATGAAAATTTCATAAGATTCCAAGTTTTTCTTAATTTATTGCGAATTTCAGTTTCTCCAGAGGGAGAAAATGTCTCAAACGAATTCTCTTGGATATCATAACGCGAAAGCTCATGCGTTTGTCAGAGAATCGTATCTCGTGCATTACGTACTGCAGGCAGTGACTTTGATCAACGGAAATCGAACCGTACAAGACGGAAACCGCACGTAACATTCGGACAGGGGACATATACTAGTGTGTATAGTCACATGCAATTTGTAGGTCCCTACACACACATGGAATGCGAACAGTTGGCGAAGGATCGATGTACCGGGCACTCCAAATCCCAAAGGGCCGATTCTCGGTGCTTAATCCGGGGGCTCGAAAAATAATGGCCAATAATTCTGATTCCTAATGTATCCGATCGAATTAATTCTGTTTTCTTCCGCGAGTTTTGTTAATTGAAAAAAAAAATTGTTTGCCCAACAAAATTACCGAATATTTGTACAATTTCCTTCCGAATGATTCGAAATAAATTTATTAATTTTTCATTCGATTGGCGAGTGAATAAAAAAATTTAATTTTTGATAAAAAAAAAAAACAAAAAATTAACATATCTTATTGTTGAGATCGGAGAAGGACAGGGAATGAATTAAATGAGAAGATCGATGGGGTTTCGAGGTCGTTTTCACGATAAACCGTCCAGCGACCAATTAACCTCACAGAATTCCTCCATCTTTAACTTTCAGCCTCCCTTCCTCGAGAATTTAGTCCCCTCGCGTGCAACGGTGAACCTCGAAAACGAGGGCTTAAAATTCATCCACGTCTTACATCCCAAGGACCCTTATTTTATGGGGGATGAAATATACAAATTAGCTTGCGCAAGTTGGATGCTCATTTATGAATAGTGCATGTCAAAAGATTCGGGACGAGGAAGAATGTATATGAAAAGGATGTACGAATGAAATCACTGACCCTTTGCTCGAGGGACCTTTAGTTCGTAAAAAAGTCGATGCAAAACTCGTGCTTTTGGAATTTTATGACGTTGGTATCTAGGAGAGATATTCAATGGGAGTTTATCTCTGCATTCGCGTGGATAAATAGAGAGAGAGAGAGAGAGAGAGGCAAACAGAAGTTTTGGGAGTTTTGAAAAATTTCAATAAATCTCGAACTCGCTCAGACCCGGTTGAGAAATGTTCAGCGATCGAACGTGCTCCGATATCTCAACTTTTTCATGAACTAATATGAACGAGTGCAAAAATCCTGCAAGTACACATGGGGTCAATTTGACCCACGGCGTTTTTCAATTGAAATTTATTTTTTGACCGAAACGAAAATGAAATGGCAAAAAAATTCGTTGCCATTGAATGCCGAACCATCGGAGACGGTAAATTGTTCGGGTCTAAATGACCCAGTGTGCATTCGAAGGGCTAATAATCTTCGAGAGACAAACGCGAAAAGCAAAGCTCTGCAGTATAACTCGGAAAACTTTGTACGTGTAAGGAATACCGAAGTGCGATAGGGAGATTCGAGGTTGTGTGGTATATGCTAATTTTTCAACGCCACGAAAGTCTCGACGAGAGTGAAACTCGCTGGTGTATATGTGCAGCATGCCTGTTAACGACATGGAATTGATAACCGTGTCATGGGGACTCCAGCACAGCGTAAACAAAGTTTCGATGCTTCCACCCATATGTTTCGCATTATTTTGTACAATGTGGCATGGTACACACTTGGTAGCGATCAGGACGAGCAATTCTCTAGGGATTTACGTCGCACGTTCGTCCGACATTAGTTTTCTGTTTAATTATTTCGTGGAAATAAAATTAATTGAAAAATTTCAAGAGTATCTATGACGTTGAGTTTGCATCGTTGGAATGCAACGAAACTCGTTCGTTTGCTTATCGCGGCAGCCCATTATTTATATTCAGGATTCAATTGCGATGATAAAATTATCGGTTTTGCCCCCAAAAAATAAATCGGCTCGAAAAATTTGCATAACTGGAAAAAAATGATGAATACAAATAAGAATCTTTCGCTGCATCCCAAGGTTGCAAACTCCAGCATCATGAGTATCTCGAATGTGGAAGGAAAACTATTCAAAATGGCAAAAAATTCAATCACAAAATTTAGCAAGTGCTGGGCAAAAGTTAGGGAATAATAATTGCGAATGGAATGGCATTGATTGTTAATTGAGAAGGGTAAGGATCGAACGTTAATTGAGAAGGTCTGAATGTGACAAAGTCGAATTAACAGCTTGTTTGCGACCGAACAGAATGTCTGAACATCGTTGAATACGTGTTCTTGGTTGGGCCTGGCTGTTAGGAAGCAGCTCCATCGGTAGGGAAAGCTTATTACCTGGCCTGGCTAATGAGGCACCGGAATCGATGGTAGTCTGTAACTCCCAAGATATTCGAACGTATGTGGGTGTCTCTTTTGAATAATTTCCCAAGCGCAGATAGGATTGTCATCCATTGACAATGAACGGCTCACGCGGCTATTGTTTCAATGACGAAACCATTGAAATTCGCTCTAGCAGCGATTCTCGTAGTTACACCGTGTCGATTTCGTCGCAGCAAAAGTCCATTCGTTTCACCATCTCGCTTCGGTGAGCGTGGTTAAATGCAGAAAAAAATGTATCTCGAATGGATAAAAACGAGCTTGAATTGAAGGTTATACTCGCCATTGAACAAAATACAGGGCACGTCACGTATCACAAACGATTCGCGGCTTTTCAAACATTCTATATAACATTCCATGCACTAAATAACATCTAGCGCATTACGATCCAGTCCACATGCGCTCGTTCTTTCGATTCACCAATTATTTTAAAACTCTGTTCGCGCTATTTCGATCATGTAATCATTTTTTTCTCTACAACTTTTCTTTTCTTACAGCTCAATCGTTTATCGTACGTGTCGTTGGTCGAGCTATTTACCTTGCAACATTTCCACGATAAGTTCGCAACCCTGCTAATTCGTGCAAACTATGATTTACCCCAAAAACTTGAGCTTATTTTCTCGTTTTTTTTTTTTAATATATTTTCCAATGATTAGTCGTCGAGAACGCGAACGACCGGCCATATCTTTATATGGTCGTATTACCGTCTGGTAACTTAAAGAACTCGATTCCTCGGTGCATTTTTTCATAATTTACGGTTTTGGGAAAGTTTCGAAGAAAAAAATTAAAAAATACCATTTTTTTTTGCATTTCGTTATAGTTTAGAGCGCCAGGAATGTAGTATATTAATTTTTTTCGTTATTTTGCCAAAAGGGATATGAATGAGAAGGGTGTTGATTGAATAGATTTGTGATGTCCTGAAATAAACTCGACTTGAACGAACTGCCGAGAATTGTGTACGTGCAACGCTTATGCGTGACGTTTCAGCTCGCGAAGACAAGCAGCCAGACACAAACCAGCACAGGGGATATATGTATGTCTCTTGTCGATGAGATCCAGAGTGTACACGTACATTTCCATATACATTTGTTCGTATCGTGTGCGGGGTGTGATATGCACATAAATTTGCATATTTCGTTGGTATCTATCTTTTATATACCCATACCGTACGCAACAACGATTCGAGCTTGACAAAATGTTGGTATATCTATATTTTAGTCGGTGCTGCTTGGAGCACAAATTTAATTACGAGAGTCAAGCAAAAAGTTGCGTATTTCCATTTCTCATTTAGGTAGTCGAGGGATTTTTTTAAATTTTTCGTTACTTTTTCGCTCGTGTACGAAGTTCTTGGCTCGAAGTGCACGTACAGCGATCTTATAATGTATATCGTAATACTTAGCTCTCTCTCTCTCCCTCGATCCCTCTGTGCGCCGCTGGTACTCAAGAAATGAGACAGCGTTCGATTGCTCGCGCGTTAATATATCTTTTCATTAAATTTATCCGCGCGGTATCTTTCATTTATATACCGAACGTTGGCAAATATAATTATAAGAGTGCTCGCGATTAATGCGATTTAGCACACAGGCTAGAGCCACCTTATTCCCTTCGTCGCTCGTACTTTGCAACGAAAATCTCGTATCAGCGATCTCCTCAGATCTTTAAAATCCGAGACCAATCCCCCGCGAGGCTTTCTCTTCACAAATGAATTTGTCGTAATAGATTCAGCGCAAAAGCGTATAATCGAATTTCGAGATTTTAAGACAAAAGTGTCTGCGAGCGTTATCGAACGGAGAACGGAGTCGCCGAAGCGGATATGAGCACGAAAAATCGTAAAGACTCTTTTCGCGTGTTGTGATTTTACAGTTGGCGTTACATTTTTCTGTTGTTTTTGCTCTATTCTTTTTTTATGACAGATCCTGCGGCGACTAATGCGACGAGAAAATGTAGTAACTAATGCACTTCGATAATGAAATTTTTTCCCCTTAATATCGAACGCGAATTTCCTTCAACTCGTTTACGGTTTGTCGAAGTTTTGTTTTTTTTTGTTCTTTCTTGTGCGCTGAATCTTTTTATCGAGTCTTGGGTGACCGCGCGAACGAGAATCTCGGAGTAAATCTCTGGCGCACACAGCGCGAATCTGCGTCTAGTAATCTGCTCAGAGTCGTCTGTGCTTTCGCGCGGTTAATTATCGATTCTGGTGGTGGCTTCCGCACAATTAGTCTAATCTTTTGAATCCCCTCCTCGCCCTCTAGGCCTTCTTTTTTCTCACTATTTCTCTTGTTCCTCTATGTTCAGCGCCTAGCAACCACCAGACAATTTTCCAACTTTACTTGGCATTGAATTAAAAACATTTTCAACTTTGGAAGATTCCATTGTTTCTGATGGACGGAGGGGAACATATATTATGCGATCCTCGTCTCGAAACCACATCGTTCTGTCCGCGAGTACCGGAGAAAATATTCTGCTTGGAAAAATTAACCCTTCGAGTCCATGGCTATAAGTGCATAGTGGGTCAATCTGACCCAAGGCGTTTATGCCTTTTTTTTGGGTAAAAAAAACCATTTTTCATGCCGCCACAGTTATTTTTTGTCGAAAACGAAAATAAAATGTCAAAAAATTCGTTAATTGCCGTTGAATGGCAAATAATCGATGATGGAAAATTGTTGGGGTCTGAACGACCCGCAGTATTAACTCGAAGCGTTTATAAATCGCGTAGGAAAAGATGCAATTAGGATGTTAATCATTTCGTCACTTAGGGTTAACGTTTGAACTCACACCAAAAATAAAATTGTATCAAAAAACGTCAATATTTGGTTGAATACGTTTAACTAAGGATTTCTTCGATAATATCAAAATTTTCGTTTTTTAACGAAACTGTTAGCCACATCAACAATTGGAATGACAAGGATTCACTTGCGGAAGAAACTTTCTTCAATATTTCGCGCTGCAATGACAAATTTTTTTTACTTTTTTAGAAAAAAACGAGTTTAGTCGAACGTATCGAACAAAATATCGATATTTTCCAACGAAATTTTCTTGTCGGTACATCATTTAGTGTCCTGACAGTGCATCGTTCAAATTTTAATGAGTTTCTGTAGATGTGTGTGCATTTAATTAATAGGCAATCTCTATTACAATGTGTAGAGCTCGTACGGCTCCTGTTCATATAGATAACGAACGCGTTGAAAATGTATCATCTGTTGAAAATTTGCACGAATTTTCGCAAGATTGCAGATGCTGAATGGGATAAAAAGCTTTTGTTGAAAAAATGTGCAGTCGGTGCACACGTTGGATATAACTTTTGTGGTCAAGTTCATTCTCTGTCAAAAGTTATCGCTCCTGATGCGGTAAATAATCTTTTGCTAGGCGAAACATAAATTATTCCAAGCTCTTTCGATCTATAAACGAACTGGCGAAGAAGAGCAAGCGTGCCGGGGAGTATAACCGAGAGGTATCTCCTTGAGTCTATCCAGTGATATAAATCAGTCTGTGTCCGACGATCCGGAAGGAGTTGGGTCTACAGAAAGGCCAACACTGTGCGGGTGCGAAAGGTGCTTGGCTTCGAAGCTCTCGCTATATATACATCCAAATGTATTATTTCCTAACCCTCCCTTCGACGATCTATCTTTCTCTCGCTCTCTCTCTCTCTCTCTCTCTCTCTCTCTCTCTCTCTCTCTCTCTCTCTCTTGCTCTGTCAATTGTCTCAGCGTGGTGGATAACGTTAGATGGTGTACCATGAGGAATAGGAGCTCGGATCGTTTACTCTCCTCCTAACAATCTTGACTCCGCATCTTCGTTTTTGACTCGGCTTTGAGACGAGATGAAGAGCTCAAAGTCGGCAGCTGAAATTGTCGCGATCCCCACAAGCCTCGAGTGTTGACGGCAGCTCTTTCATCTCTGCTGGCAGTTGAAAGGATTTTCCTCAATTTTTTTGCCCTCGTAATCTGAATGACTGCCACGGCGGTCTCGTTTCCTTGTCGTGGCTGACCTTGTTCATTTTTTTGCCAATTTTTGTCGATCTACTAAATTTTCTTCTATTGTTTAAAATCCCCAGAAGCATCATCGTCGTTCCTGTTCACATTTCATTCGAATTACGCTCGAAAGGTCAGAGTAAATCAATGCCGTTTTCATTTGCTTGATTGATTCGGTGAAACGTCAAGATTTAATGCGTGAGACAAGATATCATTGTACTTGGTCGGAATCGATAGGCGAGTCGATCGACTGCTGGTACAAGTTCGCGGAGCATATCGTCGCGAAGAATAGAGATGCAAATTCCAATGGCGAGCTTTCGATTCAGTTATGCGATGTCGGGCGCGAGTGCGGTGGAAAGAAAAGAGGCTGGATAGAGAGACAGGAATAGGGAGAAGGGAGAGCCTGCAGCGAGTAAAAGTTGAGATCGAGCGCAGGGCTTACTTCTAATGAAGTCTACGATCTCGCGCGGTTCGTGCGAGAAACTTGACTTAAAAATGAGATTTCTTTCGATAAACGAGTTCTCGGTTCAATCAGAAATCGATGGAACATGCGGAAGGTGAACGTCGTCGAGCAGGTGGTACAGAAATATATGAATCGTAAGGCACAAGCTCTCATTGGTAATTTAGTTTTTTCCGTGTACTGGGAAGTTTTGAATTTTCATTCATGTGGAAATGTGATTTGATAAATAAAAGATTTTCTGCTCATATTAAGTCGTAATTGTGCGATCGGTGAAAAAAAATATTGCATAAATCTTGGAGGTTCTCTTTTTCATTGTATTTTATCGGGAAATGGTTGAATGTGACATAAATTGTCGGCAAGTGGCGCGTTCGTGACACGCATCGTGAATTCGCTCTGAATTATCGAATTCCCAATGAAATTTATTCACCCCGCCGCCAAGTTTTTCCTCCTTCTCTTTGCTTTCGGCCTCCTTCACCTTGTTATGGATGAAGGCTGCTGGTCTATGTGTTTTTCATCGTCTATAGTTTCAACGACTGGTCCTTGTCTTTCTCTCTTTCACTTGGGGAACTTGGGACAAAGGAGCTTGAAGATTGAATGGAAAGGAGGCGGGAAAGGGGCCTTTGGTGTGCCATATTGATGCAGCCGGCTACCGAGAGCATCATTCGAGGCTTTTCTCCCCCTGCTTCATCCCCATCATTCCCATTTCTCGCCATTATTGCTTGCCCCTCTCGTCCTTTATTCAGTCTCTCTGAAAATGCCGCTTCACCCTGCGCCATTTGAATGCCCCATAAGTGTCGAAGCCTTCTCGCGCAACGAGCATGCCATTTTTTTCCGATCGGCTTCACTCAATGGCCATTTAAACCCCCATGCAGCTTTTTCGGCCAATTCCACTTTCGCGCATGCGTCATTACCTCCATACACGAATTCCTCCCCCCTCCTTTTCGTATTTTTCGTGAAGTCGCGTCCCATCGTCCTTTTCGTATTCGATCAATATAACTCCATAGAGTTCCCATGGAATTAATTTACCTTCGCTCTTTCATTCAAAATATGACTCCGAAGTTTCGATCGATGCTCTCTCGATCGATGTATCGACCACCACGGCACGACTCGCATCGATTGATTCGCGATTCGTAGGAGAACGGCGCAGTCTAGTTTGAAGGGGCTGCGATTGCATTTTTTGCAAAAAAAAATGCAGAATCGGTGCCGCTACTGATTTGTTGAATCGAAACGGTGCGGTGCAAGGGATCGGGTTCGGGATTATTGGGGCGAGGGACTAACAACGTTCTCAGTATATTCATTTTGTGCAACATCCGTGGCTCATGAATTCGAAGCAACGAGGAGAAACAAGGAAGGGAAACAAAAAATTATACGACAAATATTTTTCTTCCTGCCTTGTTTGTCACTGATTTCCCCGAGTCCTTGCAAATCCTTACTGTTGCTTTTTTACTCGTCACACCATCGAGAATCCTTATAGATTTTTTTCCCTCTTGTATACCTTGCGCTCCCTTGCGGATATGCCGGGGCTAAGGGGAAATTGAATTCTCAGCTCGTATTGCTGAATCGAATATTCCTCATCCACCCAACAACTACAGAAACATTCCTCGGTACAAGGGCGAGTCTGTAAATGTATATGCAAACAATGAAATTGGTAAAGTGCATTCTAGCCTTCAGATGGATTTGCACGCTAAGGATTTCTCAACCTTAAGACTGTTTCAACGATATTCGAGCTTGAATGAAAATAAATCTGTGGATTTCGTGTCTCAGGATCATCGAACTCGTTAATAATTAATTCGCGCTCACAATTTTGATTTTCAATTTTTTTTTATTCTTCCTACAAGTTGTTTTTTTCTAGCGACTATTATTGAAAATGAAAATTACTGCTCAAATTCGCACGCAGTTGTTTCGAAGGGTCGCCCTTTGTCAACAAGTTTCAAGGGGTTTTCGTGCCTGGAATTCGCTCGAAAAATATTTTTCACACGCTTTGCGCGTCTCCGTGATAAACTTAGCATATATTTGACTTACTTTATCAATTGGATAGGAACGTAGATGAATCAATCGCTTATCGTAATATTAAATTAGATGCGAAATCTTAAGATCGAAACGTGTCTCTACCGAGGGTTGAAAAACCTGGAAATCAAAAGGGTACAACTTGCTGGCACGCGCCAAGAGCTCCAATTAACTCACACCCCTCTATCCCGGTTACTTTGTATTCATCCTTCCAGCCACCTACTCTGTATAAACTCGTAAATAACCCGAGGATGTAAATGTGTGGGTGTGTTCTCGGAGATTGCCACTTACTTTGAGAGCTGCCCATCAGCTACCTCACTCGTCTCGATATTTATGCCTTGCCACCCCAAATTCTCCCCTCCGATCCGAACCGAAGGCCGTTTACGTTTCAATTATTATTACTTTTTTTTTGTTTCAATTCAAAATTTTCATGAAATATAATATTTTTATTATTAAATAAAACATTTTGGAGTTTCGTATTAACGTTTTTGTTTAAATAATATATTTTTCGTTACGCTCACGTTTTGCCCCAAATTTTCCCTCTTGATTTAAACCAAAGGTTGTTTGTTTTTCAATTATTATTCGACAAAAATTTTCAACCCACGTGCAATATAATTTTTGCATTATTTAATTATCAGATTTTTGAATTAACGTGAGAAGAAGTTTGTTCGAATAAAATATTATTCGATACGCTCACGTTTTGTTATAAATTTTCCTATTTATTCAAATGAGAAAGTCTGGCTCGATAATTATTTAAAAGGATTAAGAACTTGAGTGCAATATTATTTTTGCATGAGCTTAACGTGTGAAGGAGTTTATTTCAATAAAATATTGTTCGTTAAGCTCACGTTGTTGGAACTTCTTGAGCGGATAAAATCATGATGAATGCAAAATTGTTCGCTCTTTTTTTTCTCTTGTGGCCTCGATTCGAGTTCTGTGCTTCTCCAAATGTCGTAAATTGATGAATATTGATTATAATTAATTGGACGAAATTGCAGTCGTGATAAATATAATTGAAATGGTAAAATATCGTCCTGGCGCGCTGCAGTGGGGTGTAGAACGAAACACGAACGTGTATCTACCGCGAACTTGGAGTCAGAAGTATATTAGCCGTGCGGTGAGAGCTTAATGAAGCGTAACTTTGTTCCGGCTTACCAGCTCGTAGATTTCGTGAAAAAGTTTTCCGTTTGCGTCCGGCTTCGTAGACTCTGCTCGCTATTGCGCTGCTTCCATGCCCTGCCGGATCTCTCATTCTCCTTTACTCGTTTGAATTTGCCGGGCGCTAAAAGTTGCCGACAATAAAAACGGAGCTTCATTTTCAGCGTCAACTCGTATATGTCGCTTCCATTATTTCGAGCCATGTCTCATACAAGTGCTCATACAGATTTGTACTCTCCGCAGGTTCAAATTCAAAGTCCTCACCGTTTTTTTCATTTTTTTTTTTCTTTTTGTTTGTTTGTTACGTCGTGCGTTGAGCGAGTTTGCTTTCATTATCTGAGCTTTCCGCCGTTGCACTGCGTCGCAGAGAAATTTATGGACTGCCGGAACGTACGAATGATGGCAACGCGGGCGAATCGCTTGCACATTTTTTTTATTATAGTTTCCGTTCTTCGTTGTGCCTTTTCTCACACTTTCCAAAGTCGAGGCATTTATCTCCATTAATCTTTGCATTTTCATGGTTCTTTATGCGTTCAATGGCTTTTCGAACGAAAAATTGTTGTATCGTTGAAAGGCTCTGGCTCAAGAATTTCTCGAACGAGATTTTTCGAATCTCGAGATAAAGTTTGGACCGTTTGTTCGCGTAAATGGTTCGTGACAAATCTTTGAGTTTGTCTTCGGATGAGGATTCCGCGCGGAGAAGGTAGAGACGGTTCGATTGTTTTTCAACACTTTCCTTGATGGCAAAATACATAGAGAGAGATATATTTTTCACGAAGGTCACGGCGCGAGGATAAAGAGTAGCGCCAGGGATGATGAAGCTCTCCATAAAGGAAAAGGGAAAAAAAAAGGAATAAAGATCCGAGCTGGGCTAGGAGGAAGCCAGAAACGCAGACACACAGAGTCAAAGGGGTTTCTTTCAGCTGACCGAGCAGACATAAATAACTAGAAGCTATTCGACCCTCTCGAACCTCCTAGCAGGCTTGTGTGCCATATTTGACATTACTGCGGTCCTTTTTCTGCTCCACTGACAAAACCAGACAATTGAGGGGAAAAAAAAAAACGTACACGGGCAAATATTTCTTTTGCTCCGTTACAATAATAGAAAAAAAGATATTCAACGACTCTTTGTCATCCGATATTTATTCGAAGGTTAAAGGACCAAAGTAAATTGGACTGAGAAAAGGTAATGAGAATTTTTCCATATTTGAGCATCCAATCGATTGAATTTTCAATTTTTACGAATTTCCATTATCTCGAATGAGGTTGAAGTTTGCATCGTTGAAATGGAACGAAATTCGTCTTTTCCTTCCCCAATGCCCATTATTTATATTCAGAATTAAATTGCAATTATGAAATGATCGATTTTTGGCCCAAAAAAATCTATTGGCTCGGAAAATTTCGATCATTTTGAAAATTAAACTTAATTAAATAAAAATTAAATGATTGAAAATTGAATATTTAATGAAATTAAATAAAAATTTAGATTGAAATGAGAATTAAATTCAAAATTGAATGATTAAAATTGAAAAATGTAATAATTAATGAAAATCAACATTGTTCGTTGCATTCTTCAGCATAATTCATCTCGAGAATAGAATAAAATAGAATAAAATCAAATAGTCGTAACTGAAAGTTTTCGGACAGCATTCGCTCTAAAATGGAAAATCTGGAAGAATGTCCAAGTCGCATGCAGCGTTGAATAAATTATGTTGACAGCGATAAGAAAATCCGCGATAGGTGTTGATGCACGTTGGGATTTTTGTACGTAATAATTTAGCAAGCGACCCACGCACCTGCATAAATCCCTATCAAGGTATCCGCAGATGGAAGGAGAGGACACGTTTCCTGGCTTGGGCTTCCGGTGTTGATGGCCCCGAGTCTCCCGTTCAAAGGCCACCATTGAGGCTGCGAATTTGCATGTGCTAGATATGCATATGCATGCCCACCAACCTGAGGGGATGACTGAAAGGCTTGCAGGAACAGTGAGATGAAATAGGGCTGGCTTCCAGAGTGTACCTTGACGGTAGTCCAGGTTAGCACGATAGCAGGGCCGGTCATCCGGCGCTTTAAAGATAAAAGGTATAGAGCGAATTTATAATTCTTCCGGAATTGACTTGATGATCGAATTTATGGTATGAGGAAAAAAATATTTCTCCCCAAAACTCTTCGATAATCATTGAAAAATTTAGCAACTCCTCGGCAAAGGAATTGCCCTCGAAAGTTTCTCTTTCACGATGTTCTTCGTCCTTCTCATAAAATTTCAAAACGCAGGTTTTGTACTTTCAAATGTCCATTTTGGTTGAGCCCTAAAAGTTTTTTTTAAATCAATTTGCCGATCGAATTCAGGAGATCAGAAAAAAGATGTTTTTCCTCAAAATTTATCAACTCCTTTGGCAAAGGAATTGTCCTCGGAAATATCTCTTTCGCGATGTTCTTCGTGTTGCCATAAAATTCTCAAAATCCTGCATTCGTCATGTTGGACTGTGACTTGCGGAACATAATTCGGAACGACGAAAACGCAGGCTTTGTGCTTTCAAATTTCCATTTTGGTTGAGCTCCAAAAGCATTGTGCTCTCATGAAATGTGTTAAATTTCTGTACATGGCATCGAGGAGCCTGTGGACATTAGACTATACCCGCGAGCAGTTAATTCTGTATGGCTTCCTCTTCTCCTCAGGGTATTAGCCACAATTTCATTTTATTACTCGCGTGCCGTTTTACTCGAAATATTCCTCGGCTGTTCATCCCCACCGTGGCTCACCTTTTATTGCGCTGGGTATCATCATCTACTAGGGGATTAAATAATGTGGCTATTTTATCGGTGTGATGCTTAATGCCAATTTATATGCTGTGTCTTATGCACGTACTTTAACTTACATAATGCAAAAGGTTATCCCAAAGAAGAGGTATTGGAGCTCGAACTCGATCTTGGGGTGCAAACTCTTTGTCGATTTAGTAGTGTAATGCAGTAAGTGCTGCATGCAGCACGGAACTTTGGTTATCAAATGGCCTGGCCCGCTCTGAAGCATCTCTGCGTCACATATTCATCGAGTAATTAGAAAAAAAAAATCTCTGATAGCGAAAATAAAATGGGAATAAAGAAAATTTGGACCTTCTGTTTTGCCGAAAATATCGACCCTCCCTTGGCGTGTGTAGACTTGCCAAACCCATGTATCCCAGTATATACACTGGCACATATACAGCCCCAAGAGAAACGCGAGGAACGCAGCCAGAACGTTAATGGGGCGGGGGGGGCTGAAAGTTTCGTCCCTTTCTCTGGTGGTTCTCGCTCCGACTAGGCGACATGGTCTATGGTCTGATCTCGAGGACGTTATAGTGGTAGTCATCCCTAGCTCTCCTTAAGGGGTGGTTATAAGCTCTCCTTGCGGTAGCCAGGCGTACGTTACCCCTCTAAATCCCTTCGAACGATCCTGGCAATGTCAGAGAGCAAGGAGATCAAGCTTTGCTCTCCGTCGTTGTACTAAGACTAAGACCTAATGACTACGCTTCGGATCCGTGAACGCTGGTGAACACGCCTCGAGCATTGACGCATCGTTGATTATATGCCTCGAATCAGGACCCGCAATGACATTCTCGGGCTGCAGCTCTTCGCGATATATACTCGTTAATAACTCGTGCGAGGCATGAGAGCTCGTTGGAAATTTGATTTATCGATCGATCTATAAGATGAGCCATTATACGGAATCCTGGGCATCCTATTTTTAACGGCGCGTTATGATTTTTCGGAATAACTGACTTTGCTGTGACGATTTAGCTAGAACATCTCGATTCGATCATTTTCCCGAACAATCCGAAGATTTAGAGGTCAAAATTTGAATTTTCTTTGACCTGCCAAAGTGAGGCGACGATGCGTCACGAGATTTAGTTGGCACCTTAATTGGAACATGATTATCGCAAAATATTGACGTCTAAATTTATTTGTTCGGCTTTATACGGGGCGCAAAATTTTCAGGTATATCTAGGTCCTGTTTTCGATGAAATAATGATCGGATATTGATAAACGTGAATCCGGGGAACGCACGAGGGTCTCGTTCTCGCGTTCACTGCGACGTTATTAAATTCGATACTGAATAGTATGCAGAGTGGAATATTATATGCGCAGGCATGTCTTTAGGTGTTTGGGTATATGTATATTCATCGTTTGGAAGCACCGAACGTATTCACTTGCCAATAAGCTTCGCTACCCTCGAGAAAACACATGATGCTGGGAGGCGAGACGAGATATGAGAGATATACGCAGCAAGTTTCTCTTGTGTACGTGAATTTTGGGGTTAGTAAGGCCGCAAGAGGGCGGAGTCTCTATATGCACTTGCTGCGGGAGTTTCACCCAGTCTCCCCCATAACACTATATTACAATTATCCTTAGTGTAGAGACCAGGCCTGCCAGGAATCGTTGTGCGATCCGAACGAGTAATGGACCTAGGAAGACCTTCAAAAAGCAGCCACTGGGCGCGATAGAGAGGGACCGAACGAGAGCACAAAACATAAAGGGATTGATCTATCGCGGGGGGGGGGGGGGGGGGAAAAAAAACCACTGGAAAAAACGAGTCCCGGGGGACTCGTGTGTACAGCGGATGCGGTAAAAAAGTTCGCCCCATCCGCGATGTCAGACGTCCGTGGGGGAGCCTGACTTTACTATCCTTTTCCCGCCGCCTTTCCTTTCTCTTCCATCTTTTTCCTCTTTCAAATAAATAACACCAGCCTCAGCCTGGATAAATCGATTCTCGCTATTTTTATTTACTTTCTTTTTTATATAGACTTTCACTTGGTCCTTGGTAGGAAGAACGGGACGAGCGAAACGTGATACGAAATATTGAGAGACATAAAAAAATAGGGAAAGTCGGGTTGAGCTCGGACGGTTTATTCGAAAGGGAAACTCGCGACAAGTTTTTCGATTTCCACCAGGCAAAGCATCGGCTTCACTTTGCTCTATGGCTTTCCACGGATATATCTATCGCCATGTATATCTTTCGCTGTATTTGAGCGTCGCTGAACGAAACTGCAAAGACGTAGAAGCGCTAAGTAGTTCATGAGGGCTCTTCCTCGCTCGTATAGGTAAACTACGTTCACGATCATCTGGCAAGGTACCAAACTGTCTTGCTCGCCCTCTCTCTCTCTCTCTCTCTCTCTTCTTCTCATTGCTCGTAAATGAGAAATTCAACTTTCTCAACGCTTCTTGCTCGCACCTATAACCACGACGAAGATCTTCACGACGAACGACCAAGAGGAGGTTCACACATGCCAGGCCCTGCAATAGGGAGAACCCAAACTTATTCTTATTTCTCTGCTTTAACATCGAAGATATAAACGCTAAGCGAGTAATAATATAAGAATGGCGGTTGCAAGAAATTCTGGCATGAAAAAGAGCCAGCAGGATAATGTTATACGAATATATATCATAAAATGCGGTGCTCGACAAAATTCAAGAATCATTGATTTTTTTCTCGAAATTTAGTCTATTTCCGCAGTCCCTTGGAAGTTGATGGTTCAACTTTTTTCTCTTGATTAAATGTATTTTGGACTGCGATTCTTCTCGTTCTTGTGCCTATGGTCAGGAGAATCGGATTTTTTCGAGTCTCCGGCTCGACAACCGAGGATCTTCATTTTTTCCTTGGTTTTCGGTCATCATTCCATAATTTTCTCGTTCATTTCACTGATTTTTATATATTGGATAGTTTTCCCGGTACGCCTCCTTCACACTTTGTGAAAATATTCCCGGGCCCATTCGCATCAGAATTCCCAGAGTCTATATAGAAAACCAGGAGATGGTTTTTAATCTGGACGTTTTTTTATGGGCTGTCAGCTCCCGATCATCGGTACCGTAAGCAACTCAAACAGACTGCCACCCTCTCAGCATTTGGTGACTGAGCCAGTTTATGGCAAAGCGGTCACCCATCCAAGTACTGATTTGGTTTCAAGGAAGTTATTAGCTTGGGAGATGGCCAAATCGACTGGTGGACCGAGTGTCTGCTCGTTCCTTCGGCTTTAAAGCATAGCGAGTATTTATTATCGGTTTGAAGTAAACTGCGCATGGTTTGTGGACGAATAACGGCAAGAGTTGAAAAATAATTTGGCATGTTGAGCGCGTGTGGTGTTGATACTGTAAAAGAGCGCGGAAGCTCTCAGCAAGTTGTTTCATTCGTTTATCTCGTTTCCGCAAAATCATTGGGTCCAGCACACACATTGACCAATTTTTTTACAACGCACCGTCTCATTCTGTGCTTTCAAATGTATTGCACTATATAAATAGACTCCTCGTATATCCACGAGCTCGGATGTGTGGGATAAAATGGCTATGAGAACGCTTCAAGCTCCGGAGTAAGTTTGCAGAGTTTCTTTTGTTGCCGCGTTCTCGCCAAGACCATCCCGGAAGTCGAGCGTTTATACGCCCGAGTTTTCTTACTGCACCAGCCAAAAATGTAGCTCGCCCATAAATTTTTCCACACTAACATCAACATCATACATTTTGAACCTTATTAAGCGGCTCTAGGAAGAAAAGACCGCAGAGAAAAGCGTTCGTTATCTAAAATTCAACGAACCAATTAACTTCAGGCTTTCTAATTGCAAGTGACAAAGTGCATAGTTGACATTTTATCGGGCATCGTTACTCTTAACGAATAATTGATGTGTCAATGATTTTCATTCAAAGCGAATAAATTAGGGTTTCCTGGAATATTGAAAGATGATGCAGTTGCAAAGTTTATTATGTACCCAATGATGATACCCAAGCGGCATCATAGTTCACCTGGATACAGTTACATTGGCCGTTTCCTTGGAGATATTGCCCATGGTAAAATCGTTTCGAAGCCTTTGATCATCTCCCAACTCGCTAGTATTCTCTCTCTCCCTCTCTCTCTCTCTCTCTCTCTGTCTGTTTCTCGATCACACTACGTCTCGTGATATTCCAAGTGGATGAAAATATAGGAGTAGAGGGAGAGGAAGAAATCGATGATATATTTAGTGAAGCGTATGCATGGTGGATAACTCATTCATGGCAGTGAAATGCATAGAAACTGTAACCAAAAGCCACATCGGAAACCGCGGACATGAAAACTTTGGAGCATCGATCAATCCCGTTCGATATGCAATCCTGATGAGTCGCTCGTTCTCTCTTTCTCTCCATATATAGGTGAGTCGCACAGGATGATGCGATGCTGGAGCGTGTTTGTGTCTTTTCGAAGAATTTCACGCGTATGAAGAGATCGAGTTTAGCTGCAACTGGGGCCCAGGCGCGAGTGAGCATCGATATGCACCGCAACTAGCAATATCGATGCACACACACCCCAACGTTTCTCTTCATCGTTCTGTGCATTCTAGCCACTTGGTATCCTCTGCGGCATTAAACCCGAGTATGTACAACGAATCTATTCGTATACACACCACTCGGTACAACAATGACCCTCGTTTACGAATTAATTATCCGTTCATAACGACGACTCATTCATGCCCGAACGTTGCTCGAAATAGAATCTTTGGTATCGAGACTTTGTACCACAAAGCAAATACAATCCATTCGGGGACGTGCCAGAGTCTCGATGCTCCGAGCACGACCACAGGCGTAATTAGAGAAACATGCCACGCCGAAAACTGCAGAACAATACGCTTTATTCCTTTTTAATTTGAAACTTTCATTGCATTTTTTATTTCAACCGACAACTCATGGTTCGATCGAAAGTTTGTTGAGATTGAATATATCGTTGGAGGTAACACGAGGATATGAAGAAAAAAAGAGACCAATATGCTGCCGAATATGATACGAGAACGAGGGATAAACAAGGAGACTAGGGAAATGTACATCGCGCGGTGGTGAGTGCAGAACAAACTCGTAGTGCGAGTGTAAGCTTCGCCCAAACAAAGCTCATTTGATTTACGGTTTAATTGAGGAATATTTGCTCGTAGAGCTCATCCGAGCTTTCAATGAGGATTGAGGCATCACTGAATCGTGGTTTGTCCGGATAGTTGATGCGTGCAAACCCACCTCTCTCCTCAAATCTCGTAACTCCCGGCTTGTCTATATGTTTTATCGTCGTTAGTCGAAATCTCGATGTTTCTCGAATCGTTCGATACCCAATGCAACGAGTTTGCTGTCCTGTTGAACCAAATTTTTAGCTTCTAAACAGTAGCTTATAAACAGTCTACTTCTTAAGGTGGATATGGATCAGTCACCGAACCTCAGCTCGAATTTTCGAAATAAAAATTCTCCCTTGACGTTTGAATAATCAAAAAAAAGCTCTATCAGCGGACGCGGGAGGATGGCAAAAATCCGTTGACAGGGGCTTCTCTTTTATTCATCAAATCATGTCGAAAATATTCATTTTTTAAAATTGGAGTCATCTTTTCTTATAAAATGCAAAAGAGTTCTGGCCTCGGGAATTTTCTCGTAATTATTTGATTGATTTTAATCGATAAGCTGATGGGAATGTCTAAAAATGTTGTTGAATTGACACAATTGTCGCGTCGCAACGAGGACGTATACTGGGCGTAGCATTGGTGGGTGATTTCTTCTCGCTCCCGACCGGAGAGCCTGACGACTAAGAGTGGGGATACGTGAACGTCGGGGAATTGCTGTCGAACTGCTGTGCGTGCGGTAGCGACTAGCCCTACGCGCCCTCTGAACGCGGTTGGGCACTTGGCACAGTGTCGAATTGACACGATCGGAGAATTGCTCCAGTGGCGAATTCTCGTAATGTTTGTCGTGCGAGCTACGAATATTTAGAATCGTAGAAATAATTCGTATATCTAACGATACTTCTCAAATTTGATTTTCCCATCGTCTTTAAATTGGCGATTCTTTTCCTATTTTTCGTATTCATTCGCATATTTTGAATTTTTATTTATAGAGACAAAAAATCGAGACAGCTATCGCGAAATCCGTTAATTGTCACAGCTCTTGCTCAAACGGATTCACATTTCTATGCTCTAGACATTTGTAAGGAAAACAGTTTTTCTGTCCGCGCGGTTGACTATTTATAGCTCGAAAACTACTCAACGGGTTTTGACAAATCCGTCTCGAAACACACAGGCCGCTTACGATCAATAATAGAATTCAGGCCATGCAGAATTTCGGAAATATTATGGCTCTATTACGTAGTGACGAAAAAATGTTGAGCCTCATGGACCAAGAGTTTGCGGAAAATCAAACGAGTCTGAACCGTCATCCCTATACATTTTCAATCCTTTTCGACAATGAAAAAATAAAAAGTTTGAACGTTGATGAACGAAAAGAAAATTGAACGTGGCTCGTTTCATAAAGAATCGCACTTTTTTTTCTTCGTTATTGTTACGATGACAAGCCAACTTTTTATCTTTCGGAAGAAAAACGACGGAGACACGGTGAGTTTCTAAAGACAATCTCCGTTATGATAGACCAGCCGTTATGATAGAACAATTGATCAATCTCTCGTGGCTCTCTTTCTCCCGGTGGTTCGCGCGCTTCGGGATCATGGACGAAAATAATTTCGAACCCGTTGGAAAGTGGAACGTGTCTCTTGTGTTGCGTCATGTTCACGTAATGCTGCGAATACGCGTACATACGGGCCTCTCCGCATTTTTTCTTCGCATTCCTTCTTTTGATTATTTTACTTGATCCGGACCAAATGAAACAATGCAAAGCGGATTAATTATTTTCTATCGCCGCGGCTATTTACGCTGTCACGCTGTGTTACTATTTTCTCGTCTGGGCGATCGAAACAGATCGCAGACGGCCTGACGATGTATTAATGAGCGTTAAGCGCTCGCCTCATTTTTTCAACTAATTTCGTTGGAGGAAATGACGAAAATTTTCGGTTAACGACTTTTGGTTGATTTCGAGGCCGACGGATCGCAAGCGGCCCAGAAAAATCAGAAAAGTCCGGGTGAATTGGGCCGTGCAGATAAAAGGAATAAAATAATTTGTGGTTTTATTAAAATCGTCGGGAATTAAAGATTTTTTTATTAGAAGACTCTGAGCGTCTTGTTTGGGTGAGTTATGGCGGTTGATACTGTATGTACCAAGAAACTGTCGTCGCGACGGCGAGCGGATATCTCTTTTGGATATGGAGGCGGGGGGTGCGCGTAAACGAGTATGAGAGGAGTATATAGAGGTATATAGCGGGTGAAGAGGACGTTCGTCGTCGTTGTGGCGTCGTCGAGGTCCGCGGGAATCTCGACGAAACGACGGAAACGACGGAAACGACTCTGGGTCTGGTTGGCCTTTCCTTGGCATATCCTCGGGCGCCGTAACATAATATAATCTTCGCCACACGGCCGCTTCGAACAATCGCCCGACAGAAATAACATAAACATATACTAAGTTTATGGGAATCTTGCTATTTTTTTTCATTTTTCTTTCAAATTCAACGTCCCCGGATATTCTTGACCAAGAATATATTTTCTTTATCTACGATATATGGAGCAAACATTTTTTCCTCAAATTCTTCTCCGCACGGCGGTCTAAACTTTTTTCTATCAAAACAAACGTAGCCGTGCGTTCGATTATTCGATTTGAGGCAATTAATTCCGTTATACAATCAACGAACGAGTCTTAAATCTTTGCCAAATGGTTTTGTATCAAGTTTAAGGCGCGAATTGATCAGCAAATTCATTTGTGCATTAAATTCATGGGATAAAATAATGGTGCAGATTTAAGTGCATTTACCGTCGTGAGATAGGCCGGTGTGTGGACAACCGACTGAGGGTAACGTAGCTCCAGGATCAACGGCTTTGAGAAGCCGGTTCGTTCGTAATTTCCGAGCAGAATTTTTCATTTTTCCTAATATTGATGAATCGGGAAACTTCAGAGTTCCGAACGTAGATGTCGGTGAAAAGTGTGAAACGATCGTTTACGAAAAATAAGACATGTTTTTCGAAGATTTAACTTCTCGAGACGGACTCGAGGATACGAATAATTGATTGTAAGGAAAGAATGGAGAAAGATAAAGGGTCATATCCAGATGCTCACTCGGCGAGTGCGGATGATCCGTCGACGCCGGTTCGTCGTGTGCTTTTTCGCGCTCACATCCGTGAGAGAAAAGGTTGTAAAGATAAAGGGGCAGCTTGATAGAGTGAAAAAATGTCGAAAGAGGAAGCGGGAAGGGCGAAAGAAAAAGAGAAGGAATTGCGAAATTGCTAGGATCGTCGCCCCCTTAGGAAACGGGTGAGACCCGCGTTAGCGAAGAAGTCTCTGGTGCTTGGATAAAAAGAAGGAAAATACTGGTATAGGGAGAAGCAGCGCAGGGAAAACGTTGCGTGAGAGATGGAGCAGGAAGCTCAGAGAATAGTGCGGATAGAGAGAAAGAGAAAAAAAGAGCGGGAATGAGAAATAAGGAGAGGATGTGAAGTAGCGCAATGCAAGAAGCGAGGATGAGAAACATTGAGTGAGTCGGCTGGGTCTGGTGGTAGAGATGAAAGTGGCGAGATGCTGCTGGCGGAGCGAGCAAAAGGGGAAAAGGGCTATATATGCGAATTATTAGGGTGGGGGTAAAATGAGGAAGGGAGAAGAAAAAGAGTACGAGCAGCACGAGTACCGGCCGAAGGAACGAGAAAGTAAAATACTGGCTGGTATCGTTCCCGGCGAGACTGCAATTGCGTGTGGAATAGCCATGCAACAGCGACAGTAGAGAACAGTTATACGTGCTCCGCCGTGGGTGTGCGATCTCACCTTCTTACTTCTGTCTTATTATTATTCCGCTATACGAGCGAATAAAACTTTCAACCGAATTTCATCCTTTCGCATTATAATAAATATTAAAAATAATCATAATAAAGTCGTAATGAATGATACGCTTGAATAAATGAGAGAATACTGACGGAAAGACAATATTGCAGGCATTTAGAAATCCTCGACGCGGCTCTCATGGTTATTTCTAAAATCCACGTGTACGGTTTCTGTGCGTGACGTTAGTAACAGCAGCGCGCAGTCTCTTTGTCCGTCATTCGCACCGACACAATCAGGCTCTTTAGCCTGTTTCATCCCACGAGAAATATGTGACGTTTTTTTCGTAACGTGCTAATTATTTATTTTTCGTTGTATCCTCGTAATTTGTTGCTCTTCATCCTCCAGAGTGCTTCGCGCTCGTCCATTCGCATATCTTCAGTTTTAGTAACAAATTTGATCGATCGATGAAATGAAAACGATTTATTCGACATTGGGATATTTATATTTGGAGAAAGAGCGAAAAGTTGTGCGTGTCGTGTGTCCAGTTTGTTTATGGTGCCTCGTTTAAATGAATATTGACGAAGCCAGCCCGGGGTGCAGAGGCTAAAGAAAAACAAATCATTTGAGCAGGTATACCTTTTTTTTTTGTTATACTCGGCATGAGATGAATTAAATTTCATGCTGCTTCGATGGATTCTCGTAATATGTGGTTTTCATAACATTCGTATCATTTTTCTCTTCGTCCCAGCGCTTTCATCTCTTCCTCTCCTTTCCTTTCTCTCTCTTTCTCTTTCATACGGGATTTTTTCTACGCCGGTAGCTGCGTATCTCGTGTTCAAAGTGCATTGAGACCTTTAAAAGCGGAGAAGAGTCACTGGCCCGACAATATGCTATATTTTCTGCCATAGCAGACGCTCTGAAACCGTTACACTGCCGCACTACGTCTTACGTTTTATCGTATTTTTCACCACAACCGCGAGTATCTCACAAACTTCTCTATACAACGATCCTTCGGTTATCGAACATTCATTCATGATTCTTCTTCTATATTAATAATTATTTTTATCATCATAATTATTAATGGGGATATGAATGTTTTTGTATCGAGTAAAATGAACAACATTGATTGATGATTATGATTCGAGTATTTTCTACCTCGGTCTATGGGTTTCTGACGTTTTCGATTCGCGAGCTCTTCGAGGACTTACATGCAAGATTTTTTCTCCCGAATTTAATAAAAATCAGTCGTTTGGTTATCGGAACTGAATAGGCGGAGGTTTTCGAAAATTTTATCGTACTTTGCTCTCGTTGCTTCGTGGTTTGTTGATCATGGGATTTTTTTTGTTTTTTTCACTGACGCAATAAATGGCGACGCAGTGCCGAATAAAAATTTTCTTCGTCTGCCGAGGTCGATCTCGAGCCGCGTTAGGAGTTTGTGTTCTGCCATTTCCGCACCATGGGATTTTTTTCAATTGGTTTTCTCAGTGCAGCGTTAAGGAGTGGCCAAGCCGAGATTCACAGCGTGTTGATTTCTTTTTATGACGAAAGTCATTTCATGATTTTTTTACGTTTGCAAATTGGGCAACGCGGGGAAAGGGTTTTCGATGTCGAATGATATTTAGACCGTCAAAAAGTCGACTCTCGGAAAGGGGAAAGAGTTATATAGAGCGTGATCCATGCTCGCGGCGTAGTCATCGTCAACTGCACAGTGTGCACGCCCGGCGTGGCTCGTATATTTTTGACAGAAGAGAGAGGGAGAGAGAGCGAGAGAAAGAAAGAAAAGAGAGCAACGGAGCAGCTTTACGAGCGACAGGGTGAACGTAATAGTCTCGGAGGTATAGATGTAGCACTTGGCAAGGCTTGAGATAAATTTTATACGCACGAACCACGTGTATCGACGTTGACACTAAATTCTACGGGCTTTCGTCGTGCCTCAGGAGACACTGATACCTATGATTTTCATATCGGTGTGTACAGTAGCGCTAGATATGTCAAAGATAAATTTCTACAACAAGAAATACGTGTGCAAAAAACTTGACGAAACTTTCATTCAGACCAGACGATAAAAATAATTATAATGAAATAAACAAAATCCACTAACGAGCAACAGTCTGAGTGAATTCACTTATTCGAGTTTTTCACGTTTCCGCCTTTCTAATAATATGCGTGCACGTATTAATATCACATTTTTATAAATTCATAAGAAACTTGTTTGAATGAAATGATATTTTTTAATGAATTTAATAAAAAATAAGCGATTGTCAATCATTTATCCGGAAAATTCGAGAATCGTATTTCGTTAAAAACGATTTAGGTCTTCACGAAAAAGTAATTCAACTCAGCATTTCAGTGGATTTTTTAATCTCTCGATCAGAAAATAATTCCATTGTTTAAAATCGCGTTTCGTACGGAGCGTCTTGATTCGATTAAACGAATTGAATGAAACTTTCGGGGGATTATAATCGACGTGCATTCGAGCGTGTACCCTTGCCATGCGTTTATTTGCGTATAAACCGCCGAGATACTCTGCTCCCCTTTCGCTCGAGGTTTTTTTCCGTCGAATCTACGTTGCGAAAAGTCCTGCTACTGCTGCTCGTGTGTAGTACAAGTGCTGTGATTCCGGTTCGCAGGGAGAACCGCCTATTAACCCCTCTCGCCCTTTTCGGTTAGCACACTCTACCAGCTGTTCTCCCTCGATCCATCCCCAACTATACCTCTTGACTGGCATTCGTCTTTTCTTACGTTTTTCATTCTTCTGCCCAGTTTACCACTCGCCTTCGATTGTCGACGTTTAAAATTCGGTTTCGTCTATTTTTCTTTGATTTTTTCTTAACCCCTCGAGTACATGTTGGGTCAATTTGACCCAAGGCGTTTTTACGATCGTTGAATTTCTCTAGATATCAATTTGTTGTGTTTTTTTTTGACCAAATCGAATATTAAATGTCGGAAAATTTGCTGCCGTTAAATGGCAAACAATCGGTAAAAATTGTTGGGGTCAAAATGAGCCAGCAAAAAAAAAAAAAATGCTCACAACCTCCGGAGAATGATGTTTTCCTGTTGGTTTCCTCGTTAACGTTCGGATGCATCAATTTGAAAGAAATCCGAGTGCTTGCCGTTTGGAGACTCTTGGCTGTGTTGTCGCGGGTCGATTGTTGATTTACGTTAATCGAAATCTAGCCAACAAAATGGCGTATCTCGATAGGTCTGAAAGAAAAAAGCAATCGGGCAACTGGGAGTCTTTTGTCCGGGAAGGCTGTTGATCCACGCGGGCTTAAGCACATCGACGTGCAAACATCCTCGTGGCATGTACTCCTCATCGTTGAATGTGTGTGACACAGTTTGTCCGCTTGCAACATTGTTGACAACTGGAGTATCCGTTGCCGAGCGGGCTCCGTACTTGATTAAAGGAGATCCAGTAGTTGCTCGTGCTGAGCGGAACAGCAGCACGAAACATTTCTCAAAATTTCTATTGTTCTCGGTTTCATTTTAAATTCCAACATGAAAAAGTTTATTCTCATCCGATGGATGGAACGCGAATTTTAATCCTTCCGAAAATTCAACCGTGTAAAAAAAAAACAAAAAATGCAATTGTCGTTTCACCGACCGTACGGCTACGTAATGGTTCGCTTTCATAATAATGCGCGGAATGCGGGTTGATCGAGATACGTCGATCGCCCTCTGTGTATGGATGTCAATGGGAACCCTCGATTCTGGAGTTTTTGGAATTTTTTTAAACGCATTTGCTGGATCAGCTTCAATTCAAGGAGCAACTATTTTTTGGATTATTTTTGGATTTGGATTAATTTGAATTATTTTGGATTATTTCGAGATTTTAAAATCGGGCGATGAGCTGGTTAATGTTTGAGCCGTTAAATAAAAAAAAAACGTCTTTGTACAAAAGGAGCCAAGACCCTGCCAGTTTTTCATTCTTTGATTGCCGCTGTATAAATCTCTTGATTACTGGAGATTCGCCGAGTCAACGAATATTTTCTCGGAAGGAGTTGCAACGAGTTGTTGCACGCGATAAAGACATTTTTTAACGTGACGTAGCTAAGAAAAATGTGTAAAAAGGCTTGAGGATGTTGGGTGTATGAGGTTGCTCTGTAAATCGTAAGTTTTTCTTCCGACCTTTTGTTTGCCAACTCGTTCTGTATCGCCGACGTGATCACCTTAAACATTGCGATATCCACGTTTATGTCTAGCGTGCATTTATATTCTTTGATGGTGTAGAGTAAGTATGGTGTACGCATAAAGGCATAAAGGCTTCTCTGAACGGAGTACCATCCGTGAACTCTTGGCGCGTGTAACAACCGTCTTAGAGTCCGTGACCTCGCGTGTTCTCTTCTGTTCCCTCATTCCCCTATCCCGCTCCTCATTTCCCAGCACATAATACTAAAAAGATGGTGTGTATGTTTTATAAATGAGGAAAGTTAAAAGGAGGGGAAACCTTGGAGCGTAACCACGAGCGTTGCGTGTGTGAGTTTACTTTTTTTTTCATGGAATGTCAGTTTAAACGATTTTTCGTGTCGCCTCTATCGTTTTATCTCCCTCGATTCACATACCGAAGCAATAACCTGCTAATAATTCCGCATCGTTCTTTATCAATATCATTATCGTAACCAGTTTGTTTTTTTTTTTTGCATTACTTCGTTAGTCATTCGTTAATCGTCGACGATGCAAATGGATGGGACGGAGTGACGGAATTACGTCCTTGACCGTCGATCATACCGCCACCTATGCGTCGACCAGCGAAGGGAAAATCCACGAAATCGGGTACGTATTTATAATCCTAGAACAGAAACCTTTTTTTTTTTTTATCTATTCCGGTTTCCTGAGATCATAAACGATGCCAATTTTTAAAAAAATCATATCTCCGGTAAAATTCAACGAAAAGCGTTCAACTTGGGCTCATTTTTTTCCTTTTTTTCATGCAGAATTACGTGAGCCTGGAGTAATTTTGCTCAAAGTCGGAAAATTAGTCCAAAGTTCAGTAAAACGATAAAAAACGGGAGAACGAAGGGAAAAAGGGCGCGGGATTTAAAGTCTCCTGGGACGTCGTTTTTTACCTTTCAAAGGCAATTAATTCGTTAATTAATGAATTAATAAGTTGATAACAAAATAATAATAAAAATAAATGAATTACTTTAAAAAAATGGATTAATGAATTAATTAATCATTATTTTGAATGAAATAAACAATTGAATGTTGTATCGTCAGCGAGATGGGAACGGAGGATGGTATTTGGTGAGGAAACATCGCGTAGTATTGGGTTAAACGCGTCAGAAAGACACTCATCTCCATTTAGTTCGTGGGGATCCACATTGGCCCAGTAATTTAATCTTTTGCTCGTATTAATAAAGTTCGTTTTAATTTGTCTTTGCTAATCCTCTTCGTGGTCCTGTGAGCGGAAAGAACAAATGGAAAATGTAGACTGCTGCTGACTCGAAGGTACCACGAGTTGGGGGGCATGCGCCAGAAATCATATATAATATATAAATATACGCATGGCTCGTTGATGTACAGAGTACGGAGATATAACGTTAAGGAAAAGTGCTGAGCATCGGTGTTCGGTGGGACTTGCCGTTTGCCGAGGAGCAGCAAAACCGCAGAACGGAAGTAAAATTCAAAGTTCGCGAGAGCACGAGGCCAAGACGGCGTCGCGTTACAATTTCGGTTCGAGCTACTCCGCGGGATCGTCGTTAAGTTCACGAGAATAATAATGAAATAAAAAATAAAATTGTAAAAAAAAAAACAAAAGAAAAGAAAAAAAAATAGAAACTACATCGAAAATAATGACATCGCAACTTTTTTTCGGTATAAATTAAACAGACGCACACAGCAATGTGAGGATTTTGGCGAAAATTTAGGATCCCGTCGATTCTTTCTGGCAATTCGAAAAAGTACGCTCAAGACTTTAACTCGTAAAAGAGAAAAAGGAAAGGATGGTTTGAAAAGGAACGGTGAAATACAAAAAGAGAAATAAAAAGTGATAGAGTCGAGGATAGTCGGGCTTGAGAATCTCGATCACTAAAGACCACTATGCCACAATATAGAATACAAGACCCAGGCACTGCTATGTGCATACCTTCGCTATTCGATATGTGTATATTGGCCTGTGCACTATGAAATATTCGATACCTGCACGAGTTGTATACCTAGGGATACGAGTGGCATGCTCGACATCCTTTCAACACCAACGCATAACTCGTGGCTTCGAGTCATTGTGGTGATCGCTTAACCTTGCCAATAATGCAATATACGTCTATATACACGCTTTTTTCTCTCTTCCAATCTTTTGTCGCGTTTGTTTGATGCATCCTCGTCGATCCGACGGTAGCTCAACGCAGCTCTACTTTTTATTCCTCTCTTTTACTCAATAACTCGAATCCTCTCATCCTTCCTTTAGTCAAGAATATAATCACAATTCATTTTTGTCAACGTCAACCTCACAATGGGACAAATAATGACGACTATTTACTTTGCAGCATGAAATGTTCCTTTTCAATGCTTACGACGTTTTCATACCCGATTCACTTCGTTTTTTCATAACGAGCCCCAAGGTGAATGGCAAAATTGCATGTGGCCAATATTTTTTCATTCCCCAAAACGAAACCAATTACAATCTCATTTCTCTATGCTTGACATCCAGTAGAAGATGTATTTTTCTTTCCGTTTAGCTATGGTGTATATAGTTTCGCCTGGTTCAAGCGATTTATGTTTTTCGTTTTTTTTTTCTTGATTATATTGCTCTTAATCATATTTCTTGCGATTTTTCTTTGTCCCATGGATTTTTTTTCCAAGGCACAATAAATAATAAATCAATCGATCCCTCAATCATTCGTTTACATTTAAGTTTGACGATTCTCGAAATAATTCTTCAAACCAGATTCGCTGTTTTTTTTTCTCTGATGCTTGGTATTTAGGGAAAAGGATAATTGATCTCTGCGGTCTCATGACGAAAGCAGTGTGACCTTTATTTTTCCTCGTAAATGGAACTGCTTCGGAGCTAAAAATTTGCTGCAGGATTCTCGCAGTGACTTGTAATGTTCGGTGAATCTCATTATTCTTAACATTTACCTTGTTTTTTTTTTTTGCGGAGTATCAGATTTTCTATACTTTTGATATCATGGAAAGGTGAAGTTTGTCGTGATTCAGATGCATCATCGCCATTAGTCCCGTGTGTTCGAAAAAAAAAAGTCGATGGTGGCTCTTGTTATTCCTCGTAAAAGATTTCTTTCTGGGACATATAGTTTGGTGGGTTGTGACAGAGATCTACAACGCTCGTGTACAAGTACAAGCCGAAAGGTATACGTACGGAAAAGCAATTCGAAACGTAAAAGTGCACAGTCTCTACTTTGCTGGGCGTATCCATACTATACGTGCAACTGGCCTTTCCCGGGGGAACAAAGCAGTGCAGAGCGAGTGTTTTATTCTCTTTCTCTCTCTTGTCTCATTCTTAGGATCGTTCCCTCACTGGCTCCATAGATTTTTCACGAGATTCTCGTTCCATTCGCCCACTGGCCCATCACATACTGGACGTCGTGAAGAAAGCATAAGATACAAAGAGCCAGAGAGGGAGGGGGAAACAGAGAGAGAGAGAGAGAGAGAGAGGAGGAGAAGAGTGAAAAAGATGATAGTCTTTCTGGCATTAGACCTTACCGCTCCATCCACGCACCTTTTTCTCTTCATCCTCCTCCCCCCATGCCTTTCCTTACTTCCTTTACCGTCCTTTGTCTCGGCTCTCCTTCTCTTTCTCTGTCTATCTCTTTCCATCTTGGAGCGAGCCTAGCCCGCATTCTCCGTAGGCCCTCCATAGAGTAGAGTAGACTCTTGGAACACGCTGTGCGAGGATGCCATTCGAACACATTACTGCCGGAGGCCAGAAAGAGAAAGAATATTCCCCTCCGACAGTTATCCCTGGACATTCCATTGTGCAGGAAGCGCCTTCCCTTTTTTCTTTCTTACAATATTTCTTCCACCAAAACTAGTCTCCTTTTTTCTCCAAAAAACGAATTTCATTTAATTGCAAAAAAATCAACAACGAAAAAAAACTGTCAGACTTTTTTTCTCTCGATTCTATTAAGAACTGCTATGGAGTTTATATCATGAAATGTAATTTTTCTTTCTCGCCAAGTTGGTCACGTCTCGATTGTGATCGATAACCGATCGAGAAAAAAAAACACACACACACATTTTTTTTTTAATTTTACACTTTTTTTCGCTCCCGATAGGAGAAAAATATGTTGGAGTATTGTTACGACGGAAAATCAATGCGAATAGTTGCGGGAGGTGGATTGCAGGCAGAAAATAGTCTCGAATGATGGAGCGAATAGGCTCGTTGCCGTAGCCATTATAATGTAATATATATATATGTATATATCTATACTATATCGACGTGCATCAGAGTACGGTCGAGAGAATTGAAATGCACTTCGCTTCTCGTCCATCAATTCATCTGCCACCCATACCGCTTCTCATCGTTCATGGATATATACGATTTTCCATCACCAATCTATTCGATGCCATATAGAGCTTGGCCTATCAGAAATTTCTTCTTAAATAAGCCATTTATTTATTTTCTCAAATGAACACCGATTATCCGCGGCGGCTTGTCAGAAATTCCGAGTTTCCTTCATTTTCACGCACATTCATGAAATATCATCGATTCATGAAATAATTGAGTTTGATGAACAAAAACAAAAAATACTAGTTCCGAAAAATACATTTCGATTGACTGGGATTCTCATATGAATAAAATAATTCATTTTAATAATTGAGTTTGGAAAAGAACAAAGAATACTCGTTGGGAAAATGCATTTCGATTTACTGGGATTTTTTAAATAATTAAATAATTGAATTGAATAATTGAGTTTAAAAAAAAAAACAAAGTATATTCGTTGAGAAAATGCATTCCGATTGACTCGGGTTTTTTAATCAACGAATCCGTTAGTTTGGATCAACGCAATCTTTGCCAATTGACCTGGTGTAATTTGTGTTTTATTCAGTTCGAGCTACCTATAGCGAGATGGAGCGATGAAGGGATGTAATTTTAAAAAATTTCATTGCTCGACCTTCTTTTTAATCAACAGGATTTTTTCAATTAATGGTTGTGAATAATTAATATTTTATTACGAGTTTGTTTATTCGAGGGAATTGCGGTATCGAGGGTAATGATATTGCTCGGCATTAATCAAAAGCATTAAATATGAAAATGTGATGATTAAATATTGAAGCGAAATGATTTATTAGAATAATTGGTGGTCGCATTTTCCGAGGTGGACGAATGCAAGATAGAGTGCACGGGGTCGTACGAAATGTTGTCTCGTGTCAAGCGCACGCGCTCTTTTACGCTTCGCCACTTAACCGTCGTTAACGTGAGCCGTGCGCCGCGCGTTTCAGTTCCCGGTTGTCGGGCGCGTGACTAACGTCAAACGGCTCCTTTGGCCAAACGCGTTGCTCCCGTATGAGCAGCGCGTGTGTGTCGCTTACGTTTTTATCTCTTTCTCTTTTTCTCCCATTTCGCATCACTTGTTATTCTCAATTATTACGCTTGTTCGCGCAAATTAATTGTCGTGTCGATCGAACATTTGCACGCACGATTAACCATTCGATAACAAAAATATACGTCTACATCTGTTTTCCTAATCATCCGATGGATACGTCAATTATTTAATGAGAAATTGTCACTTCTCATATTTCGGGACACGCGATGTTAATTGAAAAACTCCTTGACCACGAAATCGTCTGACTTGTGATAATTCACAGTTTTGTATCGAGTCGTCCGAGTTATCGTTCCATTGTAAACAATGCGTCGAGCAAGTTGAAACTCATAACGTCATGCTGACGAAACTCTACCTCTAGAATCGAAACTCCGGTACGTTAATTTGTATTGTATTTATTTGAAATCGCATTACTCAACAGGAAACATCGATCAGTCAAATGGCACGATGTCCATTATGATTTTTAGCGCGTTTGTAATGTCCCTGCAAAATCTGTTATAGAGTCGAAGTTGATGGTTATGTATTCCTGCTGATAATGTCTAGCCCCTCTCCCTTTCCCGCAATGACGCCATGTACAATTTTTCCCAGAGCGTGTATGGCACTTCCGTAGATCGTCACGTTTACGAAGACAATTCTTCGATTTTTTAAGCTTCCCGAACGCAGAATTCATGAGACTCCTCTCAATCGATTGATTATGACTTTGGGCATTTTTTTAATTCCCGAAAAACGTCACGTTTTATCGTTTCGAGGGATTATAACTTGTATTTTTATTCGAACGAAATGTTTTTCTCGAAAGATTCTCCAACCTGACGTTTTTAATGCTGATAGACTAAAAAATTCATATAAAAACGAATGTGTGAGGAAAAAATTTGATGCACCAACGACGTGTATACAAAAAAATACTCGCGGATGACGATATTTACAAGTTGACGCGGAAAGGTTTTTTTTACTTGCGTTATTTTTGTTGGGGCGGTCGATATAGCTATAGGTTATTGTCGCGTTTTGTCTTATCCGAGCTAGCATGAGTTTGTACCTTTGGAGGCCGCGGCCGTCTCGAGGCGCGTATCCCGAAGAAAAGGTCTCGTGTTTTGCGAACGAAGCGTCAAAGAGGCCTCGCGCGATCATTCTACTCTATAGCCTCTATGGTTCTATAGTGTGCAGCTTTGCTGTAGTGCTCAACGTCACTGCACCAGCGCCATCTCTCCTCCGGTGGTGCCTCCCCTCTCTCACTTTTGTGTCGTCGTCCCGTTCCCTCTCTCTCGCTCTTTCTCGCTCGCTCGCCCTTCTCCTCTTGCGCCGTTTGCCGCTCGGCGCTAGAGCCGCGTCACGCAGTCACGCGGCAGTAGTTGTTCGCGGACCGCGGGCGCGTTACGTTCTATGCGTAACGAAGCACAGAACGTCGAGACCGAGCGCACTCTTTCGCGCCTCGAATAACGCTTCGGCGTACACAAATTCCACTACTCGTATTTTTTAACATCGTTCTATTATTTTCTTCGTATTTTATGTGATCGTGCGCGTCGATGGCTCAACTTTAACGTAAGGTGGTTATTTCTTTGATAAATAACGTGTCTTCTGTTACGCGGCAAACAAAGCGAGAGGAAATAATAAATTATAATTCACTCGCTTCTCGACCAGTTTTCAATGCGAATTAATCCTCGACCACTTGTACGTTTCCCCATCGACCACGTGGGCTATTAATTATCCAAAACGCGAAATTATCATCGCTCCCTATCATTCGTTCCAGTTGAAAATCCACCGCGATCGTACGTGTATTTTCATTATTCCACGCTGACATAGTGCACGACTGTTTGTGATTCCTTGGAAAGCAAAAAAAAAACAAAAATAAGAAACGAATCTCGGACTTGATCGGGAATATCGAGACAAAAAAAGATATTTTGTTGGATAGCCACTCGAATATCTTTGCTCATTGACGTTATTGTTTCTTTGAATTCATTCCGAGACAATTGCCTTTGAGAAAAATAGTGATTCGATGAAAATTTTTGCAGCTTCGAATGAGAGAGAAAGATTTGGAACGATTCCAACTTTTCGGGGATATTGATTTTTCCACGTAAATTTTTTATTTCCTTTCGAGTCCATGACCCTCTGCGTCTGTATCATTAATGAATTTCTAGATTCTTACATGAGATGAAACTCGCGACAGTTCAACGACCTTGAAAATTACCCAAAGATATTCGACGCTTATATCCGCGAACTAATCATAACTGCCCAGACTAAAAATTCGTCGAATTATCGAAAATCGTTGCCTTTTATTCTTTTTCGATTGAGTACTATTGCCTCAGATTGGAAAGGCCGGTTTCGTGCGATTGAGTGAGAAATCGGAGTCGCTGAAACTTGGAAAGTGCTTATAATGCGGAGCGTTTTATGTAAACTTGTAGCCAAAAATCACAACTTTCACTCTACTTCTCAAATATCTCCGACTCTCTATGCTCCAGATTAAAAAGTTTCCGCCTTTTTTCATTATTTATTCGATCGACAAATGACGTCGTCAATAAAAGATTCTCTGTTAAGTCTCCACTCGATCTAAATGTTTCTCGAATTGCGTGTCTCGTACACGTTTGAAAATGTCAAAGAATCGTTGCTTTTATTCCATTCAATAATTATCCGTCACTTTTTTCATACCTGGTGAATTAAAAAAACGTGTGTTTTATGAGAATTAAGGTGTTGAATGACCGGAACGTTAATTTCAGTGCGGTTGTCCTCGTATTACAAGGATCATGTGCGTCGACAAGTGGATTTTGACTTTTGGTGTACTCGCGATCGGGATTCTCGGACGTGCTGAGGCTTGGACGGATCAGTGGGCTGCTCATATCGTCGGAGGCCCCAGAGTTGCAAGACAAGTTGCCGAGGATCATGGATTTATTTATCGCGATGAGGTTCGTCCAAATTTACATTTTTTCCCCCTATTTGTTTCTGCCTCATTAGCACCGACTCGACGATTCATTACCCTCTCATAATCATTCAATTCAATTATATTTTAAATCGCTAACCAGTCTCCACTTTTTTATCGATCGAGCAAGAAACCTCCCATTCATTTAATCATTTTGTCATGTTTTTATTCACCTCCGCCGCAGCTTTTGCACATCGGATTACTTTTTTTTCGAAACGATGTTTATTTTTTTTTTTTTTCGAATGAAAAAAAAAAATTCTCGGGCATTCATCAACGACTCGCCAATGTCGAGAACTGAGCGGTCCATGGAAGTTTCAATAAATATTGAATATTAGATATTTAATATTATTATATATCAAATAATATAAATATAAATTGATAAATATAAAATATTATGGTAAACATTTACAATCGTGACTTTTGCCAAAAATGGATTCAATTTTTTACGACATGTTTTTTTTTTATCAATAATTTCGCAATAAATAAATTTATCAGAATTTCGATAACAGCAGCGATTGTGAAGAAAAAATTTGGAAACATTTTTCGCAAAAGCCGCGATTCCAAATAATTACCAACAGAAAATATTAAATATTGAATATTTATTGCTGAAATTTTTTTTTTCGTACTTTCTGTCTCATAAGATAATTGAATTATTCGGATACACATATTTTGGTCCAGCAACCCCTTGACGAATATTTTTTCGATCAAAGAAACGCTCTACCAGATTGTGGTATTTTTTGGTCCAGAATTTTGGAGTAAAAATAAAATCGACGGTTTTGTTCGATGAGGGAAAATTACGATAAGAAATAGAATTTTGACGTGCGGGCTCATTTTCGAATCGCAATATTTTAGAGTACAATTATCTGATTAAAAATTCGTGATAGATTTCCACATTATTTCTCAAGAAATTCCTGTATGGGTAGACGTTACCCCGTTTCGAGTTATTTTCCACTTCCTGCCCTCGAATCCGTTGCCAAAATGAAACGGCAAATGAGTGTCGAAGTTCGGAGTCTCGCGGAATTCCAATCACTCAATTCTTCGGTCTCTTTTTTTCTTTTCTCTCGTGCCACAAACCCTTAATATTTACTCGTTTGTTTTAAATGAACGTCTCATCCCGCTTGACGGATTCTCAACTGCTGCTCTTCGTACTGAAAGATTCGCCGCATAAAATTGTCGAAATCTAGAGTTTCATGAAACGAGACACGAGTCGCGTTGCTTCGTGACCCAAAATCCCCCTTTTGTTCTTCTTTCTGCGTTTTCCTTTCCTTCGTCGACTTGCACGCTTGTGTTATCTCGAACGAGACTACGCATCGAACATTTACATTTCGCATTATTTCAATCATTTCAAATGAGCTCGTATCCCGAACTCTTGCCAACACTCTTCGCATATCGATTCAAATACATGACACTGGAGTTCGCAACGTTGCCGTCCAACGAAAAATACTTTTCCTATTGATTCTTTGTTCAATTTCAAAAACTAAAGAAAAATCGTTTTATTGTCCTGACCAAATATTCAATGAAAATCTCGAGCTCTGCTAAAAAAAAAGGAAATTTCGTTGCATTTCGTTTTTTCGCTTTTTTTTTTCAGTGCCAAAGCCCATTGTTTATGTTCAAAATTAAATTGCGATGATAAAATGATGGATTTTTGATCTCAGAATAAAATATCGGCTCGAAGAATTTCGACCACTTTGAAAATTAAACAAATAATTGATAATAATCAATATTTCCCGTTACATATCAACATTGCAAATTTCAGCAGCATTTTCTAAATACTCGACAAATACTCTCATGTCTTTAGTAACTTTCGTAGCTCCGCACGTTGCTCAAATCAGGAAGAGAATTTTGTTCGATTTCCACGGATTCTCATTATCTGTGTGTGTTAGTTACTGCACGGTTTTTTTTAATTAAACGGAACCAAAAAAAAAAAATATCAGGGCCCGGAGAGATGAGCACGAAAGGAGATCGATATGAAAAAATGATGCGGTGCTTTTATTTGGCGAAATTATGCAAACATTTCCGAGAGGCAACTATGAGTTCGAGGAAAATGAAAAATAACGATATGAATGAACGCGGAGGATACGATCGGTAGATTAACTGAACACGAGTCATTTCCATTCATTATCGAAGGATTATTCGTGGTGCATTGATAAATGGATAACAAACAATCGCGAGGATATAACAAAGAATGAAAAAATCGTAATGAAAGTTAAATATTAGGGGAAACCCGTTTATTATATGCTTTGGGATTGCATACTGGAAAAAATTACGTCCGTGAAAACGTCGTTAAGCTCCACTTTTATCGGAAACCTCCAGCTATTTTTGTTCTTTCGTTTTTTTATATTTAAAAAAAAAAAAAAAATTTCTTGCGATATACGAGAAGATGGATGAGGGGTGGATGTGGAGAAAGAAACTGTAATATTTATTGGCCTGTGACACACTATATAGCACAGGCATTAGAGTCATTGCGACAGCTTTTGCCGGAACTTGCTAGGTTGTGAAAAATTCGCAATCAGCGGTTAGGAAAAAGACTCCCGTCGTTATCGCCGCAGGACGAGACCTAAAATACGAAAATTAAAAAATTCATAAAAATAAAAACGACAAAAAACCGCTGCGAAATGGAACAGCAATGTGACGATAAAAAAATAATAAAAAAAAATCGTCGTGCTGCCGTTTCCTTGTTGAGCACCGTCCCGCGTAGTAAAGCAGCGATCTGTGATACGAATGAAAATAAAAAAGGGAACGTCCGTTTTAAAAATGAAAAAAAAAAACGACGACGGTTCCGAGATTCATTACTTCCTGTTCGATAAATAATTTTCCTCGCTTTCGGAACAGTCGCATCAAGTTTTTTTATCTTTCTACATACATTTCGGATAAAAAGTAGAGAATAAAAGAAGAAGAACGCAATCGACAATCGGCAACGATAACGAAGGAAGAGAAATTTGGATTTTGGTCTTGTGGATTTAGTAAAGTTGAATTTTTTATCGCGTTTTACTGATCGGTACATAAACTCAGAGCAAATGTTGAAATTTTCCATCGAACGAAACTTGTGGAGCAACACAAAAAAAAAAAAAAACAACTTGAGGAAGAAACGTTATTTCCAATCTCAATATTATCGCATGAGACCTTTGCTCCAACTCTATCGATGAATAGAAAGGCTTCCTCGATGCGTATATCCGAGACTCAAAGTTTTTCGAATTCTACTCTTCTCATGCATTGCTCCTTTCCTCTTTTATCGTCGACGACGATTTTCCGGGTAGGAGAAATGTCACTCACACTTTTTCATCGCCCTGCTCCTCCACAAACGTCTCTTTTCGTCACGCACGAACATTGACACTTGGTGATAAATTCAGAGTACTGATACGCTCGGAATAGATTAGGATTGGATGGGGAACCCACGAAAAAATAAAGAGACGTTATAATTTCTTAATTTTCGTCACCAAACTCTGAGTTTCGCGAGTCTCCATTTATTTCCACAGCTATATATCGCTCGACCAATTCCCCCTCTGTATTAACACGCGAATCCACGTGCCCAAGTACAAATAACAGCACCACTAATACCGCATCGCTTGGACAATTTCCTGCATGAACCCATGCTCGCGTATATACTCTGAATTAACGTTCCTCGTTACCATATTACTGCTAATTTGGGTACTCAAGAATCGAATAAGTTTACGCTACCTAAAAGCGTTTGCTTTTATTTTTAGTGTCCCGCGTATGTCGATTTACGTGATATTCTTTATTTCCTTTTTCTTGACTCCTTTTTTAATATATATTGTCCTCATTTTCCTGCTGCCCAAGTGTTTTTATTCCTTTCTTTCTTGAATCGGCTAAATCCTTCGAGTGCACACGTCCTATAAGTGCATATTGGGTCAATCTGACCCAAAGGGTTTTTGGAACTGTCGTACACCGGTAATTACGTATTTTCTGCTGATTTTTTTGCAGACTTTTTGTTGTTGTAGTAAACGGCATTGAATTTTATTTTTCACTATTTTTTTATTTTTCATTTTCGTTGGGGTCAAAATGACCCAGTGTGTAGTCGAAGGGTTGAAAAAAAAATTTACTGTCGCTTTAATTAATCAATATAATTAGTAAATAAGGAGTTTTTTTTTGTATAAAATGAAAATTGGGACTTGAACTTTGGGAGTTGAGAATTCCACGCCGTCCCGTTGGTCCTTAAATTTGTAAGATCGTTATTTAATCAGTTAAATAACTGGATTGCTTTTTTGCTCCGGGGCTTAGACGAACTGTGTAAAGAACCCTTGGGCTGGTACACTCGGCTGTATTTTTACAGAGTTTTTTATGTTCGTTAACACCGTCGGAAGCTTAGAAACCTTGAGTCATTCTCGGACGATGATAATTGTTGAAACAGTTCTTTTTGTTAAACTGCAAAAGTTATAAATGAACGTTGCATTTTTTGGTACATGTGCTCGGGTTAAATAAAAATAATTGCTTTGGATGATTAGTAATGAATGTCATAATTAATAAATGTAGCGTGAGTTGGAGCGAGGCGATTATATAACGAATGCCGAGTAGTTAGTGCTCCCGCGAGTATACGCATATGCGTTTGCATCGAGCCGAGGTCAATCCACCATCAATTTGACTAATTACTCAGGAGCCTACTGTTACGGACGTGTGACCTATTAGTTTGCCGCATATTATTCGTGAATGCGAATTCGTCTGGGCCGCAAATAATTGAGTCTTACTTCACGGCGTTTAAAACTTTTGAATATCATGTTTTTTTTTGTTGTTTTCCTTTCGCGTAAATAATCCAACAAGTGCATGTGTTTTTTCGTTTCTTTCTCGTTTTTATTCAATAATTTCTCCGCCGTTTGCTTCGAGCACGGTCGAGGCAAAAAAGATTTTCATCTCCAGCGAGTTACCAGACCAATCGGGTCAAGCGTTATCGGATATATATTTAAATTTTTCACGAGATTTAATTAATCAAGAATAAAAATGGAATTTGGCCGACAACTCTAGTCTTTCTCTCTCTGACCTCTTTTGTTTTTTCTCTCTCGTTACTATAGATCCTCCGAAAGGTCGTTCTGATCCTCGCTGCTGTCCCATACCACGTATTCACTTATTTAATAGGCTGAAAAAACAAAATTCGTCCTCTTCTGTCTCTGCTGCTCTCTGGGCAATGCTTTAGAATCCAACCAACCAATTGCACTATCTGTGTTTTTCTTATTTATTTACCACATACTGGCCGACCATCTCGATGCCGCGTTCTCCTCAAAAATCCATTAATCGTTACGCTTTAACGATAAAAAGCTTAACGTGGTCGCGAGCATCGAGATCGCAGTCTCGAATTTCGCATTTTACCTTTATAGATCCATCTTTCTCAACCTATTACCATTTTTTTTCTCCATACCGAGATAATCCAGCTCGGAGCGATTTCTTTTTACATTTTTTTCTCGTTCTTCACGGACAACCTTTTTTTTACTATCGTTATGTTTTTTTTTCCTCCGCATATTTGCTTCTATCTCTCTTTCTCTTCGATTCCTCTCTCCATCCATTATAATTGGACCCATTGAAAAATGATAAAAACTCGATGACCAGAAGCTTACCTTTCCAATGCATAAGCGAAAGGAGTACAGAGCTTAAATCGCCAGGAATTCACTCCCAAACTAACACACGTGTTTACGCTTTTATATTGTCGTACCTGCAATCACAACGTTATTTCAATTTAATCGTCCTCTTGTATGTAATCATGTTTGTGTGTATGAATCTATTGGCTATATATTCTGCTGTCACGCACCCGTTGGCTCGATCTTTCTTTATGAATGCGTGTACCAACATCCAAATGAATGAATGCGCAGCATCGTAGTTGAATCCACCGGTTGTCAAAATGTTGCTCTTCCGGGTCCATTCGTTATTACCTGTCGCACTTTCTGTCCTTTATACTCACTGCTCTTCACTCACTTGCTATAAATTTTATCATACATAACATATACGTGCTCCACTTGATATATTATCAGTTCTCGCGAGCAATGATGAAATAAGTAACAATTCTCCTCGTATCTGCGCTGTCGGAACTCGTAGATTATGACGTTCCCTCACTTTTCTGTAGGTCAATCTTTCTCCTGCACTTTCGGAAAGTAATAAAAGGAAACGCGCATGCGCTGTGTGAAAGCGTGACGAATTGAAGAATTTTATTTTTCTCGCAATCCATCGGGAACAGTTGATTGAAATTATATCTCTCGTTTTAGTGGCTTGGGTTGCGAATGTGTGAAGCCTTGTGGCCCTATACGTTTGTCGGGCAAACTTATGCATGATCTTGCGAAACATAATGGCTTTGAGTACCGTTATTATCGTACGGAAGGTACATATACTTGAGAGTATTTGCTGCGAGCATACATGTACGAAAATCCATATTTACATTGATATGGATTCGGGCAGCTGATGAATGATTTTTTTTTTTTTTTTTTTTTTTTTTTTTTTTTTTTTTTTTTTTTTTTTTTTTTTTTTTTTTTTTTTTTTTTTTTTTTTTTTTTTTTTTTTTTTT